>OY720450.1:16354048-16814048 GCA_963082715.1 Harpalus rubripes
TAGTTATTGGGAATATCAGGGTGTAAATGTTTCCTTCATTTTCTAATATTTCTCCTTTCTTAGTAGTCATTATTTTTTAAGTTTTATAACAATTTTTTTGTAGGGTAAATGTATTTGTAAAGAGGGAGTGGGTTATGACTTGGTCACTAATGTATTTTGAATATACGTAATTCAACTTGGTCACTTTTTACCATCAAAAGTACTAATTAACAAAGCTTGTTACCAGAAAATAATGTAAATTAATTTAATAGCAATAATTTCATGGGTTGTACAAGTCACTTCCGGTTTCCGGTGGACAAGAAAAAGAAAGATCGTGCTCCAAAACCAGCTATTGACTGACGATTCAGATGAATTAATAGACTGTGATTTTTTAAGAAACAATTTAAAAAATTTTAAAACTCAGTAATTTGTATTTATCAAACGGCACGTTTGATAAATACAAATGCCATTAAATGAGGTTATTAAAAAAAAAAATGTTCGTTTTTTTTGTTTAAATCAAACAAGCATAGTGTAATTTATCGATCTGTATAAATAAATTATTTTTATTTATATTTTTTGTTGTACAAAATCGTTTTAAAGTATGACATTTTTAAAAAGTTGCAAAGAACCAGCCATGTTGTGACGTCAGCGTTTCACACAGCAAGTTCAGACTCATTTCATACAGCCGTACTATATCGACAAAGAATTTATATATATATATATATATATATATATATATATATATATATATATATATATATATATATATATATATATACACACAGTGTGTTCAATAAAATTCCTAACTCGGAGTAGGCTATGAACAGAGAAACGTATGTCTCATCATTATTCAATTCAAACGTTAAGATGTCATAATTGATCTTGAAATATAATTTTAAAGAGAAAAGACAATAAAAAAGGGTACTGTATATTGACATTCGCCGTTTTCTAATTTGTTTCTATTTCTAAAATAAGATTCAAGAAAAGATTTAATTTCTTTAGATAACATTTTTGACAATATCACATGTCAAATTGACATTTAATTAAATATTTTTAAATTGACATACGTTTCTTTCTTCATAGCCTACTCCGAGTTAGGAATTTTTTTGAACACACTGTATATATATATATATATATATATATATATATATATATATATATATATATATATATATATATATATAGACTATAAATTGAGAATTACATATCTAAATAGTTGATAGAAATGCTATAATATATTAATAACACCACACTATTCATTTTTATAAATATGATTTCATTTGACCTGAACTTATCCATGTATCACTCAGCTGCTGGTCATTAGTCATTCGATTTTGTGGTTTTTACTTTTTCGTATTGAATATTAGTCCTTATTTATTTGAGCAAACCATGCTTTTCGTCTTTTTGTATTACGCGGTACTATTAAAAATATTTTCTCACTATTTTCGCTAGTTTTTTGGCACGATGGCACAAAACAATGTTTCACCAATATGTTTACTTTCGTAAATTTCAGGTTATCTTTAAATGTCACTTTGACGTTTAACCTAACGTGACAATCAAAATGGTGGAGTTGATGAAACGCTGACGTCACTTGGCAAGGAACGAGGCGGAGAAAATCAGCCGAGTTTTAAAGAATGACATTTTTAATTGCAATTTTTTCAGTATTAAAGATCGATTTGAGGCACAAAATTGACCCCTGTGGTGCGCTCTCCACGCCAGCAATGAGTGCCAGTGAGGTGACGCCTGGTAAACGCCCGCACGGTACAAATATGTCATCATCATTACCGAATTCTGTGTATAAAGCAGATTGGCACACCCAGCAATGGGTAATATGCCGTGATGATATATTTATTTATTTATTTTATTTATTTTTCATTGATTGATTGATTGATTAAATTTAAATGAAAAATCGTGCATGATTTCATTACATTATTTAATGGTAACGTAAGCTTTGTTCATTGGTATTCAAAATTCACTAATGACCAAATCAAAAGCCACTCCTCCTTTCAAATTCCTTTACCGTATAAAAAATTGTTATAAAACATAAAAAATAATGACTACTTAGGAAAATATTTGAAAATGAAGGAAACATTTAAATTCTGATTTTTCCATTTATTGCAAAAATTTAATTAAAATTTCTCACAAAGTACGTTTTTTGACCGAGTCATTTTTACCTCCCTCTACCCTTGAGATTTTGGTAAATGAGCACGTTTAAAGGTCCTTAGAGAGTCCAATTTTAACATTTTCACGATGATGTATGTGTGTCTGTGTGTGTGTGTGTATGTGTGGATACCTCCACTCTAACTCAAATACTATTATTCAGAAAATTTTGATACCTTGTATTTCGAACATTTTCTATTATGGTAAGAGCCCATTAGATTTTGGTGTAAATCGGATAACAGAAAATGGCACTTTACTGGAAGTTCAAAAAGTTATAAAATTATCTATAATTGAAATCACAGAGCCTACGCTTTAAACAAACAAAATTCCTTACGTAGTTATGCAAATGTATGTAACTGACATATAAATGTCACTGTCAAAGAATAATCATTTCAAATTAATAATAATAACGTTTTAAAAAGAAAAAAGTAAATAGAACAATAGGATTCGCAAAAAATTTAAGCTAATTCTCATTATTGGATTAGTGTATTCTATTCTACCCCGGTATTTAAAATTTAATCTACATTTTATTATCAAAAAAGGTAGTTACTTGGATTAGATTAGACTATATTTTAAGAAATAAACTGCCAAAATTAGAGTAAAATTCGTTAATCCAAAAGTAAGGATTAGCTTAATCTTTTTGTGATTGGGGCGATTAATGGCGGGAGGTATTGTGTTGGCCACACTATATTTTTACATGTAGAACACACACTCCATTGGACTTGATCACTTTTGGCACTATGTTAAAAAACTGTTTTTAGCACAGATATTCATTTGGGTAATTGTTCCTTGTATATAGAGATAACATTTTTAAAAGACTTGGGCACATTAACTCATTTTCCATAATTATTGACTTGGTCACTTTTAGAAGTATACCAACGATATATAATAATTCCTACAGCTACGACCCTACCACTAGTACGAACCCTGAATTTGACTGACGTAATCTAACTTTTTGAGTAATATAAGCAGTGACGTATTATCGCTGAAGCCTAAGAAGCCCGGGCTTGTGCCATAAAATTTTTCAGAGGGCGCAAAAATTATACGATTAAATTTAATAGAATTAAATATAATATAAATTATGATGTCTTGTTCAATCCAAACTTCCAAACTATATTTTTTCAATATTGATGATAATAAGACCTAGTTTTTGGAAAACATATTTAATATAGTAAAATTTCGTATACGTTCTTTTCGTACACGTGTCTTTAAACTCCTTCACCTTACAATTATCCCTTCAAGATTTCATTCATAACAGTCCATCGCCAAACTCATTCATTCACTCTCGCATACGTCATCCTCACAGGACCATTTGGGTGGTCAGCACAACAAAACACCCACACTTTACTCGCCTTTCAAACAGAAATTTGTATATAACCGTCCGCTCAATGAAATAACAAATACCTGAGTTGCTGAATGAACGCCGATTCTAAAGATGCCCTTAGTTCAGGAAGTTGCGGTCGTTTTGTGAAATTACTTTTCAAAATTGTTTGGAATTCGAAAAGCTACGCCCACAATATGTGTAAGTAGTGCTGAAGTATTATTTTATTTGTGTATTTTGGAATTTGTTGCGGAAAATATTAAGCAAACTAAAAGTGTTTTATTTGTAAGAGATTTATGGGTTATTTTGACGTACGTGGTAAAATCTTTTGTGTTTTGCTAAAATAAATTAGACTACTTTTAAGAGGCTGCAGTGGTTTGATGAATGGAGTGCCTTAAATAAATAAAAAGGGATTTAAATTTATGTAACCAGTGCATGCCCCTCCTAAACTACTTGTGGCTACTACAAAGAATTAAGCAAACAACTACTTACAAGCACAAAACAAGTATTTCTTCATATGTTTCTTGATACAAGAGTATCCAGAAAAATTGAGAAACAAAAGTTCCCGCTATCGATAATCAGAATATTTCAAAAAAAATTTAACCTATAAATTTTTGCGGCTTGAATCAGTAATCATAACTTTGTTTTCTGACGCTAATTTGAAAACTAAAACTTTCACATGAAGGAACTTGAAATCTAACAGTTTAAAAAAATGAGCATCATTCGAAACAGCGTAAAAGTGTCCTAAAGAAGTTGAAACCAAACCCCAATGTTATTTCTTTTGTAAATAATAGTATGTCTATTTATGTAACAAGAAAGTAGAGTGTATTTTTTTACGAAAAGAAAAATTTGCTAATCCCTCGACTGAAAAAAGTATTGTAACGTTTTTATTTATTTGGATGAAGTGTAAATATTAGACAATTATTATTAATTAAAATAACTGTTTATTAAACTATAATAAAAATGACTATTACTAATATTAAACAATTATTAAAACTAATTAAGATTAACTATAATTAAATAGATAACACTAACACTATTTATTTATTTAACCAATTAACACTACTATTTATTTCCACGATATTACTAATTATTTATTTCGACTATTTATATCACTTCTTTATTTATATCACGTTCAACTGTCCGCCCTTCATAGCGTCTATATACTCAACTGACTCAACAGCGTCTGTATATTCAACTGCTCGGGCAGACGTTACACCTTTCACCTCACTATCTGTCTATTTAAGTAATTCTCTCACTTCCACAGCCTCAGTATCACCGACTGTCTACAATTCTTCAACACCACTGCCGAGTTTCCACTTCCACTTGCCGTTACTATCCCCTTATACTTAGCTTCCCAATACTCTTCAATACTACAGAGTATTCACTTCCACAGTTACCCCAGTATACCAGTAACTTCCCGACTCGCCGTTACTGTCCTTGTACACTATAGTTTCCCAATACTCGTCAACACTACCGAGTATTCACATCCACAGCTATCCCAGTTAACCAGTAACTTCCGGAGTCCCCCATTCGACACTATACTGCATACGCTCACCACGATACTGCGGTGCTTCACTAACACTCTATGTGAATGTCTCTTTTCTATATGTCTCTCCATGTAACTAACTAACTCCCGAGCATAGGTGCGTCCCTTTTATAGAGCTGTCATTAACTTCCAGAGAGCTCTAGAATGTTTGACCGCATAATAGCAATGAACACAAAAGGTTCAGGCGACCGGAAGTAATTGAACACGTACGTAGCCCGGCTGCTAGAGCGATTGAGTCATCAGCGTAATTACCGGCGCATTGTTATGACGTGGTGAGTTTTTTTTTTTAGAGAATATTAGAACAACTATATAAGCGACGTACATGTGTGCGAATACAGTCACATAGAGTGTCCGTCAGAAGGACAGTTACACATATAGTAACAAGTAAGGAGTCAGTGAGTAGCACGGTAGTATCATGGTGAGCGTAAGTACTTTGGTGTCGAGTGGAGTACTCGGGAAATTACTGGTATATTAGGATAGCTGTGGAAGTGAATATTCGGTAGTTATGAGGAGTATTTGAAACCTAGGTATACGGGGACAGTAATGGCGAGTAGAAGTAAATACTTGGCAGTGGTGTTGAAGAGTTGTGGCATACGGACAGTCGGTGATACTGAGACTGTGCACGTTAGAAGAGTTAGTTCGTCAGAAGGACATTAAGTTAGTTACATAAATAGACAGTGAAGTGAAAGGAATAAATTCTGTCCGGGCAGTTGAATATACAGACGCTGTTGAGTCAGTTGAGTATACTGCGTGGCGCTCGAAATCCGTTACATAGGCATTTAACATGGGAAATAAAGAATAATTTGAATATTTGCCTCCCATTAAAACTTATTGTAGGTAGTAAAACTTTATACACATGTTTGAGAACACTTATTGCATCATATTAATAGCAAATTGTTTAAAATTAATAAAGAATAATTAAGTAAAATAAGAAAATGTTATGGCAATTTTAATGTGGTAATTATTATTTCACATAAAAGAAAAATCAATATACTAGTGATCGTATCATAATGGTAGCGTCTTAGCTTTTTATTCCAGGGGTACTAGGTTTAAACCTATCACACTTGTTTATTTTTTTATATATTTTTTTCTTAATTTAGGTGCATATCAGTTTTATTATTAATTTTATTTGATTATACATTATTTTTCATTTTACTTTATAATTTTATTATTAATTTTTTAAAAAAAATATTCTTTTTTCCCATGTTAAATACCTATGTATAGTTTGTTTCAAGATATTTGCAAACATACCTGCTTTGACTTACGCAGTAGATGGCTTCTTCAATAGGATTGATGGGTAACATGACAGGGTTGTAACAAAATATTTGGAATCCAGCACACGAAATATTTGTGTGGAATTTAATGTTTCACTTGAATTTTATGAAATACCGAACGAAGACTGTGACATACATCAAATTTTTACAAATTATAAATAAGAGCAGGTATATTATAATTAGCGGGATTTTGAGAAAGAACTTCTACATCAATTTTTCAAATATTTCAAATTCACTCCTAACGCATAGGAACATAAATATCATACTGTTTTGCGGTGTACCGCGTCATTACGAAGGCAGGTAGATTTGTAAATATCTTGAAACACACCATAACGAATTTCGAGCGCCACCCGGTATAGACGCTGTCGAGGTCGGTAGGTCGGACAGTTGAACGTGATATAAATAAATAGTGACATAAATAGTCGAAATAAATAATCAATAATATCGCATAAATAAATATTCGTGTTAATTGTTTAAATAAATAATTAATGCTAGTATTTAAATAGTTAATTATATTCATAGCCTTAAATTTGTATTATCTTATAAATGTTTATTTTTGTTTTAATAAACATCTATTTTAATTAATGATAATTCTTTGATTTTTATACTTCACCCAAATAAGTAAAAACGTTACACTACACTTTCTATTGTACAATGCCATTCTACGTGAAGAATACTACGCAAACTAATTTATTTGTGAAAATGAAAACTAAAAATTTTAATTTCCTTTAGGGCTTAAAGGCATTCTTCCGCAAATATCCGTTTAAAATAACTTTTAAAACTGTTTCCATTCACTATTTCCTAGGTGGTGAAGCGAGTAAAAGTGTAAAGCGACAGCCGAACCGAAAGGTAAAATTAGAGGTAGCGAAGCGAATATTGGCGACAGGCTGTCTGGCTCGAACTATCCCCATCTGTGTTCTGTTCCGAGTTCCTGGAGTTACCTGTAGTGTACATGTTTAAATACCAACACCGCGGCTTTGCTTACCTTAACAGATTAAACACTTAACAGATTACGCTAAGACCCGACGCAAGCTCGGACCACAGTGGATGTAAAAGCTCAACCAACAGGTTAATATACAATGTGCTGATTAATGTAATGCTATTTATATTTATCCAAATCTTACAAGGGATTTGCTCAACTTTAATCATTTAAAATAACAACTAGGAGTTTTGCATTCCAGGTAGAGTTGTACTTATCTGCAAGTAAAGATTTAAATTGTAATAAATGTAACAATTATTAAAATTATAAGTTAAACACAATTATTGTTTTGGCAAGAAACAAATGAAAAACACAATGGAGCCAGGTTCTTAATTTTACTTCCTTGTACATAGTAAAGGAAATATTGTAATCGCGAAAAATTTCGGTTTTCAGATTTTAATAGAAATATCCATTTTAACTAATTTCGTCGTGACGTCTGTACGTACGCACGTATCTCGCATAACTCAAAAACAGTAAGCCGTAGAAAGTAGAAATTTTGAATTTAGGACTGCTATAACATCTAGTTGTGCATCTCTCTTTTTGGTAATAGATTTTAATTAAGAACTATTTTAAAATATAATCCAAAACTTTTCAAATGTGGTATATAAAACTTATATCAATAGGAATAACATAGTAGGTTTTGGTTAAAATAGGCTAACCGGAAGTGATATATTACCTGAAGTTATTAACAGTTTTTATTGAATAAAATGGTTTTATTTTGATTTTAGAAATAAATGCTTCAAATAAGAGTTTTATAGAATTAAATTCTGCGTTTAGCACATTCAATATTATTAAATTAGCCCTTTGTATAAGCGAGATATGCAAATTTAAAAATTATATATTTTTTGGTTTTTGTAATAAAGCTTGTTATGTATTAGGACAAAAAAGTACAAAAAAATTAATGTTATGTTAAATTACGTCAAAGACATGCAATTTTATAATTGGGTCTACAAGTATTTCATGTTGGTCTTGTGTACCAGGAAGTCGTGTGGTGTCCACATCAGATTTTTTGATTCAATTTTTCTGAAACGTTAATAAAACAATTAATTTTAGAGTTTATTACACTTTCCAAATGTGTATTGTTATTTATTGGAATATATATATATTTTTGAACATTTCACTGAATTTTAATTTATACGTCAGACCTTTTAAATAAGTAAAACAAGAACTAAAGTTGTCAGCACTGTTATTTAATTCCGTGTTACCAGAGTGAAATTTTGAATAATATAAAAAAAATCATAAACTTGTATATTCGCCCTCAAAGGCGGGCGCAATTTGGCTTTTATTATATTTATAAAGTTACTAGGCAACAACTATTCAAACATATCAAATTTGTTGATAACACAACAAATCCGATAAATCATAATTTTTCCACACTGTCACTCGTAAAACTTTTGTATTCTTTCAAGTATACGTCTTTTGACTTCTTTGGAACTAACTTGCCCTGTGCAGCCTCAAATTCATTCAATATTTGTTTGTAATAATCGATATCTGTCATTTTCATCTGACTCTGAATTAAATTTTGTTATTAACAAACATAGCAAATAGAAACACCAACAAATTACGAAGAAACCACAGCATACTTAAAATTCACAACACCAACGATAACGAATATACAAATATACCTATTGAATACTTGAATTTCGAGAACCAAAATAAAATAAAACGTATGTACTCCGGACATAATCAAGCACTAGGGAAAATAAAAATCTTCGCTACGCGTCGAGCTTTAACATTCCTCCGTACTACAATCTTTTAATGTTTTAATTATTCACTTAATACATAAATAACTATTCTTTTCGCTTAATACAACTATAAACTTTGAAATTATGACGTCATACGTCATACCGTTATAGCGCAAATAGTTTTTATTAATAATTATAAAAGTTAAAATTTTAATAATTTTTTTGATAAAAATAATTTAAAATTAGTCATATTTCGATAATATAATAAAAAATATGCAACATTTTTTTAGTACCAGACCTTATTATAGGTAATTTGGTTATTTTCATTGCTAATTTAGTTTTCAAAATTTTATAGTCGTATTTAAATTATGTTTATACATATAGATGTTATAATAGACAATAACATACTTATTTAAAATTTAAACGATATTTGGAAAATAAATAAAATCAAGAAAAACTTAAAAGTAACAAACTATTATTCACGAAAGATGACTGACTACTAAAGATCTTTTGATCTTTTGTTCAAAGAAAGAATACGCAGCATTCTATAGCTTAGCAACATTTTGTATTAGAAAGAGAAAGATTATTTGACGTATGTCTGTGTGGTGTGACAGATATATATATATATATATATATATATATATATATATATATATATATATATATATATATATATATATATATATTTTCCATTATTTCCTAACACACTAAAAATAACAGTAACGTATGTCGTCGAGTTACAGACATATAATTATCTACTATACTGCCCTCTGTACTAATGTTGATCCAGTGGCGTTGACATTCAAATCAAATTATTATTTTATGGTATACGTTAAGTGTATATTTTTGTTTTATACAATAACATAGGTGAAGAAGATAAACCTTTGAGATAAGCATTATTTAAAAGAAACAAAATTTTCAAATAAAATACATAGGTTTTCAGTTAAAATGTACCCAAAAATATTTCGCGTTTTCGCCTATGCATGAGTACTAAATGCAGTACAATTATCTGCAAGTAATATTATATCAGACAACTCATAAATGACATGGAATAATCATCTTTCGTGAATAATACTTTAATGAGACGGTTTCACATTTTGTAAAAAATATTTAGAAGTCATATTAAAATTCTTGCAACAGACCTATTGATATTATCTAGGTATACCTGATTGATGATTTTATTTGTTTCATTGTCACAAAACCATTTTTTAACCTAAAAATTTAATAACTTGCATTTTTGCTTATTAAAATAAAAGTTTGAATTTGTAAATTTCCACTATGGCGCCAATATCAAAATTGAAACTTCAAGTTTTATGGTGTTTGTAATACTTTCAAATTTCTTAACGTCCTACTTCAGAAAATACCAACAAAGATATTAAGCAACTCATTTTAATTACAATAATATAATAATACCAGAAACAATTTGGATATAGTTCAATACATTAAAATGTATGTTTGAGTATATAAATTCGTTCTATTTCCTAAACATTAATTCGAATTCTATTGAAAAAAGAAATAAAGCTCATACATATAAAAAGAACTCCAACTTGGAATAAAAAACTAGTGCTGTACATGAGAATGGGCAAAAAAGATTGCTTTAGAGAAACATGTTAATACATTGGAACATTATGAGTTGGACAATATTCGATCAATATACGGTTCGATGAGCAATATCCGGCCAACCGCCAACTTTCGTCCTTGTCACTTTCATGGATGTATAGGGCACAACTATCATTACACCACCCCAACCTTTTTTCTTTTCTGGAATATAAATAAGCCTAAATAACTCAAACCGCTAGAAATTGCAGTATTCTGCCAAATAACTGTTTCCCAACCTAAATTTTTGTATTTATTGTAATTTATATTATTATTATTATTACAAAGAAATAAGCGATATATGAATTTATTTTTTTATATAAATGTTGCATGCTTTAGTGACATCATATAAAATATCGTATGACAGAAAATAATAAAAATAATATTGTTGAATAAATGATATCAGACATGAAATTCTCAAATCATGTGATTTATGATACGTTTAAGTGAAATATGAGATGACAAATGATATTCACATAATGCATGTTGAGAAGAATGATATAGGGTATTTTATATTTATTGTTTTAAAGCAAAACTAATGGATTTAAGTTTTATTTTATTACAACTAATACCAGTATACTATTATATTAAATAATTGGTTTAACAGTTTGTAAGTTGACTTTTTTTTTCATTTTAAATATAGTTAAAATATCGTTTTATATTAGTAAACCAAAATCATTAAAGTTATAGTTAAAATTTTCTTTTAGCAAATTAAAAAGATCATGCTTCACGTTCACGATACAATAACGATAGGTTTTGCTCCAATGTATTAATGGACTTATTTATATCCATGTTTTCGATAAGATAACGATACGGTGACGATACAATAGGGAGTTATTGCAACGTTATGTAAAAAACACAAGGGACTTTCAATTTCAATGTTTACTGCATTTAATTATTGTATTCACGTTAACGTTAACGCTAAAAGCAACACAAAAGAAGTTACAGCCGCACTTTTCACCGAAACATAACCTCAACACATACAGAACGACTGATGTTAAGGGGATCGTCAAGGTTCTTCCAAATGAACGAAAAGAGGCTCTACAATTCTACAAATTATGCGAAATCTGTTAGGAATTTGTTACTCATTTTTAACATATTTATTAAGAAAACTTGATATTATGTCTGTATCTTTTTATTTTTACAATATTATGTCTGTCCCAAAGCTCTAAAATTGTTGATTTTTGGTTAATTTTGAAGTTAATTATTCGAATACAGAAAAAATATTTTAAAATTTTAAAACGTTACTAACCTAATTTTATATTTTCTAAGAGCGTGGATTTAAATTTTATTACAAACAAATGACAAATACAGCCTTAATTAGTAAAAAACTGAGACGTGTTTTGTGTATTTTCAACGCTAAAGTATAAATAAAAACATACAGACATAATATCAGGAATTTTTAATAACATAAAAAAAATAAGTTACAAATTCGTAACAGATTTTTCACATTTAAAAAAATTTAGAGTCACTTTTCGTTCATTTGGAAAAACGTAGGCCGAGGACTAGACGATCCCCTTAAACGCTCGCTATTCGGTCGCACACAACGTATCACTTTATTCGTATAACGTGAACCTTTGTACGCATTCGCATTCGGGCTGTCACGTGACTTTTGCGTTGAATCTGCAATAACTCTCTAATGATGTTCACTGATTTACATTATCTATACAATGACGACACAGTTTGCTTTGCTTTTATTGAAAATATAGTTTAACAAGGCAATAAAATAGTAAATTCACTGCCGTGACGACGTGCTATAGACGAGGCTTTGGATTTAACCTAGTTAATGAAAATATATGTTTACCGTGTTGAATACATAATTTTTTCGCCGATTGTTTAGAAATAAAATTAACCCTATGACTTAGTTGTTTGTCTCATTTTGTTCACAAAACAGTACTGGCGTATGATAATAATTGGACTTATATAAAGTGATCGATTTCAACAATTCGGGGTCGATTTTAATAGGAAATTTGTGTAGATAATAAGCCATTTAATAAAATAATTCGGCTAGTCACGAATGCGGGACCGTGTTCAAATCCAGAATATAGTCCAGTAAACAGAGGTCGAAAAAGGGTTACCTTATAAAAGGTCGGGTAGTTCTGAATTTTTGATATGAGGTATAGGATGGTTGGTTAATAAAAAATCCAAATTTCCACAAATTTCCTTCCTCCGCTCCCTCCGCCATCTTGCAAAAACCACCATAAATCGGCACTTTTTTAAGTTTGTCGCCTACAACTTCTATCTGGTGAATTTTAGCGAAAAAAAAGTTATTTGCAGACTTGTAGAGAATGAAATTTCTAAAAATTTGTTACAAAAGGTTTTTTTCCATGATTCATAGCAACGGAGCTATGAAGCTCCCAAAAAAGGCAACAATTGCGCACTAAGCAAAATTTTGAGTTTCTTTTCACTTTACATCACAATAACTCCAAAACACTTCATTTTAGCGTAAAAGTTTTCATAATGAGTAGTGTAGAGAATTTAATTACCTACAAAATTCATTTATCAATTTTTTTTACGACGAATGCAACAGAGTAGTTGTAAATTTATAAAAAAAAACAAAAAAGTGTGTTTTTTTATATATGTTTTGTATAAAATATTTCACTCTTGTAAAATTTCGCCACGGATCAATGTTTTGAAGAAAAAGACTAAAAACCAAAATATGCCGACTTTTCCCAAATTGACAAGGGGCCGTTGATCAGCTTTTGTTTCAGTTTTTTTGATGTTAGGGGTATTTTTTCAGTAGATTCCCTGAACAACAATTATTTCTCCAGATTTAATTTTGAAACCTGCTGCAATGTTTTCAATTGATGTAATCGCCAACGAATTTAACTTTTTTTCTTTCAATGTAGAACGTAAATAGGATTTAATTGATATAATTTTGCTGTAACTAGTTTCACAGCTAACAACTGTTACTGCAAGTAAACAAAAGCAACCCACAAATTCGCCCTTCGGTACCAATCTTTACATAAAACTACACACTTGATGAATCAATTCATATTGTAAATAAATAGTCTCAAAAAAAGTCGCCCATTAATCAATTTCGCCCCAGGCGGTCGCCTGGCTTGTCTGTGCCTTGAGCCGGCCCTATATGTATACAGGGTGTAAATGAAATAAGTGCATTAAATTTAACCAGTAATGTAACTCGACGAGAGCAACAATATTTCTTAATAACTTTTTTTTTCTTTTAGATTTTGAGTTAAAATTCTTTAAAGATTTGCTGCATATTTCGTTACCCAACCATGGAGAACAAATGGCTGCTGCCGTATTCAAGTGGGACACAACAGCTCAAAAATTGTCAGTTATCGGTTACACTTGCAGTCACAGTAATTAATAAACGAATCAACGGAAATAACATTTATTATTAATTAATTCGTAATAGTACAATATTTAAAATAAAGAAGTTTAAATTTTGGATAACAAAATTATAAAGTTGTGTATTAAACCAGGCTTTTAATCACATGTGAATAGAGGAAGACAAGGAGGAACGAGGGGTACGAGATATCGAGGAAGAGCAAAAGCATAGTTATTAGGTTATGAGATGATTATTTATCGTCGACAAATCATAATAGTTTAAATACGTTATTCAAAAAATGTAAGTACAAAGTTTTGTCTATTTAAACGAGGTATATGAATACCAATAATTAGTCATCCATTTATTGTTCCCGCACAAACATTTTTTAATGAAAATTTTTACAGCATTTTCGTCTGTTGAAATGTGTATTGTGCATAAGAAATACACCTTCCCAAGTAAATTCAGTCTCATTAATGAACATTATGAGCCATTCCCAAAATCGAACATTGATTTTTTTGCACATGATATGGATACAACTGTTGCTTTATTTAAAATTGTCATATGTGACACTTCGTATTGTGATAAAGATGTACAAGATTAACAAATGTGCGAATATTAGGAACAGTATGATTTGGAAACGCTCCGTCTAAATGCGTTGGCAACTCTATAACACTGTTTTTATATCAACCACAAATTAAAATGTAGTAAAGATACGAATAAATAAATAAACCATAGGTAAGTAATTACAATATCTGTGTACTCGCTATTTGTAAACGCAAGCATTTTGACAGAATTTTACCTGATAAACAAGTTTATTACTAATGTCAAAATTTAATTGCAACAACTGACAGGACTGTCAATTGCTAAAACAAAATTTTTCATAGCTATTGCGACTGCATTCAATTAGAAAAATACGTGGAACGACTCGTCAATTTACGGTATTGTAAAAATGCTAAAAAATATGCGATTTCGAGAAAAAGTTATTAAGATATATTGTTGCTCTCGTCGAGTTACATTACTGGTTAAATTTAATGCACTTATTTCATTTACACCCTGTATATGTCATATTTATTGATGACGTGCGTCTTCGGCCTATTCATTTCTAGTGTACTTATACCTACATATGTATTTATAAAAAAAATTAAAAAACTGTAAAGCTCGATGACCCTATAAAGCTGCAGGACAATTAATATTTTAAGATAAATCATGTACGAAGTACATAAAGATATAACATTAATGCATTTGTGATAGAAATATTTGAAACTTGTACCTAAAAATACCCGTTGAACTACTCCTGTTTAGCTATAATTAATGATTATAATATAAACCAGCAAACTAGCCACAAACACCCTCTTATCATAAACATCACTATATATCCATCCCCAAGCATCGCAAATGACTCGTCATCGTTTCACGAACAACACACTGGTGCAGTGAAGAGCAAGAGATGCGCGATACATTCCATAAACACGGATGATAAAGCAGGTTGACCGTGTGTCGAGCATCAATCATAACCGCGAGGGCCCAATGGTCACTGATAACCTCGGCTCGGGACGACACTGGGAGTAAGAGGAACACTGCAACTCGAGCCAAGGTTCACTCGGGCTGAAACTCCCTGATAAACGAACATTGGCGTACGTAGGGTACACACTAGGGGTCAATAAAGGATGTTGGATGAATGTACTGAATAATGGTCCGTACTTTGGTTTGGCTTTCGGGTACTACTTATTTTTAAAACATATTCATTATAGATATAATCTATCAGTTTGGCTCTGAAAAATTACCGGGCTACCTTTATACATATTAGGAAAACGAAAACATCGAAAAACGTACATAATGGCAACTAAATTTTCGAAATATGTACGAGTAATTAGCAAAATAGTCTTTCAAAATTTCTACTTTATTGTATGCATATAGCGCTGTAATATTTTATCCAAATTATATTAATACTTAAATTAAGTTGTACATATTTTTACACTGTAAAGTTTTGGGGTAGAAACAGGGAAGATGAATCTCCAATTGAGTTGTTGAATCTTCCTTAAAGTTGATTTAGGGTAGGAAGGTCGAAACATGGTAAGAAAACGGTAGGGAATTTTGGTAGGGCAGATTCAAGTCGCTTACAGGCATCTGTGTTGCACTGTAGGTATATTAGGTAGGTGCTACTACGTTTGTAACATGTTTAGACCTTTATGGTTGATTCGAGCTGAATATTCTACGTTCAATTTGAGGTACAGTTCCTATCATAAAAAATATGGACTTGACTTGAATTAGCACGTAACAATCATATGTGTGAAATTACAAAGGAATAATAGGAAAACGACGGCATAAATAATATAAAATGTTCAGTTTTACTGAATTTTGCAAATTTGTTAATTAATCTTATTATATTTTTTATAATTCCGTACATACATACATACATCGTTTTCTATGTTACTTACTAGAAAGTGATTTGTAACAAACTATTGAATATACATAGCATATTACAAAACAGGTATATAAATGTGTGAAATGCAAAACATAACAGATTACAATTGATGTATAACATTATTTACCAGTGTTCATAAAATTATATGAAAAACTAGAATATTCAATGAAACATAACTGACGATGTGTAGACTTATTTAGTTGTTATATAAACAAATGCAAAACGATATCAGTTATTTGTAAGATTTTGGAAATAAAAAGTGATCGAATAAGCTTTCGCATTTCTTAGAAATTGTATGTTAGTCCAGCTAGCAACTGAAGGCCCTACGGGTTTCTCCGATGGCCACCATACCGGTACCGCATTTCTAGGGATTGGAAGGAGAACACAGAGGGATGAGAAATTTATGTGTCATTCTGTCATTTGTTATTCTCTTGTCGACATATGCATGAGCATACTTGAAACTCAGGTAAAATACATAATGTTGTATTTTTAATTATAATATATATTTGCATCCCACTATATGAAGGGTCGTATCGTGTCTACCTGGTAGTGAGGTAGGTTTTACAACCCTAAACAGAGAATGGTTCATCGACCTTTTAAAAAGGAAGGACTGTTCAACCTTGGGGTTGCATATAGTTTCAACCCAAAAAGGTAGTTGCAGCTACGTTAAAACTTTACAATGTAAAATATTAAAGTAAAAATATGATGTGGCTAGCACATTACCTTCCCTCAGTTCTAAATATTTTGCACAAATTCCATACAGAAAGCTTTTTAGAATTGATTCTATATTTGCAATAAAATTATAACAATAACATACATGTCAATCGCACTTGACATTGATATCTGTCTATCAGAATTTTTTAAATTATATTAGCTGTTCCCAGAGTTTTTGCATAGCTGGCTGTTTTATGAAATTTAAGTTCTTTATAATTTTTTAACTCAATATCCATAGAATATGAAGTATACACACACACACACACACACACACACACACACACACACACACACACACACACACACACACACACACCACACACACACAGAGAGAGAGAGAGAGAAAGAGAGAGAGAGAGAAACATACATACACACACACACATACACATACACGCATACACACATACACACAGACATATACAGACATCATCGCAAAAATAGTAAAATCGTAGACTCTAAAACGTGCTTATTCATTAAAAACTCATCATCATTTTTGACCAAAAACAATACCTTCCTTACCTAAAGGTGTGACGGAAGGTAAAAAAAAATAGCGTCTTCAATTTTTGTGACGGCAAAATATATACATGGTTTCATTAAAAAATAACAAGAATATTTTAATTTCATGCTTTATTCGTTTTTGATTTATTATTTTTATCACGTTGGTAACACGGTCTGATAAGGTGAGGTGTATGTCAGGTTTCATTCATATGGGTCGCGTAATTTGTGATTGTCACCTCCATATTGGCGAAACAAAGATTTTGCATTAAAACTTGTGTTAAAAAAATAATATAAAGTACAGTAAAGTATTGTAAATGTTGATGAATGCTTTTAGCGATTAAACTATGTTGAAACCAAGGGTTTATGAATGGTATAAACGTTTTCAAGAGGGCCCTGAAGGCATGGAAGATGACAAAGACAAAAGGCCGGGCGTCTTAGAACATTAACCACTGGTGAAAATGTGACAAAAATTAAAGATATTTTGCTTAGTAATCAACGAATAACTTTAAGGGAATTGGTGTTTAATACGGCTCATATAAAAACAATTGTAGGCAAATAAAATGGATTTTGCATCATGACAACGCATCGACCCAAACTAATCGTTCGTGATTCTTTTGGTCAACATCAACACCATCGTTATTCCACAGCCACTTTATTCAATAGACATCGTCCCCTCCGACTTTTTCCTATTTCTTCATTCCACAAGTGTTTTACTGATTGGAGACAATGTTAGAATGGGGAAATACCCTGACAATAAATTAATACCTTTTTTGAAAATGATTTTTTTTTAATAAAACCTCATATTTTTATAGTATTCCATTGACAGTTGGGTTATAAAAATTTCAATAGCCGACCCAGGTGGAGTAGCGGTAGCGCTATTGCTTCACACTCCAAGGGTCCTGAGTTCGAATCCCGGATAAAGCATGTTATGTGAGTCTTTTATAATTTCATCCCCATCAACTACGTTTAAAATGGTCGCGTTCAGCCGCATCTACCAGCTAGCTCGCTAACCTAGCGAATGACCGCTAGGTTTCATCAGGTAGTCTAGCGGGCTAGCGAAAACAAATTCCGCTAGATTACCTAGCGTAATGCTGGAACTGTTAAAAATGTCAGATATGGCGCCAGTACATTCAAAACCAAATGAAATTATTGAATATGAATATGAAAATAAATTTCTCAACTTCGAGAAATTAAAAAATAATAATATATGGAAAATCCAGCAAGTGGTAAGTAATATTTATTGATAAATTATAAACTGACATGTTAATAATAATATAAAACATTTTTGAACTATTTTCTTAGAAAAATTAATTTGGAACCAATTACGTTCGAGTTACCACGACCGCTACTGTCTGGCTCTAGCTAACAGCTATAAGGCGATTACGGGTGACATACCCGTTCACTTCTTCGGATTACTTACGGTTAGTTACGGTATGATATGGTGGCACCAAAAATCGTTGGTTCACTTGTTGACACCGTGGTTGGTGGTTATGTATATTCTGCGACATTTAAAACTGTCAAAAATAGTGTCTGACAATTAAAATGCATTAACGGAGAAAGATAGTTTTTTTCCATGTTTGTCCAAAAAAGAGTCAAGGAAAATAATGTCACCCTGTTTGACATAAGACCACGACTCCGACTGTTTTGACTTTAGACATTTCAAAAAAAGACATGATAAAAAGAAATATTGAACAGAGAGCTGACCCGACTCGCAAACCCGTTCAGCTGTGAGCATTGCTCCAAGCATACCGGGTATGTTGTTCCTAGCGCCCGAATGTGTGAACGTACCTGAACGCAACATACCGCAAGTGAACGATTGTCGCCCGAAATCGCCTATACTCTATTATTTGTAAGAATACAGTGGTGGGAAGATATGAACAGTTTGATCTTGTTGTTTTATTGGATAATATCGGGCTATTATCCAATCAAAAAAAAAAACATCAAACTGCGCCTATCTCCCCACCGCTCTGTTCTTATAAAAATAGAGTATAGATAGCTGCTAGGCGCGGCTGAACGCGACCAATGTTTGAAAATATAAACTATATAAGGAAAAATTGTCTCGTCATCAAATTATCGCTTATATATAAAAACGTATGAAATAGTGTGTGCAATAAAAAATATATAAAATTTAAAAAAAACACACCATGCTTGTTTATTGCTTAGCTTAGTATGCAGGGGCGCGGCGGACGTGATTATTAGACTTTTATATTGTTACAGGTTCTATCTTAAAAGGATTGTTTTTAAGTATGTGTTTTCTTGATTTTTAAACATTCATTATGTTGATTGAGTATTTCTTGCAGATCGTTACTACGTTTACATGCAGTTTTGAAAATGGTTTCAGTTTTCAGTCAAAATTATGCAAAACTGTTTACATGCAGTTTTCAAAACAAGTTTAAAAATTGATTTGAAATCAGTTTTGGCGCATGCGCACTTAGCTGATGTAAGTGACTGATCATCTTCACTCCAAATACTTCGTTTTGCTATTATTTCAATTATTTTTTATACTTCGTACCACTACGCACTAAAACTATACAACTGTCAGTTTATTTGAAGGTTAGTAACACAAAGCGACGTTATGCTCTGTACTCATGCGCAGTATTGAAACTGAATTTTAAGTGTTTACATGAGTAGTTTTGAAACTAGTTTTCAAGTCCAACCCATGAATTTTAGTTTTAGTTTGAGATAATTCAAAACCGTTTTGACACTCTATACATGGCGTTTTCAAAACTAAAAAGGTTTTAAAAACGGTTCCAAAACCGCATGTAAACTCAGTACGTAATTTTTGGTTGAGAAAATTAAATTTTTATGAATTTTGTGGTCACTAAAGTTAAAAACTTTCTCCCAGAAAAATTCAGTTTGCGCCAACACTGCAGCACAATTTTATTCGTAAATAAAATTTATGTGATTCGGTTCAGAGGACGACAAAAGATACCAAAAAACAGATTGGCCGGCGGGTGCGCCGGTCCGCCTTCACGATTATCCCCCGCGGGTGACCCTAGCTGCCGCGTGGCCACCCTTCAACCCCGAGCAATCTGTTTCGCTACTGAACTGATCACCACCGACCGAATGATATTTTTATGTCTGTCAATCTACTCGATAAACCAACTAATGAATGCTCGCAAAATTGATGGTTTCTGGCATGATGAAAATCTAAGTTTTTATTCCTTTTTGCTTACGATTTGATGTTTGTTTTCAAACTGTACAGATGAACTGTGGTTTTTCTTTGTACGCATTTAACTTTTTTCATTGTTAATAAAACAGAATTGAAGGCTGAATGCAACTAATACTGTTTATATGTGATCGTTATTCTTTTTACAGAATAAATATTAAAAGATAGATGATCTACCAATATACAAGACCTTACATTTTACATGAATCAGATTAAATAATTTAAAATGAATACTTAATACAAAGGTTACGCTAGAATGATTGTGGTTTATTCTGTAAAAATATCGTTATATGACAACTATCGTTATATATAAATGTAACGATGTGATCCTGAACGATATTTTGTAAAAATCGTATTCACTAAGTAATATCGTTATAAACGTCCTCATACCGTTTGTTACAACTTTACCCAATTTTTTTTAGAAAAGTAAGTAGCTATCATTGAATATTAAATTGTCATTGTAATGTCATTTTGCAAAAAAAAATTAACATTATTATTTTAATTATTATTTCTTTATTGAGTAAAGAATATTTGTAAAAAACGATTATCAAATGGAATAATATTATCCCATAAAAGACTTTCATGACCACAAACATTTCTAAAGTGTAATTATGTTTGTTAATTATATATTTGATGCATGAATAAATGTTTTGTTACCTATTTTCCATTTCTTCCTGCACAAATCTAAATAATAATTTAATTAACCCTTCCATTTGCTAACATTTGACATTAACGGACTGAATAACAAGTGAATCCTTATCGTTCACGAACTACATAAATTAACCACAATACGATTTCAATATAACGACAATGGTTTTACAGAATACGCTTTTTGAAAATTATCATTATTTAACAACTTTTTCATCATAACGGGGCCTATTCTGTATTTCAGGGGTTAATATTTAACCACTGGTTAATTTTTTTAACCAATCAAGTATGTTGACATATAACAAAAACGGGATTTTTAGTTGCCAAATCGATAACTATTGGATAAAAATTTTAACCAGTGGTTAAAACTTAACCACTGAGTTACAGAATAGGGCCCAACGATACGTTATAGTATAATGATATTCTTACAGAATAAGCCAGTAAGAAAATAATTTTAAATAGTTATTTATCTGCCATTTGAAATTACACTCCGAAAGTTAACTTTAGAACGTAGTTAATCATTTTTTTAAAGTTATGAAATAACCATGTTCCTTCCTTAATTAAAATTTACCGCTGATACAAAGAATTTAAAAGAAACAGGAATTTTGTCCGACACCAAAATGGAACAGGATGTTCTACAACTGAAAACGAAAAGCACATTGCTCTTGTTAAGAAAATAATCGAAAAAGACGATAGAGCCACTTACGCGGTAATTTAAAAAAATTGTCAGTCGTTTAGTGTCAACATTAGCTTCGTGATTTCTAAAAAGCGGATCGTGTAAAAATTTACCAATAAACTTTATCACTACTATTAAATAGTGGCAGACATAATTTTTTTTCCAAAAATTGTGTTGTGTGACGAAACTTATATTCCTTATTTGGACGTACTGTACTTATATGCCGAGAGTGTTGTGGATGAATTCATAAAGATGAGGAAACAGCAACAATAATTAGGAAAAGCCATGAAAAAACTTAATGCAGGGACAAACAGAGCCACCGGGAAATCGGAAGGTCGGTGATCCTGGCACCTATTTTTTTGCCAAGTGTTAAATGCTTCTGAAAAATGTAAATATTTTATGCCCAGTTATACCCTCGTTTATACACCCCAAGTTCGAGGAAAACAACTAAAAGTGGACGATGTCGTGTACTCTTGGTTTCTGCAACAAAGACTAGACAACATCCTTTTAAAAATCTCAATATTTTTACGCCCAGTTATACACCGATTTAGAGAAAAACAACCAATTTGGAATACATTCTTTAAAAATAACGGATGAAAAACTTCCCAGTGACGAAACAGCTTTGGAAGCATTCCGGATTGAGTTGCAAAAGATAATACATATGTTGGTTTAGGAGTTAACAATAAAATTTATAATTCAGACGAATTCGAATTATTTTGGCGTTTTGTCCATGACAACACTTTGGTTCATGCTGCCGAAAAAGCAGCTTCCGGAAAAAATTAGCAAGAAAAAAAATTATCTTTAAACTTTGCAGCAGTAAAAACGGCAATCAAAAGCTTAAAATTCTCGTTATTGGTTATCCCGCAATCCTAGAGCATTTAAGAACACGTGCATCACTAAAGAAATTTTCAACGATTGGTTCTATAAAGAGTTTGTGCCGAGTGCAAGATGTGGAATAACACAGAATAAATTAGAAGAAAAGCGATTCTTACTGTAGATAAAGCCGTATTATTCTTACCACCAAATATCATAGATTTAACTAACATTTAAAATGTAAAAGAAAACGTGAAAATCCGTAAAAGGTTCTTACTCAAGAAAATAATGACTTTACTCAATATCTAAAAAATATTCCGTTAAAAGATATTGTTTTGCAATGGCTGAATGCAAGGATCAAATATCAGTCAAGCTGATTAAAAAGTCGTGGTTTAAGTTGATCAGAAGATGATAGAGGTTGGGAAGAACAGAAAACAAGAACTTATATACACGATTAATAGAATCAGTCTAGCAAGTGGACCTATATCAATGAAAGAGAAGTACAAACATGTGCTTAAATAATTTTTAGTGTATACATACAAATGTAGATTCTATATACCCATACATACATGTACGAAACCTTATAAAATTTTTAATTGTTTCTTATATTTAACAAGATTATGAGAAAATAAATCGGGAAAACCATCAGAGTTACAAAAATTATTATATAAAAGTGGACGACGATTTAATGGGGCATTTAACGATGAATTTGTCTTATTCGTTTCTAATATGATGAACAGATCGATTATTCTTGTCGTGTACTCGTAATTCGGTACACGAAAAAATATTCGATTTAATAGAAGAGGGCAATTAATGTAATTGTTAATATTTTTAAAAAAAATGATAAATCAAGAAATAGCCTTCCTTTTGCCAAACTCACTAAATTTGGTATATAATTAGGAAATCGAGTCCTCAAATATTTAATAAACTTTTCTTGAATTCTCTCTATTCTTTTTATATATACTTGATCCTGTGGAGACCAACAAACAGTTGCAAATTCTTTGTTAGTCTCCACAGTATGCGTATATTTTAGAAGTAAATGGTAAATGCAATTAATTTGGATGGACAGAGAACAGTTACAGCTAAATGGTACACTGAAAAATGCCTGGAGCGCTTAGTAGCGTTCCGGTGACAGGAATTGAATTATGTTAGAGTAAAATTACTTTCAGAATGAGACACTGACGTCACGACAACTGCGCGAAGTTCATGAAGTGTACACGGCGTAGGGTCTCAATTTTAACTTATAGGTACGTCCAGGGGCGTATCAGTTATTTTTTTTAAGACTGGACACTTCCCATATGGTAGCTTCATCACTTCAGTTTTTGGCAAAAAATTAAGATTTTTTTACCTTTAGGATCGATTGTTAAATAAATAATTAAAAGTAAGATATTGCCCTATATTTTTATATTTGTGCTATTTGAAAATTGGAAGCATTTTTCAAATGCACTCAGCCAGGGGCCTGTTTCTCAAGAAATACGGGACTAGTATTACTAGTCCCTACACTAGTAATACTTGAAGTTTACTAGTTTTTGTTTCTGAAATATACAAGTGTAAAATACTAGTTACAAGTTGGGAACTAGTATTTACTAGTGTATTTGACAAAAAATACTAGTATTTTGTTTCTCAAAATATTTGAGTTGCCTGTCAGACTATTAATTTACTAGAGAAAAGCTACAAGTGTCAAAAGTCTTGTAAATTTTGAATATAAATTTTACTAGTCGTATTATTTGACAGTTGGTGGTTTCTTTCCTTTTTCTTATGTAATTCAATGGTTCTTTGTTAATGTTAATTGAGATTCATGTAGTGTCTGTCGTAGTTTAGTGTTAATATATTTTTTTTAAATAATATAATAATGTGGTCTAGTGACTCTGAGTCTAGTGATGAAGAAGTAGTGTGACGTCAAAAAGTAATTAAAGAAAGAATAAATTATGTCCATACAGTAACCCCAAATGAATGAGAGGTTACTCATGGCAAATAAGTTAGAAACATTAATTAATTTATTGGAACTTATTCTTCAGCTAGATATGTACAGAAACCATGCATTAACCGTAAAAATACAACTTTTTTAAGTTTGACCAAAATGTGACTGGTATATTTCTAGTCTTTGTCTTGTCTACTCAACCCGAAGCGTGACAAGTTTGACAGATTTTTATCCATTCATGGAATTTAACTGCTTTAGAAAATTTATTTAAAGAATGCTCCAAATAGAATACCTTTAGCATCTCAAATCATCCCAAAAATAGTTAATTTCGCATCCAGTGTAGACATTTTTATTGAAAAATAATTTAATTTCAAATTGAAACACTTGAAAATGTCAACGTCAATCAGAAAATAAAATTACTTGATTTAAAGAATATTGAACTATATACTGGTATTTATTAAAAAAATCTGATGTGGCCAGCACATTACCTTCCGTCAGTTCTGTGTATTTTGTACAAATTTCATACGGAAAGTTCCTTGCTAAATTAAATATTCTATTTCTTGTACATTACCTTCCGGCAGTTGCATGTATTATATGCAAATTTCATACAGAAAATCATTATTTTGTGACGTTTTCTATATACAGTGTAATGTGTCTGCAGGAATAAAAGATTTATTATTATTAGTATTATTTCTTGTACATTACCTTAAAGCAGTTGTATGTATTTTATACAAATTCCATACAGAAAGCAAAAGATCCTATTTCCAGTAAAATCATAAGGAGACAAACACACTATGTCAATTTCACTTGACACTGACATCTTTCAATCAAAATTTTCTTAATATAGTAGCTGTTTCCACAGCTATGGCTACTTCATGAAATTTAATTTCTTTATAATTTTTTAACTCAATATCCATTTAATATTAGGTATAAAATGCAATCAAATCGTATAGAAAATAAAATATTCTTTAATATTTATAATAACATTAAATGTGAAAAAATGATAGTTAACATAGTTTTTTCAAGAAAAACTGTTAAAATCTTCAAATGAGGGTACTTCCGGTTGTCCAATTCTAACCAAAATCTAATCAGCTCTTCGCATGGATGTAACGAAGAGAAATACGAAAGAATTATAATTTTTAGAATTGTAGTATGGAAGTTATCGTAGACGAAAACTTTGTTACACACACACACACACACACGGACACACATACATACATACATACATACATACATACATACATACATACACACACACACACACACACATACAGACATCATCGTAAAAATAGTAAAACCGTATTGTAGGGACCCTAAAACGTGCTTATTCATCAAAAACTCACCACCGAATTTTTTGACCAAAGACAATACCTTCCTTACCTAAAGGTGACGGAAGGTAAAAACTACTAGACTAGTGAAAATGTTTCAGAAACACTATTTTACTTGACTAATAAAATTACACTTGTAACTATTAACTTGTGAACTAGTAACTTATAAACTACGAGTAGTAAAATACTTTTCAGAAATACAATTTACTAGTACTATTAAAAATTTCACTTGTAACTAGTAACTTGTAACTTGTAAACTAGTATTTTTTTAAAAACAGGCCCCAGGCGTCCTTATAAAGTAATATAGCAGATTTCAAAAATATTTCGAGGATTTAGTTTCATGCTTTAAGTACCCTTATATTTTATACAATTTTAATCTGTAGAGATATAAATTTGTCCCTCTTCTTATAATATGACATATTTTTTCATTTCACACGCTATCTTTCAGACTTCCATCCTCCATATCCGGTCGAATCCCAAGAACAGTATCTCTCTACCCCGAACCGTGGTACAGTGTTGTATTTTTTACATCGCAATATTCCACACAATTCCAAATCTCGTGTGAATGGTGTTTACTGTATTGAGGTGTTAAACGTTCATTTCATACGCTCGAGGCGAACCATTGTCCGCCTAATCCGGCCTAATCCGGGCCGGGTATGTGGCGCACAAATAAGCCAATCATATAATAGAGCTGTTTATACAATTCTGATTGGTGTGCCTATTCCGTGTTATTCCTAACACAAATAAACATAAATGTCCCGCTGATGTCCTTTCAAGTGTACTCACTTGTGACAGATTTTGTTTTGCTTAGTTTTGTTCCATTCGAAAAATTGTGCAAAAATTGCAATTGATTTGGGATTTTCGATAGTTCGTGTTAAATAAACGAA
Source organism: Harpalus rubripes (assembly GCA_963082715.1). Taxonomy (NCBI): domain Eukaryota; kingdom Metazoa; phylum Arthropoda; class Insecta; order Coleoptera; family Carabidae; genus Harpalus; species Harpalus rubripes. The sequence continues at coordinate 16,380,963 of OY720450.1, forward strand.
AACATACACACAGATTAAGCTGGGTTTGTACACATATTGAAAAAATAGTTACTTGTTCAAAAGATCTATTAGATTTTCTGAATGACGAAAATACAACATACCCAACGACTAAACCAATAATTTTTTAAAATTTTTACCAACTAATCTGATTTCTTCTATTAAAATACAGGATATTTCACAACTTTGGGTACACACTTTAAGGGCATATAGTACTGATAAAAATGATTAAAAAAGCTTAATCAACATACGTCTAATCTTCAAATGTTTTCGGCAGAGAGACAATTTTGTATTAGAATAAGAAAAAAAAAGGTCGAACAAAAAACAATACAAAGTAACAAATACTCCCTCTTAATTAATTTTTACTTAATGTTTTTTTTTACTGACGTTATATAATTTCAATTATAAGCCTCTTGTATATTAAATTAAATAAATAGAAAAGCTAAGAAGTTACTTATCTGAAAATTAAATATTGGTCAAGGTCGCCACATTTTACTTAGTTTTCCAGCTAAAAAATTAAATGTATTCAATAGTTTTTATTTAATTATAAAAATATTTATATTTATATCAAAATGATCTTTACAACAAAGAAGTGTTGATTTTATATTTCTATCTTTACTTACTACAACTATTTCATTCTTCTTTCTTCGTTTTGAGGCACTACTAGAAATACTTTCCCTACATCAGTTCTATTTGGACACACTGCCACAAAACACTTTTTTTACAACCATGTTTGATTATTTCCAAATATAAAAATCAGTAATAGTTGACAGCTATCATGACTGTCACTCGTTTAAATTCCGTCGGTGGCAAATATAAGCCACACCCTCATTGATTAGATCCTTACGAACGTCATCAGGCAAAAGGGGAAGCGGAAATTCAATCATTATATTTCAAAGACAATTTATAAAGCAAGAATAAAAATATTAGCTAATTAACTCTACAGAATAAATTACTCCACCGATTTTTGAGGAAGTAAATTTAATTCTATAGAATAAATTTGACACATGTCAACATTAATTAAATTAAATTCCCTGTCTCCAGTTAAAAGTGAAGTTGCAAAATGCATAAAAATTTAAATTTTATTACCATTCTGGCGTACAGGTTCCCTTTATAGTGAAAAACAATATTAAATGTATAAAATTATAGAAAATATTAAAATATCTATATGCAAAAATCATTAAATAATGACAGATGTCATGTCTCTGTCGGTAAATCACTAGCAAGATCACTAGGATAAAATATTTACTCTGTAAGTAGTTATTTTATTCTGTAACTTGTTTTATAAAACAGATGTTTTTATTTACTCATCGATTAAATTTTTTTCAAAGTAACAACTCAGCAGTTTATTCGATGTTTACAAAACCGGGCATTATAGCAAAAAAAAATCGTGCAACACCTCATTATTTAATTTTTTATAAGTAAAAGCACGTCTAAGATGGCTTCTCAAAGGTAAACAATAAGTCTAATTTAATCGAAGTCGTAACTCTTTTAGTTTTCAAGATAGCAGAGAAAAACCCTGTAAAACTCATATTAGGAAGTACTATATGCCTTCAAAGTTAGTACTCGAGGTTGTGAAACACCCTGCATATTTGAAGTCCTTCCACTTTTAAAGCTCTCAATCAAACTTCTTTTGCAATGCTTTCAAAATAATCATGAATTGCAGCATCAATCTCTTCTTCAGACAAAAACTTCCTACCCTGTAAATTTTAATAAATTCAAAAAATAGCCAAAAGTCGATCATTACCAAATCAGATAACTATGGCGGGTGTTTTTTCGCCAAAAACTGAAGAAATGCTCTGCTTAATTGTGACAAGGCGAGGGTAAGAGCAATAATAGATAAATAACTTTATATAAACTTTTCTAAATTATAGTTTCAATATTCATATTTTTACTCTGTTTATCTATTTAAGTCAAAATTCAGTTTAGAAATTCTTTTCGTATTATGACAGTCACGACATTTATTTGTTTGTTGATCATTAGGTTTAGAAATTATTATGTATACGTGCGTGACTTTGAATGCCGTAGCCTATGCACCCTGTACCCCTAAGATAATCCTGTCCTGAAGATAAGGCTTTGTTTTTAGATAGTCGACTTTAGTTAGTCATGGGGTAAACATGTAAGAGTCTAGATTAGTTCGTCGCGTCGTGCAGACGTGTTTTGTTTTGGACATGTAGTGTCTTTTAGTTTTGGGGCGCGTGTAGAACGCCCGTCTGCTGGGTTACGGAATGTAACAATGTAAATAAAAACTTTAGGTAATTCGTTAAAACCTTTATTTTAATCAGTAAATATATGTTAATGTCCATGTCCGTAGTGTTCATCAAATGTAAAGTGTACGTGTATGTGTGTTCTTCCTTCTCACGAAGTCCTTCTCACGAAATTCCTTGTCACCAAATCGTGGACGCCAATCATCAAAACGTCCACCAGTCAGTAAGTATAAAGTGTATCATCGTTGGCAGTACAAAAAAATTAGTAGCATCATTAGCATCGAAGGAGAACCCTCTCGTGTTACAAAATTCTATATTTTTCTCATAACGATTCTTTAAAAAATTGATTAGCTAAGTTTTAACTAACTTTAACTATCGCAACATAATTTCAAATGACAGATACTCGTAAATAACTGTTTAAAATGATTTTTTTACGACCTACCTGATTTTCTTTTTATTAAAAATTCTACTGTGACCCTACACAGTCTATTTTAAGTACCACAATTTAGTGTTCTAATTTTAGAGCACCTACGCATTTCGATTAGCCTCTTAAGGCCAGTAGTAATTAAAACAGTGTAATTAATAGCTGATGGTAGATATGATATTCCTTAGATTTAATAAGAGCAAGTAATGAACGCTATCTCCTTCATCATTTTCTGGAGGTTAATCTTTGACAAAGAGTGCTTATATAATGAAAACAGGAATGATTTAGCCACACTCATTAAAAGTTGCTCTTAATTAACATTCATTAGCTGGAGAGCAAATATCTACAGACCAGCATCTTCATCAGCTGGATTCCAGCCTTGTTTTCAAAACAATACCAATTTAATTATAATAAATGTTTTTCTTGAAAATTCCATTCAATTTACTTAAAATCTTAAGTTTTATATAATCCTCAACATATTCCAAATTCCAAGCTTTGATGTATTTTATATTTTAAATTCAATATTGCAATGATAAGACAATAAATATCTATGTACATAAATATTAGAATCATTTAAAAGTAGATACATATGGTCGTTTAATGTGATAAATGGAAATTGTGATGCAATTATAATACGAGTATTAACCACTTCTACGATTAGGCAAATTATATCAATATTATTATGAGATATAATCACAAGAAACTTTTCAAGTACCTAGACCTTGATATGTGTAATTATTTTATTACAAATTTACCAATGTATTTATTAAATTCATTGGCTCGTACCACGATCACGGTTTTAACTTAAATGCTGCTTTAAGAAATGTCAAATTTCATTATTTATTAGTAATAAATAATATCAAACTTATCAAAATATGATTTTAAAGCAGAACATAGTTCTTATTCAAACAAATATTTTTTAAAAAAAATCGTTCTTTAAACATAAGGGCGAAATTAAATATTGAAATTTGAATTTGACCTTTCTTGTTGGTTGGTAATGGAAACAGAGTTTTGGAATGGGTATCCTGATATTTAAAAAATATGTTACATTTTTACCTCTCGCTAAGAGAGGTATTGGATTCATGCTAAAAATCGCATATCCAGATTTTAGTGAATAAGCACGTTTTAGGGTCCCTAGAATCGGATTATAACATTTTTACGATGATGTCCACGATTTCTCAAATACTATAAGACTTAAGACATTTTTAACTACGGATTCCTCAATCTAACAATAATAGGAAGAGTTGATTAAGTTCTGGTAACTATTGGACAACCGGTAGTAGTATAGTTACAAGAAAAAAATCATCTAAATATTATTTATCGAAAATTTATGTAAATACTTATATTAAAGAACGTTAAATTCTTTATTCGAAAAATATAAATTCATTAATATATCTTCTACAGATTTTGAGATAAAGAAATGCATATAAAATAATTTGATGTAATAAATCTCAGATCAAACTACTACAAAGCAAGAAATTCAAATGTTTGTAATTGACTCATAAATGTCACTGTCAAAAATATTTGTATACCACTGTCAAAAATATTTGTACATCATTATGAAGATTATAAAAATAAAAAAAAGTCAACAATGCAATAAAATATTAGTAAACAGGAATATAAAAGGAATTTGCGAAAAAATGACGAATATAAAGAAAAAGAAAAGGTAAGTAGAAAAAGAAAATTTCAGGATATTGAATATAAAGAAAATGTATGAATTGTACATAATTTATATTAAAATATCCTATAGATTTTGCAAATATATGTGAGAATTATTTTGTAGTGAGGCATGAATATATGCATTTGTATTTAAAAATATTTTTTGTTTTATGCGTACAACCAGGTAAAATATCTGGCGAGAGGTTATGTGCTGGCCACATCAGATTTTTAAATTACTGATAATGATATTTTTAAAACATCAGAGTTTTCATTTCAAAACCCATTTTTCATTAGTATTTGACTACAACTGTAGTAGTTCTTTCAATGGATACTATACTATAGTCAAAATTTAACTATCGTAGATAAGAAAATGAAAGTATGTAAATTAATTATAATGAATGAAAAAGATTGTTTAATAATATATTATGCAACGAGTTTATAATGATAGTTATTAATACACGAGTATGTCCTGCTTTCTCTTCTTAAAGAAAGGTTCCAGCACAGACAAACAGCAAGCAGTAAAGTAAAGTGTAAAGTAAAGCTAGTAAAGTGCCATTTCCGGTTATCCGATTTTCACCAAAATCTAATGGGCTTCAAGGTTTCAAAATTTTCTGAATGATAGTATTTGAGTAAGAGTGGAGGATCCACACACACATACACACAGGCATCATCGTGAAAATGTTAAAATTGGATTCTAGGGGCCTTAAAACGTGGTCATTTACCAAAATCTCGATATGCGATTTTTAGCACGATCCTTATACCTCCCTTACCAAGGGTAGCGGGAGGTAAAAAACAATATGTTAATACTACATGTAATGCTAAAATTGTAGCAAGCATATCGTCGATACAAACATGTCAATAAAAAATTGGGGATATTTCACCTATAATATTTATTTATTCACTACGCAACTCACATTTGAAAAGTAACAGCGGGTAATTCATGAAAACAAATAAAAACTAATTTGCAATACTTATCATAAAAGCGACATAAACAACCCCTGAACAGTATAACACCGATATGAAAAACAATGACGAGCGTTGGATAGTTCCAAAGCTCACTACGATCCCTGCTACATACAAAATATCCTGTAACAAATGTATACAATGACACTAAACACATTTACAACAGACTTTATTGAATCGCATTGGCTGGGACGTCGGTGTTGTGTTGTGTTGGTGAATAGCGAGGGGAAGAATGTATCCGTATCGCAGTCGCAGCGGAGTTAATATGTGCGCAAATAAACTACAACTTGATGCTGACGGGACGAGCGCTGCCCTTAGCAGCCATGGGCGCGTCACAGGGGATGACGATGCACTTTCCTGACCCACAAGCAACGAGGACTTTTTTTTGGTCAATGTATAGGTTAGTAGTTATATTGTAATTTTACTTGTACAATCATTCGTAACATGCTAAGTGCTGTGAAATGAAACATTTTTGGCTGACTGCATGCGTTAAGTGAATAGTTGTGTTTCTGATATCAAAGGTTTGATCAAATTGATGTTAACTTAAAAAAATATTTTAATTTTTTAACTTTGAGAGCCGGTGAGTTGACGCCAGGGGCCCGATTCTTGAAATCATGCGAAATTTTCCGCACGGGACAAAATTCGTGTGGTTAGTTTCGTCCACGAACAGTACTGTACGTATGAGTGGTATTCTTGAATACTAAACGAAACTCGACCGAAGCCTACGCATACGATTCTCGAAAGCAAGCGAACATAGTTTGTAGCAGCCAATCTAAATGAAACATTTGTACCACGTGAATGCTTCATCATATAATTGTTTTTTAACTGTCACTGTCAACCTGTGAACCAAAGCTGTCAGCGGTAGCTGTCAACGACGCTGTCATAATTTATAAGTGTTGTAATTTTAATATTCAAAATTTATTATATATACATAATATATTTGATATGGTAGGTATTATTTTTCTTAGTTTACAGGATGTACGTACATAATATGGCAATATTAATATGCAAGTGTTATGTAATAATAATACTCTAATTTGAAATGCAAAGCTCTTTAAGAGGCACCTAAAATTCCTTTCTAACAATCCATTGCATCGTTCTGTGAATGCACAAGCACACATTATTGTAGAATATTATAACGATACTCAAGTGTATGGAGATTCTAGGTTTATAATTGGCGTCATAATAAGATCTTAAAACGTACCCAGAATTACATAAAAACATAATTTGATTTATATCATCTAAGTACTGATACACCAAACACAAGTAACAGTGAAAGACATAGTTTCGTGTGCGAATGATACTTTCAGTTATTCATACCGATGCGATGTAATTGCGCACGAGCGCACGGAATATTCGCCTACGACCACACGATTTCGTTTCAAGAATACCAATATGCAGTTCGCATGCGCATCTCCCCCACTTACGTATGCGAAAAATTTCAAGAATCGGGCCCCAGGTAAGTTCCCTCAACAGTACAATATTACCGAAATATGTTAATAATAGCAGATTGGCACTCCCAGAACTATGAAACTATTTAGTTTGCAAATTCTATGAAATAGGATTATTTTTAATGAGTTTGTATATTTGGGTAGCATGATGTCAACGGATGGTCGAATTGATAGAGAAATTGAAACGAGAGTGAGTGCGGGGTGTAAGATAATGGGTGCTCTGGGCACGTTTGCTCGAAACGTAAACATATCTAGAGAAGCTCGTTTAAGTGTGTATAATGGAGTGCTAGTGCCTGCTTTGATGTATGGAAGCGAATGTTGGGCATGGACGGGGAAGCATAAAAAGAGAGTGACTGCCGTGGAAATGAGGTATTTACGTGGAGTATATGGATATGTAAGACGGGATCGCGTGAGGAATAATTTGGTGTATGAAGAACGTATGGTTAGGAAGAATGTTGTTAAGAGAGCAGGAATGAGCCAGTTGAAATGGTTTGGTCATGTGGAGAGAATGAAGAGTGAACGTCTTGTAAAGCGTATATATCTTGGTGAAATTGAGGGTGTTCGATTGCGTGGCCGTCCAGTGTGTAAGTGGATGGATGTGATTGATAAGGTACTAAAAGAAAGAAAGTTTCCGAATGGGAAGAGAAGAAGAGCGTGTATGAATGCGATTATGAATGTGGCTGAGGCGAAAGAAGTGTGCTTAGTCAGGAATGTGTGGCGAAGGATGATTGTTTCGTAACTATTATTGTGGTCCGGTTGTGGTATTTCGCTACCGTAATTCGGTCACTTTAATATGTTAAGAGTGAGGAATATATGTTGTACCTATAATGTCAGGTTAGTAAGAATGTTGTTGAAAGAGAGACTGATTTTTTTTTTTGGATAATGTTTTTTTTTATTCTTTCGGGTTTATGCTAACCCACTAAGTGGTGATTTTATGTATGTATGTATGTCTGTTTAATTTCCTCTTACAGTAATTCCGACTCAAGGGATGCTTACACCTGAGACCAACGAACTAGAATTTGCGGTATTTATTTTTTTAAATACATCCCTGAATCGTGTTGCTAAGGTCATTTTAAATGCCTCCTGGTATTGAGTACAATTCTAATCTTCTGTAACGGAATACATAAGGGTCAGTTTCCTTTCAAATCAAATATAGGGAAATGTTTTCAAAAGAAACCACATCTATTAAATAGGTAATTTAAACGTCAACTTTCATTCGCTAATGATACTATATTACTAATAAAGGCGATATAACCCAATAAAATGGCGCAATACTTGAATAACAAATTCAGTTTTTCTAAGTTTAAAATCTATATTTTAAACTAGTCGAAAGAAATTTCTCGCCATTTGCCTAGGTTTTACAATTTGTTTGTTGAAAATGTTACCCGGTCCAACAATATGAGTTTGACCTCGTATAGCTGGTGCCGGTGGCTGTCTACTATTACACGCTGATTATTTTATAATCAGCTAAAAAAGAAGTAGGCTATTATTGAAACAAATGTAACTGTCAGTGAAATTTATAGTTAGTTGTAACATTGCAACAAATTTGCTCTATGTTTTGTCCAATTATCTCGAGATTTCTTTTAATAATGGCAGCTTATCAAGAAAAAAAATGCAGAAAATTTCCAGGGAAGAGATGTCTACTTTCTAGCATAAATAAATAGTTACACTTTCCACTCCCAAGCTCTTGAACACTTCTTGGAAGCGGAGTTTCTCATTTTCAACCATTCTTCATATTTTGTTTGTTCGCGTTAGCGATCCCGGACTAGTTTGAGCATCATACGCATGCGCAGTTTCATTTTAGTTCTTGGCGGTACGACTCCGACTGATACATGATTGGCCACGTACTAATGAGACCAGTCCGCGTGATGCTCAAACAAGTTACTGATTTTCTAATACTTTTTTTTCTTTAAGCCGTAAACACTAATCAACGTCATAATTATATTTTTATTTGAATATTTTTGTAAATTTTAATTGAAAATTATTTTTTGCGCTATCGGGTTATTTTTTATATTTACCGATAGTGTTTCCACGACAGTAGGTCTTATTTACAAATTACTGAACGGTAAGTGATGTGACTCACGTCGGTAAGTGATGTGCTTCACTTACCGTTCAGGAGGCGAGACGGTAAATAAATAAAACAAAAATCAAAGCTTCCTTCAAAAATGACAAATAATTTTTTTTAATATGTCAAAATAATTTTCAAATCTTATTTTTCTTTTAAATTTTGTGCGTCGATCGTGCAAAAAATAGTATAAGCATCATGAACGTTAAGAAATTACCGATCTCAGACAAAATTGGGACCTTCACTTCGCTCAGTCCACAAACATTGTCTTCGATCGGTAAACTGTCCTTACCGTTCTTAATACTTACTATACTATTAAGTTTGTTTAAAAAATTGTATTTTTCACGGAAACTGAGTGACTGAAGATGAAAATACCAGTTTTCTAAATTTGTGTTTCCTGAATTTTAAATGTTTTATTGTAATTTCATACCCCCCGAATGCCTGAGTGTCAGGTCGCGAATCTGGGGAACCGGGTTCGATCCCGACCGACGCCAAATATTTCCAATTTTAAATGGCACAAAATTGACCCCTGTGGTGCACTCTCCACGCCAGCAGTGAGTGCCCGTGAGGTGACGCCTGGTAAGCGCCCGCACGGTGCAAATATTTCATCATTACCGCATCTGTGTACAAAGCAGATTGGCACACCCAGCAATGGGTAATAAGCCATGATGATATATTTATTTATTTTATTTATAAAATTTTAATATACTTATTTGCATTTTTCAGATAACTGTCGTTGGCTTACTGATATTTTTATATACTTGACGTTATTTAGTTGTCTCTAGCACATGTTTAAATATGATCAATATGATGAAAGTAGGTAGTGATTTGGATTTTTTTATAAGAAAGTTTTGTGTGAAATTCAAATTATTTCTCAAAACTTGCCAAATTTTAATTTACTTTTATTTGGTTTCATGATTATCAATATTTTTTTTTAAAATCATATCGAAATATGTAGTTATTTTCATTATTGTGCAGGTAATTAATAATAATAATAATAATAATAATAATAATAATAATATTAATAATAATACTAATAATAATAATTAAAATTTATTTAGACCTAACTCAAAGGCGAGGTTCAGCTGAAACCTGTTCTTCCACCTAACCCTCGATACATAATACATACAAAAAAAGTTAAATACAAATGAACAATCACAGTAGGTAATCTAATATACAAAAATAAAATAATATACATGATAGCAGAATTTTAGCAATTTATTTGATGCTAATGGTAGACTTTTTAATTGATGTTTAAAATTACTTACCGACAGAGATTTTAAGAAATTAGGAATATTGTTATATAATTCGGGAGTTTGATATAAAAATGAACTTTCAAATTTAGTTTTCTTAAAATAAGGAACTACAAATAAATCAGTATGACGAAAATTATAGTTATATTCTCTGACATTTGGTTTACAGTATAGGTAGGATGGGATGTTCGTCTTGTAAATTTTATGAATTAGACACAAATAAAGTAAATTAGTTCTCTCTTCTATAAAACTCATATTAGCTTCCTGCCTATATGTTGATATGTGATCATATTTACGTACATTATAAACAAAACGTAAACAAGAATTTTGTAATAGAATAATTCTATTAAGTTCTTGAATTGATTAGGGGCATATACACACGCACAATACTCAAATAACGACATAAGTGAATTCACCAACTTCAATTTTATTTTGGATGATAAAATATGACGATACAAATATGTATGTAAAATATAAAAGTATAAAAAAATAAATCTAAATATTGTAGGTAATTGAAGAAATGTCAAGGACGTATATTTCAGTTAAGAGAAAGTAAAAAAAAAATATATAAGTAGAACAAGATTCTCTTTGTCAATTAAAAATATTAATTATGTATGTAAAAATGAATTAGAAAACTGTAAGTATAAGAGTAATGATTGTAAGTATCAAATTTCATGTTGTGACGGACGGCACTGTTTATTTATATGATTCAATTTAGCATGCATTGCCTATTGGGGATCATTCCAGTCTGAAATCACGATGATAGCTCGCTCCCGCCCGCAAACACGACCATTGTATCACAGTTACACGTTACGTATATTCATTACAGTTGCACCCTCGGCAAAGACTCATGCTCGTACTTGTTCCCAATCGGCATTACATGTGTTCCGAGGGTGACAATTAGGATCAACTGTGAGAACCGACTCACTCGTGAAATGTCTCAGCCTTTTAATTATGTGGGTGACGTGATTTATTGTACTGTAAATAGTGTAAATACAGTTTCATTGTGATGTTTAACTGTGATATTAGAATAATTACATCGTTTAATACTTGTAATTATGTATATGTAGAGTTTCAAAAGTAATAAGTTATGTTTATATACAACTTTGACCTTTAAGGCCGGTTTTATAAACCAGTAAAACTTAAAAGCATTATTAATGATTTTAAGTTTTTCGCGATAATAAAAATTAAGAAATATTAAATTTTTTAAATGTAAGCATTGATACTATTTCTATTGTGTTTTATAGATAATTTTTACCTCCCGTCATACCATAGGTAAGGGAGGTAATGTAATCGTGCCAAAAATTCGATGGTGAATTTTCAGTAAATAAGCATGAATTAGTGTCCCCACAACTCGTTTTTACTATATTTACGATGATGTAACTCTTACAACAAACTTCCGAAAATTTCTATTTTCCGTATTTTAGCTTCCTACATTCATATAACGAGTTGATTAGATTTTGGGTAAAATTGGACAACCGGAAGTGATACTTTACTCGAAGCCCATAACAGTTTTTAATGAAAAATTATATTAAAATATAATCCAAAACTTTTCAATTTTAGTATTTAAGACTTCCATAGCAAGGGGAATAACTTGTCAAATTTGATATTTATTACTTTTAGAAGAATGAGAACGACATATTATATTTTTTCTAAAATTGATAAACCGGAAATGATCGTTTACTTGAAGCACTGAATATATTTTCGTCAAAAATATTTTATGATACCAAAATTTTTCAAATTTGGTATTTAAAACTTATATGTAAGAAGGACATATTACATTTTTTCTAAAACTGATAAACCGGAAGTGATACTTTACTTGAAGCTCTGAACAGATTTTCGTGAAAAATATATTATGATATACTCCAAAACTTGTCAAATTTGGTATTTAAAATTTTTATATGAAGGGGAGCAACATATTAGATTTTGGCTAAAATTGATAAACCGGAAGTGATACTTTATTTGAAGTTCTGAACATATTTTCGTGAAAAATATATTGATACAATCCAAAACTTTTCAAATTTGATATTTAAGATTTTTATATTAATGAGAACGACGTATTATATTTTTTTTCTAAAATTGACAAGCCGGAAGTAGTACTTCACAAAAAGCTATAAACAGATTTTCCTGAAAAAATATATTAAAACATGATCCAAAACTTATCAAATTTGGTATTTAAAACTCGATTTTGACTATACTTATATGATAAACCGGAAGTGGTACTTAATTTGGAGCTCTTAACAGATTTTCGAGGAAAAACATAATAAAATATAATCCAAAATTTCGTATTACAGAATTTTCTATTTATTGGAACGAGAAATTAGATTTTGTTTACAAACGATCAATCGGAAGCTCATTGCTATTTTAAATATGAAATTGACGGGAGGTTATGTGCTCGCCACATCAGTTTTTTTTACCTCTCGCTAAGAGAGGTATTGTATTTATGCTAAAAATCGCATATCCAGATTTTAATGAATAAGCACGTTTTAAGGTCCCTAGTATCCGATTATAACATTTTTACGATGATGTCCGTATGTGTGTGTGTGTGTGGATGTTGGATTCACTATATCTCAAATACTATGAGACTTAAGACATTTTTAACTACGGATTCCTCAATCTAACAATAATGGGAAGAGTCCAGTCAGTTTTGGTAACAATTGGACAACCGGAAGTAGTAGTTACAAGAAAAAAATCGTCTAAATATTATTTATCGAAAATTTATGTAAATACTTATATTAAAGAACGTTAAATTCTTTATTCGATAAATATAAATTCATTATTATATCTTCTATAGATTTAGAGATAAAGAAAGGCATATAAAATAATTTGATGTAAAAAATCTCAGATCAAACTACTACAAGGCAAGAAATTCAAATGTTTGTAATTGGCACATAAATGTCACTGTCAAAAGTATTTGTATGCCTCTGTCAAAAATATTTGTATATTATTATGAAGATTATGAAAATAAAAAAAAGTCAACAACGCAAAAGAATATACGTAAAAAAGAATATAAAAGGAATTTGCGAAAAAATGGCAAATATAAAGAAAAAGAAAAGGAAAGTAGAAAAAGAAAATTTCAGGATATTGAATATAAAGAAAATGTAAGTATTGTACATAATTTATTTTAATATATCCCATAGATTTTGCAAATATATGTGAGAATTATTTTGTAGTGAGACATGAATATATGTATTTGTATTTAAAAATATTTTTCGTTTTATGCGTACAACCAGGTAAAATATCTGGCGAGAGGTTATGTGTTGGCCACATCAGATTTTTTTGTATGAATTCCGCAGCTTATATTTTAAAGATAAATGCACAACTTCTTGGTCACACTTATACAGATCATATTTGATAGGTAATATAATGAAAATTGAAACAATATTATATGCGCAATACAAGAACATAAGACCTACAGTTACCAGCATAAGTACCTACAGAGGTAGGTACAGTAAAATTATTGAAAGATGTGCGATGAAGGTCATCTACGAATTGTATGAATTAAGATTTTGTTCTGTTAACTTCATTAGTTTCGTTTATTAAGTATTTATGAGGGTACATAAGATGCTACTATTATTTTATTATTATAAAAATATATGTTGAAGTAAATGCATTCAAAATTTAAAGCTAAGTCAACTGGTAAGTTTATTAGCAAATGTAAAACCAAATATGTGAAAAATAAGATACTGACACAGTGTCAGTGTCAGTGACACTGACTTAAAATAATTTTATTCGTACGGATATGAATCAAGGTAACATATCTGAACTAATAAATAAACTTATGTTACAGCGAAAGTATTGTCAACAACGAGCATCGTTTTAAAATAGAATGTCCTAACTTGGTCGAAAAAATATGAATTTTTGAAAGACAATTTGTTAATTAGTTCATAATATAGATGACCTTGATCAGATATCTTTCAATAATTTTACTGTAAGTATTTAAATTAATAGAAAATAAGTGGCGGGAGGTACTGTACTGTAAATATATATCATCACGGCATGTGCCAGTCTGTTTTGTACACAGATTTCGGTAATGATGATGACATATTTGTACCGTGTGAGCGTTTACCGGACATCACATCACGGGCAGTCATTGCTGGCGTAGAGAGTGCACAACAGGGGTCATAGGGCCATTTAAAATTCAAAATATTTCTAATGGCGTCGGTCGGTATCAAACCTAGTTCCCCAGATTCACAACCAGACACTCATGCACGCGGCCAGGAGACTCCATAAAAAATGAAAGTATAACTACCGAAAGAAAAATTATTTACGTACGCCGCTGGATGAACAATAAAAATATTATGTAACTTTTTCTTCTGCAACATTCTAGATAATCAATCACATGAGTTATTTGAAAATGAAAATTTCGACTAAAATCGGTTTTTCGTCATTATCTAATAGATTGTAAGAATTTTTGCGAAAACAAGAGCCCATGTGCAAAACCCAGCAGTGGGATCGCGCCGTTTGGAGTTATATAATTGAAGCGATAGATAGAATACGCGATAGAAATGGAATTTGGTATCACGCCGTATCGTTTTGTAGAATAGAAATGTACTTCGGCTACTTTCGGTTTTTGTATGTTCTGTTTTGTAAAAATTGAGTAATATTTTGGTATTTTGTACTTGTAGGTAATTCTTGTGATCAAAATAAAGTTTTCTATAACGAAAAATTTACGTTTCGTTTCTATCTATTTTGACGTAAGGATGCGAAAAAAAATGAAGTTTTTTTTCTTGGCGCGATACCGACTTGTAGTTTATTTTCTACAAATACCGTTTTCCTAGCAACGAGTCGCCACTTTTCTACATTTCTATATGGCGCGATTCCACTTCAGGTCCGGAAACTCTGCATAAGTATTTGTTTTTTATTTTGCAAAAATGTGTAAGTCACTAGAATTAAGCACAAATGTACGATTTCCCACTTTCCTTTTTTGCTTAAATTGAAAGTTATATTAATATCCCGACCATAGCAGAGAATAAAAAAGTTGAGAAATTCTGAGAATTCTTCGTAAAATTACTGTTATAAAGTACTCAAAAAAATTATTTTGTGCTGATGACATTAAAATCATTATTGCAAAAAACCGAAATTAATTAAATAACTTAAGTTTGTAACATTTCTGTAATTCATTGTGTAATGTTAACCTCCCCTGATTCAATCACATCTCAACCCACATCTTGGTGGGATCAACCGGATGTAATATTAGCAGGAAAGCGCCCTCTCACCCTCAGCAACGGAATCATGACAGCTTCGTTCATTGTTCCTGCTTCGCTTGACTCCGTCACTTCTCTATATAGCGAGCGGGTGCGACTATATTAGCCGCAACGCAAAATCTCGGCACGCCCAAACGGTGGACTTGTCACCGCCGAAATTCATTTCGGGTGATTGATTCGGCAACGAAAAGATTTAAGATCGCTAACCCTGATCCTGGTTTATTAAAAAGTTTTAATTATGAGGTTTGCTCGCAAGGGACACAAAGTACTGAAGGGATTTGTGTTGTATGTTGACACAGAATTAAGGAGGTTATATTAATGGTGTTGTAATTTCTGTATTAAGGCCTGTGGATACGAACAGATGTTTTTATTTAAATGCCAAAGTGATTACTATTCATATCACATATATTATACAGGGTGTTAAGTAAGTAATATGCCACAGTTCAAGGTGTGATAAACAGAACTAAAAAGTTATATTCTGCACAATCTGCTGTAAGTTGTAATAGATGTCGACCAATTACGAACCAATTTCTTAATAAATAAAAATCTAAAAATCAAGGGTGTTGGTTTTCATAAATGACGTTGCATTTACAATAAGTGGCGTAGTACCTACTTAGATATTTAGAAATACCCGTTACATGCACTTGGTTTACGGAGAAGTGCGCCAAAGCAGTTGCCATTAATAAAAAGTGTCATCCATGTTCAGCCTCTGACTTTGAAAACCTTCAAAAATGATAAGTGTTGTTGTTTTCACTCAAACTACTGTGATTTTCAAATCATTCTTTAATCAAATAAATAATTGTTATTGGCCCATCTTGAAGTGCCTTTACAATTGAAATAAACTCATTAGAAAAGAAATTATTGCAGATTATGATACTTTACAATAGTAACGCACGCGAGGCGAGACGAGACGAGAAATATAAAATATCGATCTCGTCTCGTTTTCGGATTTGCAATCTCGATCCGGCACATTATTTTGGGTCTTGTCTCGTTCTTGCGCGAGAGTCTCGCTGTAAAAATAAGCGCTTGCGCACTACGTATTTACCTCGGTATTTACGTATCAGTTGAACTACAAAAGACAAGTACGCACCAATCGTTCCGTCTTCCACGTATTTACAGTCGTATAACTATAATAAAGAGACGAAACACTAAATTCTAGTCACCAAATTATTTCATTACGAACATAAAACTAATTAAACATTAAAAAAACTATTTTTTGTACCTAAAAGTTTCTGCACTTTATCATTAATTATATGCTACTATTTAAGTAAGATTTACTCATAAAAAAGCGCTACAGTGGGAACCCGCTGGCAACCAATCATTCCGCTTTACTCCGTGTTGGCTCCTATCGACGCTTAATATAAGATCCTTTACTTTTCAGGGACGACAAGAATTTTATTAACCGTAGTTTTAACTGGGATGAATTAGGGGCTGAAATGTTGGAGAAAAACTAGTTCTATTAGATGCAAAACCGATTTTGTCTTTATTTTGCATTTCCTCGCTCTGCGACCGATATCATTCGACTCTAGATAGACTCAAAAAATATAGTCAATTCATATATTTTTCACATTCACCTGTTCTATGCACGAATTACCGTTGACTCCACTCCCTGTACGGTGCATTTTTCATTGAATTTATGAATCAAAGCTATAAAGTTACAAATAATTTTTATTGCGAAACATAGCTTCTTCAGACTTGCATCTATTTCCATTCATAACTTAAAAAACGCCTGGGAGGGCGACGATTTTAGTCCACTGAAAAAGTTGTATAACGATTGTAACGAAGTATTCGGCAGACTAAAACGTAGCATTTTATATGATCGGGATCGTGGCATTACAGCTTAGAAGGACCAAGTGTAGAGACTTAAAAGGGGACTATATTGAAAAAAATAATTTAAAAATGTGAAGCATTTCACAATGAAAGGCCTTTAAAATACTAGTTGACCAGGTGTTTTTGAAAGACCTAGCCCATCGTTATTATGAAAATGTTAAAATATAATTTCAAGAACCCAAAATTTTCCTTACGGGAAAAGTATTAATTATGGTCTGATATAAAATATATTTATAAACAGCAGACATTGTTGAGGCATAAACTTTGAAACAAATTAAAAGTGAACCTGGTGTAATATGACTTTCATAATCAACTTGATTCCATCCCTGTGGGGATTTATCCTTGTACGTTATTGAATAAGTTTATGCGGCGCCGCTAAATCCACTTACCTCCGTCATGCTGCTAATTATCGCCATACGCTTTGCCAGCTTCCGCGCAGCAGAGATCCTATGAACTACATTAACAGCTCCGAGGGCAGTATGAGTGTGCGAGAGTCTTCATAAGGTTAATAACGACAAGGTTTAAAACTGTGCACTATGAAACTAAGAATAATATTGTTGCACGGTGGGAAGAAACCGTGACACCTTCAAAAACAGCAAGAAAGACGAAAAATGAGGAATTAAATTAACAACATTCTAAGTTAGATAAAAGTAATCGCATTTTTTCAGACACATAATGAGCCGGTTTCACATTTTTTAAAAAGTGTTTCAAATGTAAGTTTATGCAATATTTTTCGTAGTAATATAAAAAAATAATAATAATTTGTTATTTTCGTAAATAATTAAGTAGAAAGATTGGCGCCAGAAATAGTCAAGAAAAACAAACCCCCCACTCCTGTGACGTCGGAGCACATATAATACGTCATTCATAGCTAATAGGAAAACAGTTTATGTTATTAAAATAAATAAAAGTAGGCCACAGTTAGTCACATGTTAAATATATTTGTTTTGACGTCACATTCTGTTTCAGATCTCGTGATTTTTGAAAAATTTTCAATAATTGTAAAATATCAAATGGATATTTCCTGATATTTTCAAATATGAGGCTCTTTAAAGACCAATATCTTTTAAAATTTAGTACTTACTTAGAAGTCATATAAAAATTCTTGCAACAGCCCTATTAGTTTTTCTTCAAATCTATTAAATGTAGGCATTTTAATGTTTGTTTTTAGGGTTAAAAATGACATTTTATGACACTAGTGTTAAAATATGACAGATCATTGTTAGGTAAGTACTTTTAACACTAGTGTTAAAAGTGAATAGTTACTTTGGTAATGACGAATAGAACATCAATTCGACATTTTTGGCACATGTGAAAAAATATTAGAAATACAAATTTAAATGAAAAAATCTGATGTGGACGCCACACGACTTCCTTGTACGCAAGACCAATATGAAGATGAAGTATAGACCCAATTATAAAATTGCACGTGTTTGACGTAATTTGACATTAACATCTATTTTTTTATTTTTGTCCTAATCCATAGCAAGCTTCGTTACAAAAACCAAAAAGTATATAAGTTTAAATATACATATCTCGCTTATACAAAGGCATAATTTAAAAATACTTGATGTGCTAGACGCAGAATTTAATTCTCTAAAACTCTTACTTGAAGCATTTATTTCTAAAATCAAAATGAAACCATTTTATTCAAGAAAAACTGTTAACAACTTCAGGTAATATACCACTTCCGGTTAGCCTGTTTTAACCAAAATCTGCTATGTTATTACAATTGATTCAAAAGTCTTATATACCAAATTTGAAACGTTTTGGATTATATTTTAATATAGTTTTTCATTAAAATCTATTATAGGCTTCAAATAAAGTACCATTTCTGGAAGTTATGTAATGATTAAAATGGGAGGTGCACAACTAGATGTTATAGAAGTCCTAAATACAAAATTTAAACTTTCTACGGCTTACCGTTTTTGAATTATGCGAAATACGTACGTACGTACAGACGTCACGACGAAATTAGTCAAAATGGATTCAGGGATGGTCAAAATGGATATTTCCGTTGAAATCTGAAAACCGAAATTTTTCGCGATTACAATACTTCCTTTACTTCGTACAAGGAAGTAAAAATAGTGTTTGTAGAAAAAATAGTGTATAATATACGTGTTAAGAGTGATTTTATTTTGTTCGAAGGTTTGGACCACTTTGCTTCGTCTTGTGTTCTAAACTCCCTTTCACAAAATCAAATGTCACTTTTAACACTAATATCATATATACATATTCTCTGTTCCAATCTTAAATGATTTTTGGTGACATATTGTTATTTCGTGTTGGTATAACTGCACAATATATTTGCAGAATTTTTAAAAATAAAAATCATACATATTTTTATGTATTTGGATAGCCATCGGTTTGATACTATTTTCGCTAATTCGGCTTTCATTTACATTTCTTTATAAAAATATGTGGTTGACAATTTCTGTTAGGAGAAATTTTGGTACAATAATTAGGCTGGTGACACTGATTTGTGTTTTTATTTTGTCTGTTGCCTAGACATTTTGTGTATTTAAAACATTAATACCAAACCAATTCCCGATTAAGATTAAGGGCCTACTAGTAGGTATCAATAAGCTTGCCGAAAAAGGAGGCTAGTCAAGCACTCATGCTAGAATAGATTGCCTTCCGTAACTGTTTTAATAGACTATCCAAAGAGCTGTTCCGTATCTCTAGTCTGGCTGGTATCGCCATCTGACGAATTTTCCGTTTAGTAATAAACTTGTTTATCAGGTAAAATTCTGTCAAAATGCTTACGTTTACAAATAGCGAGTACACAGATATTGTAATTACTTACCTAAGGTTGATTTATTTATTCGTATCTGAACTACATTTTAATTTGTGGTTGATATAAAGACAGTGTTATAGAGTTGCCAACGCATTTAGACGGAACGTTTCCAAATCATACTGTTCCTAATATTCGCACATTTGTTAATCTTGTACATCATTATCAGAATACGAAGTGTCACATATGACAATTTTAAATAAAGCAACAGTTGTCTTCATATCAAGTACAAAAAGATAAATGTTTTCAGCAGACTTCGATTTTGGGAATGGCTCATAATGTTCATTAATGAGACTGAATTTACTTGGGAAGGTGTATTTATTATGCACAATACACATTTCAACAGACGAAAATGCTGTAAAAATTTTCATTACCTAAAAAATGTTCGAGCGGGAACAATAAATGGACGACTAATTATTGGTACTCTTGTACCTCGTTTAAAAGGACCAAAGGTTATACTTACATTTTTTGAATAACGTATTTAAACTATTATGATTTGTCGACGATAAATAATCATCTCATAACCTAATAACTATCCTTTTGCTCTTCCTCCCCTCGTTCCTCCTTGTTATCCTCTATTCACACGTGATTAAAGCCTGGTTTAATACAGAACTTTATAATTTTGTTATCCAAAATTTAAATTTCTTTATTTTAAAAATTGTACTATTACGAATTAATTAATAATAAATGTTATTTCCGTTGATTCGTTTATTAATTACTGTGACTGCAAGTGTAACCGATAACCGACAATTTTTGAGCTGTTTGTATCCAACTTGAATACGGCTGCAGCCATTTGTTCTCCATGGGCGCGCGCCGAAATATGCAGCAAATCTTTAAAGAATTTTAGCTCAAAATCTAAAAGACTTAGAAAAAAAATCTGATGTGGCCAACACATAACCTCTCGCCAGATATTTTACCTGGTTGTACGCATAAAACGAAAAATATTTTTAAATACAAATACATATATTCATGTCTCACTACAAAATAATTATTTTAATATAAATTATGTACAATACATACATTTTCTTTATATTCAATATCCTGAATTTTTTTTCTTTTGTCCTTTTCTTTTTCTTTTATTCGTCATTCTTTCGCAAATTCCTTTTATATTCTTTTGTAGGTATATTCTTTTGCGTTGTTGACTTTTTATTTATTTTCATAATCTTCATAATGATGTACGAAAATTTTTGACAGTGGCATACAACTATTTTTGACAGTGACATTTATGTGTGAATTACAAACATTTGAATTTCTTGCCTTGAAGTAGTTTGATCTAAGAATTTTTACATCAAATTATTATTATATTATCCCTGAATCTATAGCAAATATAATAATGAATTTATATTTATCGAATAAAGAATTTAACGTTCTTTAATATAAGTATTTATATAAATTTTCGATAAATAATATTTAGATGATTTTTTTCTTGTAACTACTACTTCCGGTTGTCCAATTGTTACCAAAACTGACTCGACTCTTCCCATTATTGTTAGATTGAGGAATACGTAGTTAAAAATGTCTTAAGTCTTATAGTATTTGAGATATAGTGAATCCAACATCCACACACACACACATCCACACACACACACACACACACACACACACACACACACACACACACACACACACACACACACACACACACACACACACACACACACACACACACACATACGGACATCATCGTAAAAATGTTATAATCGGATTCTAGGGACCTTAAAACGTGCTTATTCATTAAAATCTGGATATGCGATTTTTAGCATGAATACAATACCTCTCTTAGCGAGAGGTAAAAAGTTATTAAGAAATATTGTTGCTCTCGTCGAGTTACATTACTGGTTAAATTTAATGCACTTATTTCATTTACACCCTGTATATATATATATATATATATATATATATATATATATATATATATATATATATATATATATATATATATATATATGTAGTGTAATCGTCACTGTCGATTAGTTAAGGAGATAAATTTTAGTGGGTATATCAGTGGGATGTTTTCTGGGCTTAAATTTGTTTTAGTAGATGCTTTTAAAATCTGTCAAGCTTTCGTGTATTTGGATTGTACACTTCATCAGGACGGTTTTGTTGAAGTTATTTGACAGTCATTGATTTACATAAAACTAGAAGAATTTGGAAAATACATTTAGTTTACAATGTCATAAAGATAAAAACTTATATTAATTTTGACAAAAACACATGGTTTTTTTAATTCGTCGCAATTGTACAATATCTTTCTCATACGTTTGCGCGGTAAATTCGCGTCAGTGTGAGGACTGTCACTAATAGCTATGAACTTTCACTACTTTCAGTCGACGACAATTTGTAAAATATTTCGCATTCATTTGGGAGAGCTTTTCGTTAAGATGTAATTTGTGTATTTCTTTCTCTTCTGTTTCTTGAACTTTGACGTATACTTTGTCAAGGTCAGTATAAAGATTACCTTCGTGCGCTTTGTTTAGAATTGTTTACTAATAATTTATCGTAGATCTCGTAAATATTATACAATTAAACGTTTTACATTCAATAGCATGTATATTTCATAGATATTTTATTTTATTTGTCAACAATCAATGGCACACAGATATGGACTTGTCACGGAACCTATTTTGAATACTAGTATTTTGTTCCGGTTATAATTGAACTAAACTTTTTATTTGACAAAATAACAAAATATGTGAACTTTAAAACAATGTTATTTGCCTGGGAAATATTTAATCAGATTTTTAATGAAATTCAATTGTACTTTACTACATACGACGAACCGATGTTATCAATTTTTGTCGCCTTTTTTCCTACGGATAATAGGGAGAGAGTAAAATTAATCTTATTATCAGAGTTGGCAAGAATCATGATTTATTTAAAAAAATTAAAAATCATTGATTAAAAAAAATTCAAATAAATTATGATTTTTTGTTTTATTTTTTATTTTTAAAGACCTGTTGGTGTTATTGCACTTTTAAATTATTTTAAAAGCAATATAAATATTTCATTTCATAAACAAAAACGAAATCTGCAATAAAACACCAAAGAATGCATAAACCATGCATACCTAAATAAAATAGGTCAAAACATGTCTTATATGGCACTCTGTAAAAAGCTTAAAACGGATATTTTATTTTACGTTTGTTTATCTCATGACAAGAACCTATATTAAAAAAATTAGGCTCATTTAATTCAATATTTAATTCTGAATATGTTTTATATTTACACTTTAGTTCTAAAATTAATAGGGCAGAGTTTACAAATATATGAAAATAATTTGAAAAACAATTGATTTTTCGACAAAAAATGTACTATTTTATAAAATTTGATTTAAATCAATGATTTAAAAAAAATCAGTTGATTTAAATCATGATTTAAATCGCGATTTAAATAAAATGATTTAAATAAGGCTAACCCTGCTTATTATCCCAGTTATATTTAGATTTGCAGTCTACGACACAACAAATTTGACGGCTTTTAACAGGGTTTTCGTTTTAAACAACCCAGCGCTATTATTCAAAAACTCTTCGAGTGGCACGACGATTTGTACTTAGTCTATATCCGAAAAATATTTAGGCGACTAGATACATATCACACGAAAGAATATCAATAATTTAACAATATATTCTTTGAATAATTTAAGCAAAAAAATCTGATGTGGACACTACACGACTTCCTTGTACACAAGACCAATATGAAGTATAGGCCCAATTATAAAATTGCACGTATTTGACGTAATTTGACATTAGCATCTATTTTTTATTTTTTTGTTATTTTTTGTCCTAATCCATAATATTAGAAATACAAATTTAAATGAAAAAATCTGATGTGGACGCCACACGACTTCCTTGTACGCAAGACCAATATGAAGATGAAGTATAGACCCAATTATAAAATTGCACGTGTTTGACGTAATTTGACATTAACATCTATTTTTTTATTTTTGTCCTAATCCATAGCAAGCTTCGTTACAAAAACCAAAAAGTATATAAGTTTAAATATACATATCTCGCTTATACAAAGGGCTAATTTAATAATACTTGATGTGCTAGACACAGAATTTAATTCTGAATTTATTTCTAAAATCAAAATGAAACCATTTTATTCAAGAAAAACTGTTAACAACTTCAGGTAATATATCACTTCCGGTTAGCCTGTTTTAACCAAAATCTACTATGTTACTCCAATTGACATAAAAGTCTTATATAGTAAATTTGAAAAGTTTTGGATTATATTTTAAAATAGTTTTTCATGAAAATCTATTATAGGCTTCAAATAAAGTACCATTTCTGGAAATTATGTAATGACCAAAAAGGGAGGTGCACAACTAGATGTTATAGCAGTCCTAAATACATAATTTCAACTTTCTACGGCTTACCGTTTTTGAGTTATGCGAGATACATACGCACGTACGTACGTCACGACGAAATTAGTCAAAATGGATTCAGGGATGGTCAAAATGGATATTTCCGTTGAAATCTCAAAACCGAAATTTTTCGCGATTACAATACTTCCTTTACTTCGTACAAGGAAGTAAAAATTCGTATAAACATAGGCCCAATCTTCTCCTCTATACAGAAGAACCAACTTCTAAAAGATACTTTGGTGTTTATTTTGAACACAGTTATACTAGTAGATAGCACTATACAATTTGATTATATTTCCTATATCATTATAAGAACATAGTTTATTTTCAGCTTTTTCGAAACACTCCCTGGAACTGATACCTAATGAACTTTAAGCAAGGCTTCTATTGTTGCACACAATCCAAAACTCCACGTCATATGAGCCACGTCAGACAGAACAATCAGCAAGTTCCCTGTGCTGAGTGTAGGTAACACACCCTTGTGCAGCCACTAGCGGGCGCAGTTTGCCGCTGATATAAAAGTCTTTGCCGGCTCGTTTATTTTCATTAGGTTGCACCCCGAGTATAGTATAGGCGCAGGATTCAGCTCAAGCTCCAGGGGTATACATGACACGCATGGAGGGTTGTTCCAAGCTGAAAGTAACTAGCTTCACAATTCAGAGTGCAGTCATCTTCGATACTAATACTAATAAATATGTTTTCATTTTTCATAATTCTGTAATTATCAATGAATAAAATTACCATAATATGTTTTGCACATTATTATTTAAGGAACTTTTTAACTGATAACTTATGTAATTAATAATTCTTTTTTATCCCATAGCTTATTTCTCAAACTTTGTATACTATTTCCTATTTTATAATCTTATTTTAGAAAAATCTGATGTGGCCAACACAAAACCTCCCGCTATTTAATTTTTATTAATTTAAATATTTATACTTACATATGAAGATCCATTCCAAATAACTATTCTATTCAGTATTTTCTTTTTAAAACGTTACTATTATTAATTTGAAATGATTAGTTCTTTGACAGTGACATTTATCTGTCAGTTACATACATTTGAGATATGAACTGTGTAACCAAAGGAGTTTTGCTTGTTTAAAGCGTAGGCTTCGGGATTATAATTATAGATATTTAATAAATTTATCCATAAAATATATAGAAAAAGTATTTATACAAATCTGTAAAAAATTTAATAATATTTAATTTTTATAATAACACAACTCTTCAAAAAGTAACATTTGAAGGTATTTTTCGTAAAAAAACTATTTTGAGCTTTAAATAAGTGCCATTTCCGGTTATCTGATATACACCAAAATCTAATGGTCTCTTCCCATATTAGAATAAGGTAGAAATACAAGGTTTCAAAATTTACTGAATGATAGTATTTGAGTTAGAGTAAAGGATCCACACACACACGCACGCACGCGCGCGCGCCCACACACACACACACACACACACACACACACACACACACTCACTCACACACACTCACATATACACACATACACGCATAAAATAGGATTCTAGGGACCTTAAAACGTGGTCATTTATCAAAATCTCGATATGCGATTTTTAGCACAATCACTATACCTCCCTTACCAAGGATAGCGGGAGGTAAAAATGAAAAACTTTATGTCGACTGCAACCAGTACAACCTTAATGATCTTGGAACAGTTTGAAATTTTCAGAAATGTATGCTGTAAGTCTGCTTTTTATTTTATATAAAAATGATAAAATAGTTATTCCAGTGGAGTCAATAAAGGTTTTTACTTCTAAACCCTTGTTATATTCAATTATTCAAAATCAGAAACATTCCAGCTGGGGCACTCAATTATTTATACTCGTATAGCCGAATTTGGAATCTCGGAAACTATAAGAGATACGACTTCGGTTATATGGGACATGTGCGCTTTTGGGGAGCCATCTTAGATGAGCTTTTTTCATTTTGAAATTATTTCTAAAACTATTAGTAATCGAGGAAAATGTGTCAAATAGAAAAGTTAGATAATTTTAGCGTCTATCCAGTGGCGTACCAAAATATTTTGTCTATCGGTAATTTTTCGATATATAACACGAACTTACATTTTTTAAATGGAACCCGTATTTGATTTTTACTTTGAAAAAATAATTATTTTTTATTTCTTTCGATTTGTATAAAGGTTATTGTATTTTAAATATGTTTTACCCTTCAAACCTTAGATTTTTCGCAAAAAATGTTATAATATTGTATTGCTAAGACCCACTTTTACAATTGATGAATGAACTGTGGTATAGCTATCGGAGGTATAACTTTTTTTAAAATTAAATTTCACACAAAGTTATTCTTGCAATAAAATATGCGAACAGCTCTGCGAACTCATTATACCATATCTACATTTTTCTAAGTTCGTAAAACTAAACAACAAAAATACACTGATATATACATTATCAATAATAAAAAGGAAACATAATTAAATTTAAGAAATAAACACACCACCGCAACCCTATTTTTCCTTGCCGCAAACATACAAACTTAACCACTAAAATAAACTAAAAAATAAATTTAAAACTTTTAAATCCCATAAATTGTTCTGTTCAAACAAAACATTCTAATTTAATAGTTTTATCTGTTGAAGCATGGCCCATGAAACATCGAATACTAACATGAAGGGCTATAGCTGTAGCAAACTCACTTAGCATGTATTGGCTGCTAAAGGGCTGCAGCAAATTGCTCGAAACAAAACAATTTCACGGGCATTTGCAACTCCCTCGACAGTTGAACGTGCACAACACAAGCAACGGTAATGCGATTGGCAATACGTCTTTATGTTTTTTTACGCTGACGTTTGTTTTCATGTAATATTGCAGATTTTTCCTATTTTAAGTAAATGTGATACATTAAATCGTTTGTAATAATTGATGATATCTTTCATTTGCTATGAAGATTTACACACTTATATAAATGAAGAGATATTTTTCTTCTTTTATTTTATATAAAAATGTTTAATCCCTACAGCATATTGTTAAACAAAAAATGCAATATTTTAGAGGGTGTCTATAGTCCCGACCGCGGGACCGTGTTCAAAAAATTAAAGTCCCGAATAGACGTGGTTTACGCAATTACTTTAAATATATTTTAACATTATCTTACATAGCACAAATTGCATGCTTGGAAAACTAAGGCCGAGTTTTGTGCGTTAGGTACAGATTTTTGTTGTTGTTTTTAGAGAAACATACCAAGCTAAGGAAGGTGTTCAACAACGGTTCCGCGTTACTAAACTACGCCTCATCGTGATTTAATTGGTCCGCCAAGCTTCTTCGGGATTTAAATTTTTTAACATGATCACGCGGTTGGGACTCTAGCCATGTCTAGTATTTTATTAAACTGAATTAAAAAATTCAGCAACTTAATTATTTTTTTTACTCTTTCTTACGAAAAATTGTAAAGTAATTTCGTATATTTCAAAAATTTATTTATTTTAATAAATAAAAACAGGTCTAGTGTAATATTAAAAAGATATTGCTAACGGCAACATGGAATAAAAAAACGGGTATCTAAAAGTTTATAAAATGAGTCAGGTACTATTCTTTCTTTACGACTGTAAATTAAGACAGCGGTTAGTTATTTTTACTGATTGATGCTGTCAGCTCCAGCAGCTACTTTCGGCCCGTGCTTAATGAATCATTTGTTATGTTTCGTATCGCAACCGGTTCGATCAGGTTTACGATTTTGTGTTCCGTAAGTTCTGAAATTATTTATCGGTTTCTATTTGGAAAAATTCTGAAAAAAGTTGGTAAAAAGTCGGACAACGGTAACCACGAAATAATCCTGGTTTCTCTGGTATTTTTACCCCCACTACCGCTACTTTCAAATATCATCATAACAAAATCATATCCGTCAATGACAAATTTCTAAACCGCATTAGTGGTATTACTAATAATTATTATAGAATGTTCAATGGGGACTATGCTTTTAGAATTTTACTGTTGCCATCTACTGAGTTCTGACGTAACCTTTTAGACAAAGACGACAAGCTCGAAGAAAGAGTCAGCAAAGCACTACCATGACCTCTTATAGGTTTATCTAAAACAGTATTTAAATGTGTTGAATAATTTTGTGTTTCGATATTATTATTTTTTTTAGAATTTATCGTCAGCTAACAAATCATTATTATAACAAAATTGATTATTCATACATATGTATACAACACTGCAAAATAAAAGAACAAATATCAAATCGGATTAGGACAAAACGTTGAGAAGAGAAGAGAGGCCATGGTACTACAAAACTATCTCTTTCTTCGAACCTACCGTCTTTTTCTAAAGGCATGGAGTACTGGAGGGGAGAATGTGTGTTGTGTGACGTCAATTTCATGTCCCCATTTTGTTGTCATATTCAAAATTATCATTCATTTGGTTAATTTTTATTTCTGTTAAGTTGTGTCAATTTTAAATGTCATATGATTCAATGTCAATCTGTCCCGAAATAAAAGAAAATATTTAGGAACCATGATGTACCCGGAATCAAGATACTGGTTTTTTTGGTTGAATTACGGAACTTAGTATTAGTGAATGGAAACTAGGTCTCTCCCGAAATAAATGAAATTATTTAGGAACCATATGGTGTACCCGGAATCAAGATACTGTTTATTTTTTTCGGTTGACTTACGGAACATAGTATTAGTGAGTGGAAACTAGGTTCATGCCGTGTCCAATACGGTCGAAGGTACAGTTTGTGAATTAGTAATTAAGATTTAGTTTAGCGACTTCGAAATATCTACGTTGTCACATTAACAACGAGAGTATAAAAACATATTATATATTTTATTATTGTTATAAGATTTTAAATTTTTAAATGATATCTGGAATAATACATACAAATACTCAGCAATTAGAAATATAATAAAAAATAATAATTTAATAAATAGTGATAACTAGAAATATAATTAAAAAATAAAACTAATAAGTGCATAATCTATTTATACAATTTTATCTAATTGTTATCTGTGTCAGTAGATCAGTAGTCCTACAGTAAACACCTTATGCTAAATTTAATTAAAATGGCATTCCAATTAATCTCATTACAGATACCTTATACATGGATGTCGATATAAATCTTGATGTAATTGGTATAATTAGCAATCACAAATGGTTACTATATTCTATCTAAGGAAAGTAACCTACATTTTTATCATTATTTGTTCTAGAATTATTCGTTTCTGAGATATTATTTAAGAATTGGGATTGAGCGACTCTCATTTAAAATGTAGCAGGCTGGGCTCGGATTTTATTTTCAGCACTTGTTTTTTTCGGCAACAGTAATACAGAATGTTCATTTCATTTTGTCCACTATTGCTATCTCGCTCGAGAACTATATAAGAGCTGTGACTTTGCTTAAATTAGTAAACAATTTCTATTTTAATAGACTATTACAATGAGCAAAAAATATTTTTTACCAGTGGTTCTCAAAATACGGAATACAATTTTCTAATTTTAAGTGAGAACCTATATTTTTTATTCGCTTATGCGATTCAGTCTTTTTTTCTGAATTCAACGATATACATATGTCATACACTAATATAAAATATTTGAGAAAAATTCAAATGAAAATTATGCTGATTTAATTTAAATCCGATTGTAATAAGAGTGCTATGAAGAAAACAATGATTGAATATTTTGTTTTATGTTAATTGTAGTTTAATGTCAAAACAAACTTTTTATATTTTGCGTTCATAATGACGTCATTACGATACGCAATTGTGTATCGTAATGACCTTCATTTCGATACGCAATTTTTTGTTTTAGACGGTTGGTACTAGATGACGTTTCTTTAACCCATTTTTACCTAATTTATTTTTAGTTAATTGACAATTCATTTTAATAATATAATGTCGAAATTATTATTATTATTTTATTTAGGGAAGATTATTTTTACATAAAAATGTACAAATGGTTACAAATATAATCACAAATTGAGTAAGTAAATGTTATTGTAGAAGGCGCAAAATATAAAAAAATAGTATAAAGAACTCATTTTATAAGACTTTCTTTCGCACTTGTCAATTAGAAAACTCGTTAACGCTCGTTTTCTAAATTTTGACGCGTGCGAAAAAAACATGTCTTATAAAACACGTTCTTTAATATACTATTTTCAGTGATAAAATGAATTTTATTCACAATCATTATAGTAATATGTCGATTCCTAAAAATAGGTTCGTATTTAAAATAGAAAGTTTTGAGACCCATTGGTAATGAAAACAATATTTTTTTGCTTATTGCAATAGTTTAGTCTTTGTACTAAAGTAAAAAGAAGCATGTGGCTTAAAATACAAAAAAAACACAAAAGCTATTTAATAAATTTTAAAGTACGTGGTTCTTTGAAATCTCGAATGACCCGGATTAAAGGTTTATTAGAATTTTTTGTTTTCAACCTTTTGAAGAAATTGTAAAACTTTTAATTTGGCTCAAATTAGTAAGTAACTTGAAAATGTTGCAGTAATTGGCAACATAAATTGCGATTGTTTCTTTACATTATCAAGGCAGGTAGATTACAAAAAAATCTTCTTTCATATTATAAACTAAAATAACCTACACTCTATCCGTTTTAACTATAGACTAGATGGCGTTTCGAGCCCGGCCGTTTTTACATGTATTAAATAACAAATTCAAATTTTGGCGCCATTCCTGGATTTAAAAAATTCTTTATGACATTTTTTTCAGTAATTTTGTCTTGTACGTACATATCTATCTATTTTTATCGATAATATTAACGAAGAGAACAATAACAAAACTAACGAACTACTAACTAAAAAAACAAGGAAAACTGTGTAATATGAAATATAACGCCAAAACACTACGAAAATTATATAAACGAAAAGAACAGTAACATACTTAACAAACAGAACTGAACAGAAATTAATAATATGTAATAAATCGTGTACTATTGACTTTGTTGACTTTTATTTATTTTATGTCAGACGTCAAAATAATTGATACAGTTGTCAAGCAAATATAAATTTCGCGTCAATTATTTTACTGTGTAAACTCGGTTCACGTTTGAACCAATTAGAGAACTAGAATCTTAGGCCCTATCTCACCCAACGCTCTATAGTTAAAACGGATAGAGTATAGTTTTTTTAAATAATATAAACAGTTCATCCTGAAGGATATGTTCTCTATTCGCGTGCTTCAATCAAATTATCCGAAATAATAATTTATAATTCATTCCAATCTTCCATGTAAACGTTTAAATGCATCGCCAACTGTATTTTATTAACCATAACCAAGCTGATTAGCGAAGGAGGGTCGCCCGCGACTCGTTGATGGTTCAATAACGACGTTCAAACTCGATTCTGAACACTGAATGACTATCTGCTCTTATAGGAGGAGTGCACAAGGACGAGTATCGAGTGATGGATGAGTGTAGGGAAATGAAAGGTTGCAGCTGTTCAAAGGGCGAGCCCTGTTAATCGGACACCGGTGTTATTACTCATCATTTGTGCCCATCAATCTCAACTCTATCACCTGCATTGTTTCGTCAATTTCCGGATCGGACCATTGGATACAGAATTTATTTGGGGATTTATACTAAAAGTGAATTTACAACAAAACAAACAAAATATCTAAATAAATTCATGAATTTTGAGCAAGGTTTTACATTTTCTTAATGCAACAATTAACTCTTAAACCTTAATTCATATTAGAATAAACCAATCAGATTATTGTTTCGCCAATACTTCTAGATGGCATTCATTTTTCACTGCAGTTCTTTTTTAATTTTTGAAAAACTTTTTCTGTTTTCCTTATAGTCGTATTATTTGAAATTAACAACAGAGCTATAATTACTATTTTTTCTTATGATGTAACTGTAATTTCTATTTTAAAGTCTTTTGCATGTAACAACAATAGCTGCAAGTTCTTTTATTAATATTCTTATTGTTTTATCTTATATTGTTTATAGACGGTGTAATCATACTTCGGAAAAAAAAATGAAAGGTCATATAGTACTGACCAAAATGATTAAAAAAGGCTTAATCAACATAGATCCGATCTTCAACTGTTTTTCGGAGAAAGAGGCCATTTACTATTAGAATCGAAGAAAACTGACAAAGATAGTGAACAAAATTTTGTCTGTCAGTAAATGGACTCCAAAAAATCTGATGTGGCCAACACAAGACCGTTCGCCGTTTAATTTTTATACTTTCATATTTAGTTATGCTGAAAACTTTATTAAGTCCCATTCGATATAACTATGGTTCTATTTACTATTTTCTTTTTAAAACGTTACTATTATTAATTTGAAATGATTAGTTCTTTGACAGTGACATCTATCTGTCATACATACATTTCAGATATCAACTGCGTCACCAAGGAGTTGTGTTCGCTGTTTATTGAAAGCGTAGGCTTCGAGATTTAAATTATAAATAATTTTATAAATTTATCCATAAACTAGAAAAAGTATTAATGCAAACCTGTAGAAAATTGAATAATCTTTAATTTTTATAATAACATAAATCTTGAAGAAATAACATTTAAAGGTACTTTTCGGAGAAAAAAACTATTTTGAGCTTCAAGTAAAGTGCCATTTGCGGTTATCTGATTTACACCAAAATCTAACGGCTTCTTTCCATATTAGAACAAGGTAGAAATACAAGGTTTCAAAATTTTCTGAATGATAGTATTTGAGTTAGAGCGTAAACAGGAACGACACACACACACACACACACACACACGCACGCACGCACGCACACACACGCACACACACACACACGCACACGCACACGCACACGCACACGCACACGCGCACACACACACAATCATCGTGAAAATGTTAAAATTGGATTCTAGGGACCTTAAAAAGTGGTCATGTACCAAAATCTCGACATGCGATTTTTAGCACGATCCCTATACCTCCCTTACCAAGGGTAGCGGGAGGTAAAAAACAATAAAATTTTATATGCAATATTTTTCTGAATTTCTAATTGTAACGAAGTTATTTGAAAATCAAATATTGGCCAAGGTTGCCACAACATTTAACTTAGTACAATTAGTAAAAAAAAAGCACATCTAAGTTGACCTCTGTACAGTTAACAAAAAGTCTTATTTAATCGAAGTCGTAACTCTTATAGTTCTCGAGATAGCAGAGATTGAAGATCGTTGCAATATTATATTGTCTATCCAGTGGCGTACAAAAATATTTTTTCTATTGATAAATTTTCAAGATATAGCCCAAACTACAATTTTTTTAAATGGAATGCATATTTGATTTTTACCCAATATATATTCTTATTTTTTCTCTTTTCAATGATGTAAATGTTATTTTGTTTTGTACAAAATAAATAGAACTGACAGAAGGTCATGTACTTGAAATATGGAATCTTGTACAAAAAACAGTCTGTATGGAATTTGAACAAAATATATGGAACTGACGGAAGATAATGTGCTGGACACATCAGATTTTTATATTTTGTAATAACTTCATACATTTATATTATACTTAAAGTAGGTATTACAAGTGTTATCTACATTTTTATTATTTATTATTCTTGTGTCCGCATTCAAAATCGACAACAGATGTTTAAGATTCTATAAGATCTTGCTTACGCCAATGAAGGTATGTCAGTATATCGAAACGTCGGTTTTGTAAGATGACTAAGATTTCAAGTATTTAACAATTAAAGAATTATGAATTAATATTGTATAACTAAATCATTTACAAAAAATTGTATAAGTACCTACTTTAGTATTTATAATAATTAATATCATCAAATAAACATCTTCAGAATTCAGACTGGTTTTAATAAATCATCTAAACAAAACTTAAACTCACATTTAAAAGTAGGTAAGCATAATTTAAATACTAGTACCAACATATCCACTTTATTCAAATCAAAGCATGAAGAATATGAATTACATCTTGTTTTGCAACTTAAATATTATGTATACGACCACATACATCGCTTCGAACAAAAAATCTCAATCCTTTTATCGTTCCCTGTATCTTATCCATCTCTTCCACTCCCGTTACAAATTGATTAAAACATCCAGGCATTGAAGTCTCCTGGGCTCGCCAATCAGATCGCGGGGATGTCTTGTGTTTTCATTCCGATCCCGTTTCTGCCTTGATCCTGATCCTGACAGACAGCTGACGGGAGGACGGTAAACTGGGTTAATCCATCACGGAGATACGGGCAAGGAAACCAGTGACAAATTGGTGCATTCAGTGAAGTTACATGGTCCGACATCTCTGATGAACCGAAGGCTACCTGGGTATGTAGCTAGCAGAGGTTAGAATGTGAGTAGATTGGATTGAATATAGAATGAATGAAGTGTACCTACATGGTTTTTAAGTAGGTTTATTTGTTTATGAAAAGAGATTTATTTAAGCTAATATTATTTATAATTGTTATTAATTAAATAATAAATAAATATTGCAGTAAATTTTAATCGACTGTTGATATAGATTTGGAGAGGAGAATTAATGGAGAACCAGTCCTTGAAGAGTAAATTATTTATTGATACATTAACAATAAACAGCACCGACGTTTCGGTCACAAATTGACCATCCTCAGGGTTAGTTTAAGTTATTTTAAAATTTCAAATTTGTTAAAATAATAATGATACATAATCAAACCATAGATTGGTGATTTCTAATTTTCAAATTATCATCAACGGCATATATATATATATATATATATATATATATATATATATATATATATATATATATATATATATATATATATAAATATATATATATCGCCATTTGACAGTTTGGCACACCAACATAATACTTAGAATTTTGGATTTTTACCTCCCGCCAAGGGAGGTATAGGGATCGTGTTAAAAATCGCATTTCGACATTTTGAAATGCCCACGTATTAAGGTCCCTAGATTTCAATTTTAACATTTTCACGATGTCGGTGTGTATTTGTGTGTATGTATGTGTGGATCCTCCACTCTAACTCAAATACTATCATTCAGAAAATTTTGAAAACTTGTATTTCGAAATAGTTTTTCTTCGGAAAATACCTTTAAATCTTATTTTTTTTTTTGAGACTAATGTTATAATAAAAATTAAAGATTATTAAATTTTCTATAGATTTGCATTAATACTTTTTCTATATATTTTATGGATAAATTTATAAAAATATTTATAATTTAAATCCCAGAGCCTAAGCTTTAAACAAACAAAATGCAGTTATTTAAATGTATGTAACTGACAGATAAATGTCACTATCAAAGAACTAATCATTTCAAAATAATATTAGTAACTTTTTAAAAAGAAAAAAGTAAATAGAACAATAGAAAAGGAAGTCAGTACAGTTTCCAGCATAAGTAAATTTGCAGATATATATTTAGATTAATAAAAATTAACGATTCACAAAAATGTTTAAGCTATCCCGGTATTTAAAATGTAATTTTCATTTTATTATAGCCCCAGTGGGTCAATGGTTAGAGCAACGCCTCATGTCATGAGTGCCCTCGGGGCTCTGGGTTCGAATAAAACTAAGGCATGGATGTGGTGAATGTGAACCCACTTTGTAATTGGGATTTAATCCTGTAGTGGAGTTTAAAAAAAGGTAGTTACTTAGATTAGATTAGACCATATTTTAAGAAATAAACTGTCAATATTAGAGTAAAATTCGCTAATCCAAAACTAAAGATTAACTTAATCTTTTTTGTGACTCGGATTGTAAATGGCGGGAGGTATTGTGTTGGCCACAACAGATTTTTTTTATTAATATATTGTAAGTGGGTAAAATTAATGATTTATTCTTAAATTGTCTATATAAGTGAAGGAAAATTATCAACGCAATTGCGGATGTGAGCGCGAATGAACATAAAGCGATTGTTCGGGTCCTTTGATATATGTTCATTTACCGACTCGGAACTAGAAATATTCGTCGAATATTTGCTAACGAACATGAATTTTTAGTCCATATATGCGTTGTTTGTGTACGAATATTTGATATTCGTATTCAAACAACGCATGTGTGTGTGAAGCCGGGGTATCAGGTCACGTGATTATGTGTGCGTCCTATGCATTCTTTCTATTTAGAAGCTGTGACACTTTTACGCACAACAGCAACTGTATAATCTTACGGAGTGGTCAAATGTATGGCCCGGTACTAGAAATCGTAGTTAGTGTATGTTATATAAATATTTTACGGGCATCATATAAACAAGCCGGTGGTCTGGGATTAGAGATGGGTCAATTCCCGAAATTTAAAGATACGGGAAAATTCCTAGAAATTTAGAATTTTTTATGAGAAATTTCCCGAAGAATTTCCAGAAAATCATCCTTCGGGAAATTTCCCAAGGAATTTCAAATATGAATAAAAATTGTAACTGTAGGTTTATTTAGTTTTATTTTTCAGTGAAATTGAAATTATGGTAAAAGAAATACATACATATACTCGTATCAATATATTTATACACTATCGGTCATACATAGGAGTAGAGCGACTCTAAGAACTGATAAAAAATACTCCCCCATATTTTAAATATTCAATATATTTTCATACTTCGTAAATGAGTAATTCAAAAGCATCGTACTAAATTTCCCATACACTTATGTTTACTTTCAAAAAATTAACCAGAGTCACAATTTATATTGAAGGAAACTTAAATTACTCAAAAAAATGAACAATGTTACATATTTTATAATTATTTATAACAACTTGCACCAAACATCAAGACCAAAATCTTTTAAAATTTACGGGAAATTTGGAAAAATTATATTCACGGGATATTTGCAAAAAAATGGGGTCTATTTGTATTTAACTTTATATTTTACTAGATTTCAAAAATTCTACTAGAATTCATATTTTTTTTTGTCTCGTAGCCGTGTGCCTGAGCGTCAGGTCGCGAATCTGAGGAACCGGGTTCGATCCCGACCGACGCCGAATATTTCCAATTTTAAATGGCACAAAATTGATCCCTGTGGTGCACTCTCCACGCCAGCAATGAGTGCCCGTGAGGTGACGCCTGGTAAGCGCCCGAACGGTGCAAATATTTCATCATTACCGACATCTGTGTAGAAAGCAGATTGGCACACCCAGCAATGGGTAATAAGCTGTGATGATATATTTATTTATTTATTTAAATACAAATAGACTCCGATATTTTGTCAGCAGCCTAATTTATCTATTTGGTAATATTGTCCCTAAATATAAATGTTTCCTGAAATGTAAATAGAATCGTAAATGTTATTTTCAAAATTAAAATGTAGGAGTAATTTGTTTTGGATTACTTAAACATAACTGTATAATAATTTAAATATATGTTCTACATAACTGTAATTGCCAAGTAATTTCATAATAATTTCAAAAGAATCGTCTAAAATATGATGACATGTTATAAACGTAAATAATTTTTAATTTACAACTTAGAATTTCACTTTTAATTTATTTATAGAAAAATTTCAAGTAACTTCGAATACAATATATGGTTTGAAAGTACGTAAAACATCTATAAGTAAGCTGCAATAGTTGTTTGTATATCAAGGATTGAGATTAGCCCTTTGCAGTTTGCAAGAGATTGTCTCGAGCGTAGCAAAGGCTGCAAGCTTCAACCACAATATAGTATAACTAGCGAATGAAAGTTGACGTTTAAATTATTATATAAATGTGGTTTCTTTTCCCATTCAGGTATAGAAATTTTTACAAGTACCCATTCAAATACTGGACTAGGAAATCCTAGAAATACATTTGCTAGCATATTTTTTCCAAAATATATAGATGACTGTGAATGATGAAATATTTTAAACGCACTCTTGTCTTGTTCTGCTATCTTACTTATCTTGCAGGTACCGTAGTCTGTTTTGAGCAATATCTGCTAATGTATTTCATCAATTTCCTACTCCAGTATTTCAATGGGTACTTGCAAAAGTCTCATACCTGAATGTGAAAAGAAACCGCATCTATAAAATAATTTAAACGTCAATTTTCATTCGCTACAGAGTGATCAAAAATAACTGATTCGGTTGGCAATAAAAAAAATACTTGAAATTGATAAGACTTATACAGAAATGTATTTCCCGTCGTTGACACTATTGACAGTGACATTTGAAAATTTCAAAATCGAGTACATTTACAATTTCTTATTAAAATGGTCGTCGTTTCCCTTACCCACATCCTTATATTTCTTAAATTAGCCACAGAGCAATAATCTAAAGTATTTCAATCATTCGAAATCCCGTTATTTGTTAGGTCTCTGACATAAACAGTAGAGGCACTCCTCAGAGGTGCCTTTGATTTTGCGATTCGACAACACAGCGGCTAAGCCCCGCCCCCTGGATTACAGGCGCGCGATTTTAATCAGAGTCAAGCATAAAAATGAAATTAGGTATGTATAAAAGAAATTTTATTATTATTTTATTATCTTACCTGCTAATTAATTATATTTGTAATACTGAAATAATAATGGAAAGAAATATAAAACACTAAAATAAATAAGTAATTATTTATAAATGTAATATATTTATAATTTTTGCTTGTTTGGTACACCCAGACCTGGGCAAAGTACCGGAAAGTAGTACTTGAAGTAGAAGTACCAAGTATCTTAATATTTGTAAATGTACTTGAAGTACAAGTACTTTTTTAGTTTCTAAAGTACTTGAAAGTACCAAGTACTTGAAAAAGTAGGTACTTGTAAATTTGGGTGCAAGTACTTTTTCAGATAATCGTTATTTTTCAGATTATATGGACCTTAAAAGGTGATTATTGACAATAATTTCAATATGCGATATTTATTGGGTTATTTAAAACAAGAATTCCTCGCTGGGACTGCCGTATCACCTAACGATCGCATGACGTAAAATTAACGTCCTATGATCGCCAAGCGATACGAGAAGCTGTACCGAGAAGTTAGAATGACGTCATTTTTACGTCATGCGAGCGCCAGGCGATACGGCAAAGTCCCAGCAGCGTAGTTAGGTAATATAAACATATGTATATGCAGATTAGAATTAATTTATTTATGCCAAAAAAATTGCAAATATATCTTTACTTTCATATTATCGCTGAAAATATATTTATTAATGAAATTCACATAATTATGAACTACAGGAATAACACCACACCACTGCAAAAGAAACATTGGCAAACAAAAAATTCTCATAACATTGTTAACTTTTAAACTATTCATCGCACTTCAAATACATTTAAACTAATTCAAGTACATTTAAAATACTTCAAGTACATTTAAAATACTTCAAATACACTTAAAGTACTTCAAGTATTTAAATATACTTCAAGTATTTTTCCAAGTATTAAGTACCAAGTACTTGTGAATAGACTTACTTTGTCAAGTACAAAAGTACTATAAAAGAAAGAACTTCAAGTACAGTACATGAAGTACTGAAAATACTTGCAAGCCTAATAAAGTACTTTTCTTGCAAGTATTGCCCAGCTCTGGGTACACCCACAAATCACATATTTCTTTATGCTTTGGAATCTGAAGAAACTCATATTTTATGTGTGTCTTGAATGAGTCATTTCACATTTTTTTAAAAGTATTTTAAATGAAAGTTTATGCAAATTTTTTCATACTAATATAAAAAATAATACTAATTTATTGTGATTTTCGTGAAAATTTCTTTCAATAATAATTTTAAAATAAAATAAAATTAATGCGAAATAGGAAAAATTGTATGAAAAACTAGTATTACAATGTCCATTTGTAATACTCGTACATTGAGTGACTCGTCTACGGTTCGATTAGGATTACGCAGACTGTACTCGTATTACAACAAGGATCATTGTAATGCTTGTCTTTCAATATATTATTGTCGTGCAGTATTACTGACGTCAGGCTTGTTATTATTTTCGTTTTTGGAGATTTAGTTTTTTAGTCTAGCAGAAAAAGAAGGATAACAGTACGTTGTTCTGTTTGAAATTTTTATTGTGTTATTTTTCTATAATTTCGGTTTATGAATTTGCACACTGCACATTTGATCAAATTATTGACAAAATTAACAAAATAATACTTTTTCATAGCTAATTCCTAAAATTATGTTAATACCATTTTCCCATACGTTTCACAGTCTAATCTAACTTTCCCCGTACCGCACACATAGCCCCGTATACTAATATCCATATAATTTAACAAAGCGAACCGTTTCAAACGTTCTTTTTGGGGTGAAATTGGCCGTGAGGGTAGTTAACACAAACCATCCCACCTCCTTTCATGAGATCTACCCATTTCACGGCGATTTGCAGATATTTAACCTACAATATTCTCACACCGGAAACGGCGACGCAACAACGG
Organism: Harpalus rubripes; assembly: GCA_963082715.1. Lineage (NCBI taxonomy): Eukaryota > Metazoa > Arthropoda > Insecta > Coleoptera > Carabidae > Harpalus > Harpalus rubripes. The sequence continues at coordinate 16,421,437 of OY720450.1, forward strand.
TGAAATCTCGCAGTGGGCTTTGATTGGCGAGGAATGACAAGTGAAGGATGGGAGTTTGATGACGTTGAAGTCGGCGGCCATGATGCATTCTTACATTATGTTACGTGGTGTACACAGGTGTGCTGGACAATGTTACTAGTTGTATTTGCCAAGAGGGTGACTTTCAAAAGTCATCCCTGTGGAGTTCCGGACGTATGGATAGTTAACCGCTTTTCAATTTTTGTGTTCACATTGTCAAATATTACTTGTAAGATGTAGTCAAAGGACTATGAAAGGGAAAGCCGACGGAATAAAGGTAATTTTTTTTATACTTATATTAAATAAAATAAATATATCATCAAAACTTACTAGTTATTAGTGACGACGAGGCGAGAGTGTGATGCAAGATACCCAGGTATTTATTTTTTAAGGTAAATACCCATGGTAAATATCCGGGTATTTATTTATAAGTGGGTATATATTTAGTGAGTGAAAATATGGGTATGCAATATCATTAAAGGTATTTAAAGTCACATAAAAGTACATTATTAAATATTTTCTTTATTAAATAAAACAAATACAAAAAGAACTTCACAGAAATAAACAATTTTTTATTTAAACATATATTATGTTATATTAATGTGTATATGTTGATTGTATATTACATAATATTCAATTAATATTCATCCAATTCTGATGCATAACTGCCATCGGATTCTTCATATGGTACTTCCTTTTCCATATAGCATTTTTTTCCGACCCATATTTGCTGTTTTACTGTTCGTTGCACAAAACACAAATAGCAACTGCCGATAGTTCAGGCCGGCACAACGCACAACCTGCAGTTGCATGCTTTGAACTTGTTAAAACACGTTTCGTTGAAGTTTTGCAATTGGGTAGGTAAATATAACCTCGGGTAAATACCGGGTAAATACCCATGTTTTATTTACCTACCCACTGGGTATTTACCCGCCTCACATCACTAGGCGAGAGTACTCTCATATCTCGTCCCGTCTCGTTGCATTATGTGAGACGTGAACGAGAGCGAGATTGCAGTTTAAAATTCGAGGCGAGATCTATATAACAACTGCGAGACGCGAGAAATCTCGAGAGAGTCTCGCAATAAAAAGTATTTTGTAACTTAATAGCTTTGATTCATAAATTAAATAAAAAATGCACCATACAGGGAGTGGAGTCAACGCTAATTTGTGCATAGAACACGTGAATGTGAAAATTATATGAGTTTACTATATATTTTTTGAGTCTATCTAAAGTTGATTGATATTGGTCCCAAAGCGGGTAAATGCAAAAATCGATTTTGCATCTAATAGAACTAGTTTTTCTCCAAAATTTCAGCTCGTAATTCATCCCAGTTAAAACCATGGTTAATAAAATTCTTGCCGTCCCTATATAATAAGCGTCCATGGGACCCAACACGGAGCGAAGCGGAGTGATTGGTTGCCGACGGATTCCCAGTGCAGCGGTTTTTTGTGACTAAATCTTTCTTAAATAGTGGCATATAGTTAATGATAAAGTGTAAGAAATTATAGTTACAAAAAAATGGTGATTAATTAGTTATTTTATAGGTACCTAAGGAAATTATATTATTTAGTAACATCACATTTTCTGGTGACCGTAAATGAATAAACATTATGTTCATATTGAAATAATTTGGTGACCAGAATTTAGTGTTTCGTCTCTTTATTATAGTTATAGTTCTACGACTGCAAATACATGGAAGACGGTACGATTGGTGCGAACTTGTGTCTTGTATATTGTTACGAAAATACGTAGTGCGCAAGCGCTTATTTTTATGGCGAGACTCTCGCGCGAGAACGAGACGAGACCAAAAAAAAAAAAAATGAGCAAGAGCGAGATCGAGATTGCAGATCCTAAAACGAGACGAGATCGATATTTTATATTTCTTCTCTCGTCTCGCCTCGCGTGCATCACTACTAGTTATTACTGGATTCATCTGTTTTCTTTTTATTTGCAAGTTTATGTAATGATACGGAAGTTAGGTTGGCTAGAAGTAATAAAAATAAGAAAATCAGGTAGACCGTGAAAACAAAATTTGCACTATCATTGTAACTGTTACTTATATGTCATTTGTCTTTTGAAATTAAGTTGCGAAAGTTAAGTTAGTTACAACTTATACCTTGTTCCATTTAAGCCATTCAGTATAGGGAATAGTTTTGACCTCTCTGATTGGCTGAAATTAGAGACAAGAGACAATTTTACCCAATGTAATTTCGGCTACTTCAGATTTGCGCTGTTGCAAGTGCCATCTACTGAATGGCTTAAATGGAAAAGAGCATAATTAATATATTTTTTAAAGTATCAGTGTGAGTGCGGATATATTTGCTAGACAAGTTTTGAATATTTTTTGGATTAAAAAAATACGGGGTAAAAGGTTTTCGCTTGGAAAAGAGTTTGATTATTATTAATTCATTATTATTTTAAAATCATTCCGAAAGAAAATTGATTGGCAGCTTTTAAGCAGTGGAAGGAAAGAATCTTGAACTGTATTATTATTAAATTTGAATATTTGAAATAAAATTCTAAAATATATTCTTCATAATTCTAACATGGCCCTAATATAGCTATACCATAGAAGCCCAGTTGCAACAACAAAGCTTAAATTTAAAGCTAACCTTAAATAAAAAATTGCAAATCGAAATTTTGACTGCACTGCATAATAATTTATCAAAACCATAAGCCTATAACTAAACATAATCAGCTACGCACCCTATATTATAGTGCTATCATTTTTTTTTTCAGAAAACAATTAAATTAGATAATTATTATTTTAAATATCTTTTTTCCTGATTTCATTAGATAACATTATCATATAATTATGAAACTAAATTAATATTTATCAGTATGTAAAGTAATATTTCTGATAATTAATTAAATGATTCATCTTAACATCTCGTAATTAATCTATTATTAAACAATGGGTTTATTCCAAACCAAGATTTATGAATCACAATGTCACAATCTTATATTAATATTTTAGCTATAGTTTAGAACTACATACTACATACTAGTTATTCCATTGATCGTTTATTTATGGCTGTCAATAATGTACGATATTTTATTAATGACCCATATTAATATAAAAAAATCTGATGTGGCCAGCACATTACCTTCCGTCAGTTCTATGTATTTTGTACAAATTTCATACGGAAAGTTCCTTACTAAATTAAATATTCTATTTCTTGTACATTACCTTCCAGCAGTTGCATGTATTTTATGCAAATTTCATACAGAAAATTATTATTTTGGGACGTTTTCTATATACAGTGTAATGTATCTGCAGAAATAAAAGATTTATTATTATTATTATTATTATTATTATTATTTTTATTTCTTGTACATTACCTTAAAGCAGTTGTATGTATTTTATACAAATTCCATACAGAAAGCAAAAGATCTTATATTTCCAGTAAAAACACACTATGTCAATTTCACTTGACACTGACATCTTTCAATCAGAATTTTCTTAATATAGTAGCTGTTTCCATAGCTATGGCTACTTTATGAAATTTAATTTCTTTATAATTTTTTAACTCTATATCCATTTAATATTAAGTATGAAATGCAGTCAAATCGTATAGAGAATAAAATATTCTTTAATATTTATAATAACATCAAATGTGTAAAAATTATATTTAACATAGTTTTTTCAAGAAAAACTGTTAAAATCTTCAAATGATGGTATTTCCGGTTGACCAATTGTAACCAAAATCTAATCAGCTCTTCATATGGATGTAACGAAGAAGTATACGAAAGAATTATAATTTTTGTAACTGTAGTATTAGAGTTATCGCAGACGAAAATTTTGTTACATACACACACACACACACACATCCACACACACACACACACACATACAGACATCATCGTAAAAATAGTAAATTCGTATTCTAGGGACCTTAAAACGTGCTTATTGATTAAAAACTCATCATCGAATTTTTTGACCAAAGACAATACCTTCCTTACCTAAAGGTGACGGAAGGTAAAAATCTGATGTGGCCAGCACATTACCTTCCGTCAGTTATATGAGGCATTTACGAAAATTCTACCGGCGAACTGTTACCGGTAAACAGCTGTTTATCAGGTTATAGCTACCGGAATCGATATTTTAAGAACGCAAGTGGTAAACAGGGGTAGATCCATAACCTATAAAAAAATTAAAATTTGAAACAGGTTAGATATTTAATGTAGTTAACAAACTGCGCAAAGTGCTACTTTGAACACATTTCCAATTTTAACGCGCGCGCTTCGCTTTGCATCACTACCCCTTTTTTTGAGATTAGATTCTTCATGATCCGGTAGATGGATCTGGTAGATATTGTACAATTTTCGAACACGGTAACTTTTTACCACTCGTGTTTTCGAACACAGTCAGTAGATGCGGTATCTACCGGTATCTACCGGTAGAATACAGAAAGTTCCTCGCAAAAGATTCTAAATTTCTTGTATGTACATTACCTTTCGACAGTTGTATGTACTTTATACAATTCTATACAGAAAGTTTCGAGCAAAAATATCCTATATTTCGAGTAAAATTAGAACACAAATATACTACGAATATGTCAGTTGCACTTGACACTGACATCTTTCAATCAGAATTTTCTTAATATAGTAGCTGTTTCTAGCATAGCTAGCTAATTTATGAAATTTAATTTCTTTATAATTTTATAACTATATCCATTTAATATGAAGTATAAAATGCAGTCAAATCGTATAGAGACTACAATGTTCTTTAATATTTATAATAACATTAAATGTGAAAAAATGATAATTAACATCGTTTTTTCAAGAAAAACTGTTAAAATCTTCAAATGAGGGTACTTCCGGTTGACCAATTATAACCAAAATCTAATCAGCTCTTCATTTGGATGCAACGAAGAGGAATACGAAAGAATTATAATTTTTGGAATTGTAGTTTTAGAGTTATCGTAGACGAAAATTTTGTTACACACACACACGCACGCACGCACGCACGCACACACACGCACACGCACACACGCACACACTCACACACTCACACACACACACACACACACACACACACACACACACACACACACACACACACACACACACACACACACACACACATCGTAAAAATAGTAAAATCATATTCTAGGGACCTTAAAACGTGCTTATTTATTAAAAACTCACCACCAAATTTTTTGACCAAAGACAATACCTTCCTTACCTAAAGGTGACGGAAGGTAAAAATTGTCTTAGAATAAAATTAGATTTTGTCTTAATTCTATGTGCTTATACTTTAAAACATCACGATTATTAATTGTCCTTATGGTAATAATAATATTTTATAACAAAATAAAATAAACACTTTGTCCTTTTGATTTTAGCGTTCCTAATCATGTAATCTGAAAAGTTCTTTATAAGAAAGTGTAGTTTCGTCTTTCTCGTTCGCCCCAATCAAATTAGACGTGGCGCCCTGCTGCGAACGCTCAGCCAACCTTTATAGGCTGCCGTCATTCGATTTTCTTTTAACCTGATTTAGCTGCTTTCTTCCCTAATAGGAAGACGGATTTACATGCATTTACTACAAAATTAGGGTGTAGGTATCGCTATGATTAACTCGTTTAGGATGTTACTGCTTTATTATTATGGTCTTCGTGATAGAATAACGTCGTAGAATGAAGCTCGTAAAACTATAATGAAACCTATATTCAGAAACTGTAGTATCATTTTAGATTATTATTAAAGTTTTCTATTCAAGTATACGAATATAAACAAATGTTAGAATCTATTTTTGGATATTATAAAATAAATAATTATATTCTTAATTCTTTGGGAATCCTTCCTTGCAGTGGCGGTTCGTGCTCCAAAACTTTGATGAAGCAAGGTACCCAGAACAAAGGTCTCCTTTTATGTACAAAAATAAATTGCCAGATCACAGAACATTTTAGAAAAGAGAATATATTTAACGGATTGTTGACTTACCTGGATAAACTGTCTAAAGTCTAAACACATTACAATATGACGCCACTATTATACAGGGCCTACGTTACAATAAAAATGCGAGACAGGTTATATTTATGTTCTATGTTCGAATGCAATACGCACTTATGTATTTTGTATCGTACCATGTTTGTTTTTACAGCCTGTTAAAATTTGTAGCCAGTAGAAATAAATTATCAGTATTATCTGCCATTTAAATTTTTTATTCAGTTTATTATTAGTGAAAAATTTAAACAGGATGTTAATTTTAATGTACAGTAGATATCGTGAACCTACTTACAAAAGTTGTCACTACGCATGGCGAACAGTTATTTATTTATTTTTTACTTATTTATTCGCAATAAAAAATAAAATAATGTATAGCTATAGATTCTTTTTACCTCTCGCTACCCTTAGTAAGGGAGGTATAGGGATCGTGCTAAAGATTGCATATCGAGATTTTGGTAAATGAGCACGTTTTAAGGTCCCTAGAATCCAATTTTAACATTTTCACCATGATGTGTGTGTGTGTGTGGATCCTCCACTCTAACTCAAATACAATCATTCAGAAAATTTTGAAACCTTGTATTTCGAACTTTTTCTGTACTGGAAAGAGCCCATTAGATTTTAGTGAAAATCGGATAACCGGAAATGGCACTTTACTAGAAGCTCAAAATAGTTTTTCTTCGAAAAATACCTTTAAATGTTATTTTTTCGAGATTAAAGTTATTATAAAAATTAAAGATTATTAAATTTTCTATAGATTTGCATTAATACTTTTTCTATATATTTTACAGATAAATTTATAAAATTATATATATAATTTAAATCCCAGAGCCTACGCTTTAAACAAACCAAACGCAGTTATTCAAATGTATGTAACTGACAGATAAATATCACTATCAAAGAACTAATCATTTCAAAATAATATTAGTAACGTTTTAAAAAGGAAAATGTAAACAGAACAATAGAAAAGGAATTCAATACAGTTTCCAGCATAAGTAAGTATGTAGGTATGTATTTAGATTAATAAAAATTAACGATTCACAAAAATATTTAAGCTAATTCTCATTTTTGGATTAGTGAATTCTATTCTATCCCGGTATTTAAAATTTAATCTTCATTTTATTATAGTTCCGGTGGCTCAATGGTTAGTGCAACGCCTCATGTCATGAGTGCCCTCGGGGCTCTGGGTTCGAATCCCACTAAGGCATGGATGTGTGTGAATGTGGTGAACTCACTGTGTAATTAGGATTTAATCCTGTTGAGGGGTTTAAATAAGGTAGTTACTTGGAATAGATTAGACTATATTTTAAGAAATAAACTGTCAAAATTAGAGTAAAATTCGCTAATCCAAAAATAAGGATTAACTTAATTTTTTTGTGACGGGCTGTAAATGGCGGTATTGTGTTGGCCACACCAGATTTTTTTTTTGGGTCCCGGATTTTTTTTTTCGATCCAACATGAACTGAAAGTGTCTTTTCTGAGCTCACAAGCTTCCAAAGCTCGCCTACGACTCGCTCTGGAATATGCTTGCTTACCGAGTAAAGTATCACTTTCAGGACTTGTTATGTAAATTACTTATAATTCTAACTCCTTCTGTGTTAGGCCACCAATTTTTCAATCCATCCTCGTAGAGATCGTACCAATAGAGAAGGAAAAAAGTCTGCGCAGTAGAAGGATCCAATCTTAAATTGTTAACTACAGAATTTTTAACGCTTACCAAAAACATACGATTAACCACTTTATAAGACCCTTTCTTTTTCCAATTGGACTCAACTGGACGTATTTGGTTTTTGATACGAGCACAATAACATTTCAGATTAAAGTTCAATAATAATTAAAAATTTGATTTCTGCAACCCATGTAGGAAGTTCAATCATGAAATTGCAACAATACTCGCACAGTATGATTTTAATTGTATTTAATTACTGTAACAGCAATTCCCCATTAGCATTAGGTGATTTTAAGTGAAAGTTTCACCTGGTGTAGCTGTAACCATCCCAATGCTATCCAATCTCAATATCTGCGGCCTGTGCGTGACGTATTGTTTGCAGCGAAGCACTTAGCGGCCATCCGGGGAGTGTCTGCGGCTCGCAGTTCGCAGCGCAGCCCTGACGGCAGGCATCATAATTGCTGAGAGTATAAACCCGTGTCCTGTAACACGGCCGGATACGGAAATTGGCGCCGACTGCCGTATAAAGAGCGCTACGCAACACAATGTGATCATATCCAACCGAGGGACTGATACACACGTCCAAAAGCACGCATTAACTCCCTACACTCACTCTACGTTTTGCCCGAAGATGAAATCTGAATATGTCTTGTTTTGTCCATTCTATACTCGAGCAACAGTAACGAACAAATGTATGTAAATAATTCGGTTTTACCTCCCGCTACCCTTGGTAAGGGAGGTGTAGGGATCGTGCTAAAACTCGCATGTCGAGATTTTGGTAAATAACCACGTCCCTAGAATCCAATTTTAACATTTTCACGATGATGTCTGTGTGAATGTATGTGTGTGTGGATCCTTTACTCTAACTCAAATACCATCATTCAGAAAATTTTGAAACCTTGTATTTCGAACTTTTTCTGTACTGGAAAGAGCCCATTAGATTTTGGTGTAAATCGGATAACCGGAAATGGCACTTTACAAGAAGCTCAAAATAGTTTTTCTGCGAAAAATACCTTTAAATGTTATTTTTTCGAGATTAATGTTATTATAAAAATTTAAGAATATTAAATTTTCTATAGATTTCATTAATACTTTTTCTATATATTTTATTGATAAATTTATAAAATTATATATAATTTAAATCCCAGAGCCAAGGCTTTAAACAAACAAAGCGCAGTTACTCAAATGTATGTAAATAACAGATAAATGTCACTACCAAAGAACTAATCATTGCAAAATAATATTAGTAACGTTTTAAAAAGAAAAAAGTAAATAGAATAATAGAAAAGGAATTCAATACAGTTTCCAGCATAAGTAAATTTGTAGATATGTATTTAGATTAATAAAAATTAACGATTCACAAAAATGTTTAAGCTAATTCTCATTTTTGGATTAGTGAATCTGTTCTATCCCGGTATTTAAAATTTAATTTTCAATTTAATATAGCTCCGGTGGCTCAATGATTAGAGCAACGCCTCATGTCATGAGTGCCCTCGGGGCTCTGGGTTCGAATCCCACTAAGGTATGGATGTGTTTGAATGTGAACCCACTCTGTAATTGGAATTTAATCCTGTTGAGGGGTTTAAAAAAAGGTAGTTAGGGCCCTATTCTGTAACTCGGTGGTTAATTTTTAACCACTGGTTAAAATTTTTATCCAATAGATATTGATTTGACAACTAAAAATCCCTTTTTTTTGTTATATGTCAACATACTTGATTGGATAAAAATTTTAACCAATGGTTAAAAATTAACCACCGACTTACAGAATAGGGCCCATACTTAGATTAGATTAGACTATATTATAAGAAATAAACTGCCAGGTAATGGCGGGAGGTATTGTGTTGTGTTGGCCACACCAGATTTTTTCAATAGTTGTGTAATAAGGCAAGGGTACATGCAATTATGGAATAAATAACTTTTTATAAACTTTTCTAAATTTAAGTTCAGGAATAATAATTTAACTTTGTTAAGTTTGTTAATCAAAATTCTGTTTAGAAATAATTATCATTTTTCCCACAGCGGTTTGTTGAGTCTAACTGTCAGAAGACTATGACAGTTATAAGTTGAAAATTAAGGATTTAAGTTATTTCAAGCCTGCGTGCAGGGTTGTTAGTTTGTTAAGGATGCCTTACCCTGTACTCTGCACACCCTCGAGATATCTGCTCATGAAGATAACGCTTTGATTTTAGATAGTCTGTATTAATTACTTACGGAGTAAACATAAGTCGGGATTTTGTTGTCAACAAGACATGTAGTGTGTTTTAGTTTTGAGACGCGCGCTAAACGTTTAATTATGTATTCTGTTATGTTTACTATAATTAATAATAATAAGTTGTAATCATGTAAAACTTAACTTTATTTTAAACTTCAAGTATTGTCCGGATCCATAAATCTAAGTGTTCATCAGCATCCCTCATCAGTCAACAAGTGTGTGAAGTGGAAGTGTATGTGGTACTTTCTTTTCACCAAGTCGCGAACGCCAATCATTCAAGCGTCCACCAGTCAGTTAAAGTTGTCATCGTTGGAAAACAAGTAAATGCACAAGATCAGTTTCTTAGAACCCCCCTCGTGTTACAGTTGCTTCTTGTAAGGGGAGACAGGTCAGGCAGTAACTCATCACAAAATTCAAAATAAATAACATTGTCCTGGGCCGTGGGACATGACAGCATATTGTCGTCAATATCACAAAATGACGCAACTCATAAAATGCGAAAAATGAGATACTCACGAAGTGGCATTTCTCAATATCAATTCTTCACAGTTTTTATAATACAGAGAGAGAACCAACCATAATATCATAGTGAAGTAAATTAATAACAATCTAATTCCTTAAAAACATTCACGCTGTCAATAAGTATTTATATGTTTATTGAAATATTTTTTAAACAGTCAAATTATTTGAAACAAATAAACTTGGTCAAATTGTTCTAATTATTATCTATTCTCGTTAAGCCAAACTGTTACTATTGACAGTTTAACTAATATTAATAAGCTGCAGAATTATAAAATAAAATGACATAAATTTTAGACCAACCTCGCCTACTATCAGGCCAATTTGGCCAACAGAGGCATCGCAGATCTCAGCATCTCAGCATTTCAGCAACCAGGAACGTATGCTGGAACAAAATTTCAGTTATTTCACTATTTAGTCCATTGAAAACTATCACATATTAAAAATACATATCACGAAAGTTAGTTTGACACTAAAAGAAACAAATATACACTATTTTAACTTCTTCAACAAAAGTTTTTCGCGCGAATTACATTTACTACGAGCAGAGCACAGTCTCATTTGTAGGTAACAAATATACTGACAAAAAACAACAAACACCGGTTTCAATATTAGCTCGAACTTGTCTGTTAAGAGTTACATTGGTCGACATGAAATTTAAATAAAAATAATAATGAATTATTTATTCATTTAAATAGTACAAATAAATTAATGTTATTAAAAAATTTAAAAATCGTGTTTAACAGTAGCACTAAAAATATAAACTTTAAGAACCCAGCCTTTAATTTTACGAATTTTAAAATAAATGTCTGACTTGTGAACAATATATAATGAAGGATTTAATTTCTTCCTAAAGAGTTGCAATATTCTGTATGCAAAGGGTTAAATAAATTCAAATAATACTTATTAGAGTTTTACAAAACAACACAATGGCTGGTAGCATGGACAACTGATTAGGGTGATTCTACACAATCATTCAAATTTTGTCAAAAAGCCCATTACATTTTGCATTAATACTTTTTGTGCATATTTTATGGATAAATTTATAAAATTATTTATAATTTAAATCCCGGAACCCACGCTTTAAACAAACAAAACTTCTTGGTTACGCAATTATTCAAATGTATATAAATGACAAATAAATGTCACCGTCAATGAACTAATCATTTAAAATTAATAATAGTAAAGTTTTAAAAAGAAAAAAGTAAATTGAACAATAGGAAAGGAAATCAATACAGTTTCCAGCATAAGTAAATATGTAGGTATGTATTTAGATTAATAAAAATTAAAGATTCGCAAAAAAGTTTAAGCTAATCCTCTTTTTTGGATTAGTGTATTCTATTTTATATACCGTGTGTCTACTTTTTTTATGGACCATAGGAGATACAGTGGTAAAATTTTCATATGGCTGTAAATTCTGCCCTATTAATTTTAGAACTAAAGTGTAAACATAAAAAATGTTCAGAATTAAATACTCCATCAAATTAGCCTAAATTTGTTGATATAATAGGTTCATGCCATGAGATAAACGTAAAATAAAATATCCGTCTTTAAGTTTTTTACAGAGTGCCATGCAAGACAAAATATGCAATTGACTTTGACAGATAAAAGTTTATTAATTGATATTTAATTGTTAATATTGTTCCATTGAGTTTTTTCTGCGATGGCAAATGTATCCATGCTTATTGATAAATAATTTAATGAATTCAATAATTTTAAAAACTTTATGACAGATGTCATCTGTCAAATTCAAGCAATACAACTGTTTAAAATTTTGTGGTAGTGCTCATGACACTCTGTAAGTAGCTAAAAATTATTACTTTTATTTTGCCTCTCTTTCGCAAACGAAACGCATTCAAACAATAATTTTGGGCTTTTTAGATGCAGTTTTTAATTCTGAACATTTTTTGTATTTACATTGTTGTTCTAAAATAAATAGGGCAGAATTTACAGCATTATGAAAATTTTACCATTGTATTTCCTATGGTCCACAAAAAAAGTAGACACACGGTATATAGTGATAAAGAAGTGGTCGTTTTTAGAGAAAAAATCAAAATAGTTGAATTACGCCGGAAGTGGTTGATTATGAGTAAAATGTTTTTATTGTTTCATATGTAAAATTTTCTGCCAAATTCAATGATAAACTAAAATAGCATTCCACTTAAAATAATAAAGTTAGTGTCTACTTCCCGTTAAACCGGATAGCTACTGCTTTAAAAATATATTAGTTAAAAGTTAAAACGGGCTTGTCGGAAAACTCCTAGATACCAAATTTCGTAAAATAATATTGAGTAGTTTTTAAAATAACGATAGCGTAAGTTCGTCCTGGGATATCCTGTATATGTGAATATTATGCTGTATAAATGGGAAACATGGTCCTTTAGGTAGAAGGAGAAAAAGTACTTCTAAAGTTTTGAGATGTGGTTGTGACTACGGTTGGAAAGAGGGAGTCAGGAATGAGAAGGCATTGAGAGGTTTGGAGAAAAGAGAAATTTTTTAACAGAAATAAGAGACATATTTTAAGGAGAAATTGTATCCAGAAAATTATAATGAAGGAAAAAGAGGAAGAGGAAGAAGAAAATTTGGAATATATATATATATATATATATATATATATATATATATATATATATATATATATATATATATATATATATCAATGAGAGAGAGAATTACGAGATGCTGCAAAAAGATGCGCAGGATAGATTTCTGTGGACGCAGCATTTCCGCTAATATCTGCCCAGAAAGAATTCACAAATAAATTAGATGTCAAGGCACAAGCTGACTAATTCTGTAATTAAAATACTCAAATCAGTATTAACTTTGGTTTTCGAATTAAATCGAATACTTCTAGTAACCTAAATGAGTTTAAAATGAACATGTCTAGGTACAAAACAGGCGGTATCAATTTGGATTAACGCTACGAAACGCCCAACGTACGTGATCATCTTTATCAACATAATGACTTTCCCGCTTCATGAAAAATTGGTTTAATATATGGAGTACATTCTTCATCGTTTTCTTTATGTGGTCCCATTCATTCTTTTCTCTTAGTTTTTTTGACGCGAGTAATGAATCTTTTTATGAACGGCGAAATATATTTTGATGGATAAACTTACGGTAATGTTTTTTTTTTTATATACCTAACTAAAGATCAAGGCAACTACTGAATTCTTTTTAATTATTTTCTACTTTCATAAGAAATCTAATTTAGCGTATTAATTTGGAGCTACTAATTAGTACAGTCTACATTTACGCTAAAAACTTACCTAGTTTGATTTACCTAACACAGACAATCTTTCGAATGTTATTAAAATACTTGTTTCTTTCATGTAAAATGAATAAGTAGTAAATAGTGCACATTAATGAGGTCATGCACGATATTTCATTTTTAACTTTAATTGATAGAGTAATGAAAAATAAAAAAACCCATATTTTTTATTTTTCCTCAAATCGATCTTTAATACTGAAAAAAATACAATTAAAAATGACATTGTTCAAAACGCAGCTGATTTTCTCCGCCTCGTCCCTTGCCCAGTGACGTCAGCGTTTCATCAACGCAGCCATTTTGATTGTCACATTAAGTTAATCGTCACAGTGACATTTAAAGATAACCTGAAATTTACGAAAGTAAACATGTCGGTGAAACGCTGTTTTGTGTAATCGTGCCAAAATACTAGAGAAAATAGTAAGAAAATATTTTTAATAGTACCGCGTGCTACAAAAAAACACAACTCGTAAAACAATTACTGTTTATATTGAAAAATACAGATTTGATACGCAACAAAGCAACAGTAATGATATTGTAAGAATACACAACGAACAACGTAGACAAATGTTAATCAGACGAAAAAGTAAAAACGAATGACGAATGTTGTCCAGAGGATGATGGGGCAAGGAGAAAATTAAGGGCCATTGAAGATAATGGTCCATTATCAATAATTTAAATGTTAAATATTAATTGTTATACTTATTGTTAATTGTTGTAATAATTAGTTTAAAAAGTAAGACAAAAAAAATCTCAAAACTTTAGGACCATACATTATTCAAAATATGAGAAGAGATATTTATAATTTAACTAAAAGGAAAACAGTTAATTTTTTACATACCTATATATTTAGATTTGGCGCCTAAAAAACAGAAAAATGTTAGTAGGTACATTAAAAATAAATGTTGCGTTTAACAATTTATGCGCTACTGTTACTGTTCTATTTCCTAGTATCTACGTAATAAAAGAAAAATGTTTGCTTGCTATATCTCTATAAATTTTAAATAAATACTGCTAAAAATTGCATAAATATTCACCTCAATCCTTAAATAACTTTGTACAAATCGTAGTCATAATTCACATTTACTTCGCCAAAACAAACTATACGGAAGTCATTCTCCAAAACAATCATCAGGCTTGTCAACAAGCAAATTTCATCCAATCATATTTCACGTAACAAAAACTTTGACGGGTTCTCCATCATACGAGTGATCTGATTTATTCTTAGTCGGACATCGCCTTCGTTTGACCTACGAATATGTACTTCCCCTCCTCTTTTACAACAACTGTAAGGAAGCGATTTATCAAGAAGGCCCTGATAGTTTAAAACGTTTAAAAATACAACGGTAAGTTGTAAAATACCTGCCTGAAAGGACTAGAGAAGGAATCACGGGAGAATTGGCTTGAATAAAAGAACAGGAAGAGAAAAGCTTTGTGCGAATTGATGGGTGGACCCAAAGCTGACTTACGTATTGTAGGGATATGTGTGTAACATTATGAAATTTTGTGGATTAGGTATTGTTGATTATACAATTCATACAAAAGTAGTTACCAATGTTACCATTTAGTACCACTCCTCTCAGCAGTATTTGGTATCATGCTTATGTATATTTCACTTATATATGTACATTATTATACCGTATTATAGAAAATTATCTGTAATCCCCCAATGAAGAGAATTTTCATCTACAACTATTGAACCATCATAATGCTACCAAAATGTACGATATCTACAATTATGTATTAACTTCCTTAAAATTACGATCTTTCGCAATGAATATGTAAAATAAATTTGCAAAATATTCTTTGTAATGTAAATATATTAAAGTAAGTTTACCAATCCTTTGTATAGGCAATGCCTTTTAACAAATAAATTATTATTATATACCAATATTTTTTTTAAATATTTTTAGTTTCCACTGAAATAAACATCAATTTGATCACCCGATATGGTCATGGCAGATCGGCGAATCAAGGTTCCAGAAATGCTAGAGGCTGTGGGCATCTCCCATGAGATTTAAAACATCCTGAAAAATGTTTAGGAATGTAAAAAAAAATGCGAATTGAATTCTCCGGCGAATGAAGGTAAATCGAAAACATGTTCATTTCCAAATGTTGTCCGATTTGCTTCTCTGTTTCTGGTTTGAAACTGATTTTGATATGTGTATGGGGGAAGATTTGTTATAACCGATGAGACATGGATTTACCACTATCAGCCTGAATCACGCCTGAATAAAAACAAGAGTCGAAACAGTGGAAGCAAAAATATCAATACATACTTTAATTTAAAAAATAACAAACAAGTCACAAATTATCGGATTATCGTAATATTTCGAAGCCTAATACAGAGGGGGCAGCACTAGATGCACAATTATTTTTAGTGAGGTTATGTGAACTGTCATTAGTGTCTCTGCGAAGTTTTAAGTTAATCGCCTCATTTGAGATTTAACTGAAATTTTTTGAATTCGCGTAAGCATATGCCTATAAATATGTTTCAAATAACATTCTAGATTAGGTTAAATTATATTTTTATTACTGGCACGATGTTTTGCTTATTATTAAACATACAATCGCACATGGTTTCTACCTGGCGTGGCATCAAGCGTGGCATCATAAATTGAAACAAGTGTTAATTGGATTAGTTTCGTTGTTTCGGCACGTTCTGCATTTATTTACTAGAAAATGGATTCCAGATTTCAAAAAACCGATAGCAGAAGGCTTGAAAGTAGTAAGAATTTGGAATAGAGTAGATGCGTGGAGTAGATGTTAAAGACATTAAAAGCTCGAATATTTGAAAAACTAATAACTTCTTCTCAAACTTTGATACATCATATATACACCGATTTTTCTCACTTGACCCTCACGTCATTGATTTCTGAACCACAAAATAACAAATAATTGTATACTTATCTCTGTCTTACTTATGGCTTCCTACATTATCTCTTCGATACGTATGTCTAATAGTTTCATCTTTGTCTTACTAATTTAGAGAAAGATACGAAATATGAATATAACATTCGACAGCAGTGGTACTTCATATTTTTGCATGCACGTTCGCTACTAGTAATGTGCCATTTGAAAGTTTCATATTGAAAGTTTCAACTGAAGAATTTCAAACATGAAAGTTTCAAGCCTTAAATTTCATGAAACTTTCATAAGCTACACTGCGCATGCGCCGCCCAACGCTCAAAAAAGTAAATTTCCGAAATTTGCACATCACTATTCGCAACCCGTATTCAGGCGAAATTAGTGGTTACTGTTATGACTCACTGTTTACGTTAAGCGTCGCGGAATTCGAGATGTGTGAATTTCATTTTGGACAAAAAATGTGTAAAATATCTCAAATATAGGTTTGACATTTTAGATGTACATATTTGTCAATGTCAATATTACCTTTATAATTCATTCCTACAATGATTTCCGTTCTTAGGTAAATATAATCTTAGGAATAATCATAAGATGTAGTAGTAGTTTAGTTTAAGAATGAAATAATTCAGTATAAAATTTATAAATTTAGATTAAATTTTGAACAATTTTGAATTACGAACACATGGATTTCAAACGACAAATTACATTCCGAATGTGAATAATTATGAACGTAGTCTGGAATTGAAACATCAAAGAACTAGTTGTAACCTTTTGCTTGCCACAAGTGTAAACATGTCAAAATGAAGAAAATTTTATTCCAACTACGTACCAAATTTCAGCTCTGTAGACCGTTAGATTAAAATGGTTTCTAAAAAGTTGGAACAGAATACAAACAGGCAGACAGTCAAACAACGCAAGTTAAATAAATGGATGAAGAAAATGTGATTAGTGATTATGATAAATAACTGATGCTGCATAAATACGTACACAACTCGATACTACACATTAATAGAATAATAGTTTTATTATTTTAGAAAATGAAAAGGTCAATACATTCGTATTTCATAAATGTAATCATGGCTATAGTCTATGATGTAATTGCCCTGTACACAAAACTGTTTGAGATCTGCTGGTAATCACCCAGTGGCGTAACTAACGGCCCGCAGAGCCCGCATTGCGGGCGGGCCCCCGGCTCTAAAGAGGCCCCAATTTACATGATTTATAATTTTGTTAGTGTTGCGAAATTTTGAATTTAATCATTTTTTGTAGCAACATACAAATTTATTTAGTCCTATATTTTTTAAATATCAATTTCCAAAAATAATAATGGCTAAGAGGCCCCTTATCCGCTATTTAAATTCAAGCTCTTTATTTTCCATCACGGTCGGTAGAATTTCGATTTCTTGGCAAATATTTTTATTCAACTGATCCAGAGTTTTCCTTTAAAATAATCCTATAAAAAGAAGTTTGGGGCTGTCAAATCAAGACACCTGGCGGCCAATGTATATTACCAAAACGTGGGATTGAATAACGATAAGAGAATGATTTTCGCAAAATTGCTATTATTTAGACTGTATGATATTGATCCATATTTTATCGCATCCAAGTTCTTTCATTTGTGATGCCAAAAATGTATGAATCAATTCCCTGTAACTTTCACCAGTGGACTGTGCCACCATTTCATTAAAAAAAAAATACTGACCAATCACATTTTCATAGTAAATGCCACAACATACAATGACTTTGGTGGGATGTAAAAGTGCCTAATCTTGGATTTTCAGGCCTCCAATATTGGTAATTTTGCTTCTTAACATATCAGATGAAAGTGAGCCTAGTCACAATTTCCACAAGTTGTTGTGGTATGTAGTTCTTCATGATAAACGCTACAATTAAAAACGGGCTCCAAAAACTTTTTACGGGCGGGCCCCCGAACTCTTACTTACGCCACTGTAATCACCTTTCCATCACTACCAGTAGCATTTGATTCATACGAACAACAAACAATGACGTTTGTAGTTTTAAACTCTAGCTTTAATATAAATAACCAATTTTCTAATTTGTTAGGACCCTATTATATTTTATAAGCGTTAACGATAAAACCTATACCTATTCCTATTATATAGCAAACAATTACATTCCAACCAAAAAGGCGTTACAACATATTGCACGCCATCCCGCCTTAGTCAAACCCCAAACCCTAAATTCCATCTATCTATCTAAATTTCATTCTATTACCTAACGTCTTCGATTCATTCAAAATCACACAAAAGCTAACACGTGTTCTTCGCGTCGGCTTCTTGTCTCTTGCCTCCAGGTGCCGGCGGACACCGCAAATATTGATTTTTCGCCTTCGGTCAACGTGGAACGTCTTGCACGCGTTATACACGCAGAGTCAATGAAGAAAAGGCGGTGGAAGAAGAAATAGGCGGAGGTTTTTATGGATTTCTAAAAGTAGTTACGATGCAATTTGTCCCTCGTTGTGTTGCATCCTGCATCTGCACTATTCATAGGTTGATTTATAGTGGTTTTGGGGATATTAAGAAAATTTTAAATCAGTATTAGGTTTGGAGATGTTTGATTTACAGAGAACTGAGTATGGGGATTATCTAGGTGTAAATGGGACTCCAGTTCTATCTCGAGAACTATAAGAGGTTCAAAAAAGGACAAATATAATGAAGAATATAACTTTTTTTATTTTAAATAAGAACATATATTTTAGATTTGCTTATTCGTTAATTTAATTTTGAATTCAATGAAGATTTTTAAAAGAAAAATATGTATAAACTTATTTTATATTAATTTTATCCAACACTGACTGATCACATACTTGATAGTTATTTGAAATAACTAATGTACAACATTAGTCACTCCGTGAAATAATATTTTAATCACGGAGGAATTATTACTAATTTTTGTGTGTTTTTACTTCCTTGTACGAAGTAAAGGAAGTATTCTAATCGCGAAAAATTTCGGTTTTGAGATTTCAACGGAAATATCCATTTTAACCATCCCTGAATCCATTTTGACTAATTTCGTCGTGACGTCTGTACGTACGTACGTACGAACGTACGTGCGTATGTATCTCGCATAACTCAAAAACGGTAAGCCATAGAAAGTTGAAATTTTGTATTTAGGACTGCTATAACATCTAGTTGTGCACCTCCCTTTTTGGTCATTACATAATTTCTAGAAATGGTACTTTATTTGAAGCCTATAATAGATTTTAATGAAAAACTATCTTAAAATATATTCTAACACTTTACAAATTTGGTATATAAGACTTTTATGTCAATTGGAATAACATAGTGGATTTTGGTTAAAACAGGCTAACCGGAAGTGACATATTACCTGAAGTTGTTAACAGTTTTTCTTCAATAAAATGGTTTCATTTTGATTTTAGAAATAAATGCTTAAAATAAATTTTTTAGAGAATTAAATTCTGTGTCTAGCACATCAAGTATTATTAAATTAGCCCTTCGTATAAGCGAGATATGTATATTTAAAACATAATTTTTGGTTTTTGTAATGAAGCTTGCTATGGATTAGGACAAAAAATAACAAAAAAATAAAAAAATTGATGCTAATGTCAAATTACGTCAAATACGTGCAATTTTATACTTGGGTCTATACTTCATATTGGTCTTGTGTACAAGGAAGTCGTGTGGTGTTCTTTTTTTCTTTCGTGACTAATATGATACATTCCACACTCATATAATAAATAACTATTATTTAAATATGACTATTATAATAGTATAATGAATGAAATAAATACATGTTACTTTTTTAAATAAGTAGAATTATAGTGTCATGAACTAAATAAGTGAATATTAGCGAAACAAAATATTCACTTATTCCTTTCAATTATTAACTGTTTGTACTCAAGTTTATTTTTATTTATTTCATTTTCATTCATTAGTTTATACAACAACGAAACATTTTTTAAATTTCGTTTTGAATTGCCATTGCCAGTTTGATAACTAAATTAGGAAATTGGCAATGAAAATTTAAAAAAATATATCTTTTGGAATAAATTAACAAGGATAAATTATTCATCATTGGAAAGCATATTTTTCCATTGTGTAACTAAGGTTGTAACTTTCTAAGCTGACGACCACATAAAATTTTAACTTTGGCATAATACCTAAAAAAATTGAGCATTACCATTCAAAAGAGTATAACAAAGTGCTCTAAAGGAAGGCCAACCAAAATCCATTATTATTTCAACTTGATAGTTAAAAATAAAAAATTAACAATTATTAACCTACATCAAGTAATCTATGCATTTTTCTCGAGTAAACAATTGGGACCCGCAGAATCCGTTGACGGTGCTGTAAGCGCACCTGTCATGGTGGCCATTAGGACATGTCAGATAAGTTTACATTTTGAATGAGCGCTTTCTGACCCATAATATTGTCAAAGGTGCAAAATCAACATAATTTTTAAGTTTGTTCAGTCGAATCCTTTATCAAGAAGCATAGTAGAAAAGCAACAATTTGTAAATCCGCATTTAATTACTACTTGTGGCGTAATTTGACTTATGGCAATTCTGACTTGGAACTGCAATCTACTGGGACAAATATTAGTAAAATCATTGAATCCATAAATTTTATTTATCAATACTGGCAATAGATGAATTAAAACTACATACCTGCAAAATTTTATTATAATTTCTTTTTATGAAATGCAAAGAAAAGGCATTTTTATTTATCAGATTAAAGTTTTGCGATATATTTAAATTCCTTTTTCCATAGGCGCCGGTTTTTGAAAATATGTATGGGTGCTCTAGTCAAGGCGCCAAGGGCGTAGATAATTATATAAAAATAATTATGAAATAATGCTGTGGGGTGGGGGTTGGAAGAAAACCGCCTAAGGCCAAGTGACCAAGCGCCGCAGACAAACAATTTAAAGAAATTCAATTGATTTTTGTACAATTTGATTTATAATGTTAGTACAATTTCAGTTTCGCTAATCGCAAGCCTGACAATAAACAAAGTCTGGGAATCTCCGTACTTCTTACACTTTTCCGCAACAGCGCTACCTTGACCCACACTTTAAAGTTTTGCTTTGCCTTCATATTTTGAATAATTGCGACAGTGACGATTGCCAACTCTTTTTGCGCATTTCGGCAATTTTGGTTTGTTTTATTCCTCGCTTCTTACTTGGTGGTTAAAGGAAATTGAGTGACTGTTATTACTTCTAAATGGTACAACTAAATCGCTATGTCCAAAGGATTTCAATAGCAAACTGGGTTCCGCTGACGCGCCGCAACGCGCGGTAATAGATAGACAGGCACAAGCTGCGACTAAATAGGGGTTTATTGCAAATTCGTAACAAATAATGTGCTTGGTCATTGAAAGGTTTAAAATAACAATTGGTATTTGAGTTTTTTCATCTTTAACTCGGTAATTCGGAAATTGCGTTTAAATAGTAATTTTTTTAAAAAAAACATTAATAATAACTGAGTAATTTGTATGGGTGCTCCACTCCCATTACAAATTTGGTATGGTGTATATTAAGTTCATTTTCTTTAATTCGCTTATTTTTACGCATTTTCAAATGAAATTATATAATCTAAACGTGAGAACATTTTTTTATGTGAAAAGAAACGATGATTTTTGACGTTTACATAATTTGACATGTCTTACTGGACGCCATTAATTTAGTTCCCAAAAATTCCGCTGATGTCGCATGCTACTCTGCGAGTTTCAATAAACTAAAATGGCAAATGTCTATGTCATATTGGACTATTGGGCGTTATTCTGAAAATCCTGTATATAAAAATATAAGGATATTTGGTGAGTACATTGTAATTGGATCTTTGCTGTGTTCCATTTAAGCCATTCAGCAGATGGCGCTGACATCAGCGCCTGTTTTAAGTAGACGAAATTACATTGGGTAAAACTTGTCTCGTGTTTCCAAATCAGCTAATCAGAGAGTTCAAAACTATGCCCTACTCTCTACAATACTGAATAACTTTCCATTTAAGCCATTCAGCAGATGGCGCTGACATCAGCGCTTGTTTTAAGTAGACGAAATTACATTGGGTAAAACTTGTCTCGTGTCTCCAAATCAGCCATTCAGAGAGTTCAAAACTATGCCCTACTCTCTACAATACTGAATAACTTAAATGGAATAAGGCATGTATAAACATTGATTTTAGTAGACAAATAAAATTACGAATAGAAACAACGCTTGTATTCACATTATTACTACTAATTTAAAAAATAATTTAAATTAAAAATTTGCAAGCAAATAGAAATTCATAGAAAAATACGAAACATAATAACAAAGCAATAATATCTTGGCGTGAGTTAAAAATAACTAACAATAAATTCCACCACATAATCAAAAACTACCATTTTACATAGCAAATCTAGCAACCACAGCAATTTTTTGTTCACATGAAAACAATTTGCATCCTGTTTACTTTGCGTTTTATTACCAAAACCGAAACCACATTCATTAAGTCATTTGCAAAGTTTGAAATTACACGGAGATCCTAGGAGTTGGATGATAAAACACAGCCAACTAGAAAATTACAGTGGAATCACATCACGCGAAAGTTGATTGCCGCTCGGATCTCGTTCTCGGACTCTGCATAAGTTCCGGAAGCGATCTATATCTATCCGCCGCCGGAAAACATTCATATCAACTTATAAACTCGTGATGGGGTAAGGGCTTAGCCGCGCAGAGACTACTTCCGATGCTTACCCTCGATACCAGGCAGGGATGCTGTCTTTACAATATTGAGATGAGATGTTGCAGATTCAATTAGGTTGACTGTCATTAATCATCATTCTAAGTGACTTATTATTAATTGTATTTGGTAATGATGTCTTATTTATAAATTGTAATACATGTTTATAGATAAATGTTATTGCAGATAAAAGTAATCTATATACAGAATAAGGTAATAAAATTAATAATTAGCCTTAACCTTAAAATTAAATGAAAATAAAAACTAAATAAACTAAATGTTCACATCTTCTTTAACACAAAAGGTAAAGAGAAATGAGAATTGTTCAACATGTCCATTCTGCCAGGTCAAAGGTCCTAGCAGCCTTTTTTCTCAGAGAAAAGCGTAACCACTCTTAATAAGGTTTCGTGTACGTAAGGTTTACTATACTAAAGATGAGATCACTGTTCTCAAAATATGTATTTAATTTCTATTTTCACTTATTTTGAAGGTTAGGGGTAATTTTTTATCTTATTATCATACGTAATATAACAAGTGATATGATTATCATCGATGATATTCTCGAGTGAAATGTGCTGCTTCGGTTTCACGAGCAATATCTTCGATTATTAATCATATCACGAGCTTGTATTTAATGAGAGAATATACTGGATTTTTATGACACATTGTGTGTGCTGCTAACCTAACTTAGTACAGTGTGTTCAAAAAAATCCTAACTCGGTTTAGGCTATGAACAGAGAAACGTATGTCTGATTATTATTCAATTTAAAAGTCAAGTTGTCAAAATTGATCTTGAAATGTAATTTTAAGGAGAAAAGACAATAAATAAGGATACAGTATACTGCCATTTAGAGTTTTCTAATGTATTTCCACTTCTAAAATAAGATTCAAATAAAAAAGCTTTGATTTTTTTAGATAACATTTTTGACAATATCTCATGTCAAATTGACATTTAATTAAATATTGTTAAATTGATATACGTTTCTTTTGTTCATAGCTTACTCCGAGTTAGGAATTTTTTTGAACGCACTGTATATTGTATTATAACATGGTTAATTTGACAATTGCCTTATTATTTTCATCGTTGTTGATATCAACCCAACGATTATCACATATTTTTATACTCAAAATTAACTGTCAAACAGGTCTATTCTGTAAAATTAGCGTGCGCGTTAACGTCGAAGGTCACCGCTAATATTTTAACGGATTCTTTAATTTTTAATTTGCTATTTAGTAAGCAGGTATACGTTAAAATTTTAAAGAAATAGTTAATATAACCACGTTAAAAGCAAGAAATTTAACATCATCTTGAGACATAGTGTTAAAACTTTAAGGCAACGTTAATATGAATAATGACATGCAAATATAGTTATAAATATGATTCGATTGGAAGAAATTGAGAGGTTACAGGTGATAAATATATTAATGTCTTTATTTGAAGTAATTACTACTTACATATGAATAATAAATGATTAATTCATGATTTTACTTGGAAGTTTACATCATATAACCACACTAATAATTTTAAATTTTCCAAAATACATTTAATCATTTTAGGCGCTACGTAAAACTTCGATTTCGAAATCTTGGAGATAGAAGTGATCCATTCCATTTGCCCGATTATGAATTTAATAAAAGTTTTAGATTATCGAAGCACTCTGCTTTAGATTTATTTACAGCTCTTATACCCCATATGAGGAATCCAATAAGAATCACAATACCTATCAGTATACGGGTAATAATAATTTAATAAATTCATAGTTAAAGGTTCTAGCTGCGTTAAATTTCTATGGCCATGGGCCTTAGCAGCTATCAATATGGAATCGGAGAATGTTGTAATTTGTGAATGAACCAAAGCGGTGTGGTTTCTGCAAAACACTTATTAAAAATATTGCAAATACATATTTGTATCTATGCACTTACTGTTATCTGACATATTTATAAATAATTATTTTAATTTAGCTATATATTTTAAGGATTTGACACTATGATCACTCCATTTTCCTAACATTTCACACTTGACAGGCAATTATATTAAGTTAGGACATACGTTTTACAGGTTTATTTCGTCATGTGAAACTGATTTCACAGCATTCGTTAGCGTATACGCTAAAAAGTTAAATATTAACGAAATTTTTAACCAATGCTTTAGTGAATAGCAATTTTATGAAGTACTGTTAATAGAGACGTTAATATTTACTTTTTAGCGTTGGATATTTTTGCGCTAAAAGTTAACGTATATTTTAGTGAATAGACCTGAATGTCAAATAAAGAAAACAAATCCCTTAGTAACGAATATAAATAAGGTGATGATTTCTTTGTTTTTTTATCATCGCTGTGATATACATGTAACTAGGGAGATTCTGAATGTTGATTGGCGTAAAACATGTCATGTGACTCATGAATTATATTCTCAATTATATTAGCCTTAGGGCCGATATTATACACGTCCAGTTAACTGAAATTCCATAGTAAATTCAGTGGCGGGCCGTGAACTTTGGGGGCCGTGAACTTTGGGGGCCCTGAACTAATACTCTTTTGGGGCCCTAGCTATTACTGTCTGGGGGGGGGGGGGCTTGGCGATGGAGCGAAACTAACTAACTAACCATCTAACCGCCATCAGTTTATCAAATTACTTTATAATGTATTTTTTTATGCAGCCTGGTGTTTTGGGGTATATTTAATCAGAAAAAGTAAGAAAATTAGCTTTTCTTGCATAGAAAAGGTTACCATGATATTTTAAAAGTAACTTTAAAGCTATGTGCCGAAAAGGCTTAGTAGACAATTTTAATTTCATACATAAGAACGATCCGACAAATAATTTGAGTCTTGTAGGAGAATGGCTATTTTATAATACTTATCAAAAATAAGGTCAATTACCCAGACAGAATATAACGCCATCGGGGTCCAAAAATATGCTAGATTCAATGGCTCGTTATTTAGTTGCTGTTTTAAAAACGAAAGGGAACCCAACAAAATATATATCTTTATAAAACATATACCTATAAACAATTTATAATTTTATCGTACTGAGACTTTTTTTGTTATAAAATTATAAATATTTTCCATATTTACCTCATAAAATAACTATTATTTACTTTTTTCTCTGTATAAACTTTTTAATTGTTGGAAATAATCAACTGTGTGTAGAATTTACTAATGTTAGGTTATGTCTCAAATACTCAAATGAATATTTATTTTCGTAAATAAATCGATCGATTTTTCTGTTTTACACGTAGCGATAAATTGAAGGTCGCAGTCGATCAATAAATCGGTCGATTTATCGTTAAGTGTAAAACAGCCATTCAATTGGATAGATAATTGTAGAAAAATAACGCACAAGTCAGTATTTAATAATAATTATTAAATACTGACTTGTGTTAATTAAGTTACAGAGAACTGTCATCAAAAAGTTAGGTTTTCTTAAAATCAAATCGAAACGTAAACACATGTTTGATCGAAGTATTAAGGAAAACATCCCTACGTCTTCTTTACGAAATAATTTTACTATCATTAAAATCATTAAAACCTAAATTTATATTTTTATCTAAAATTTTATAAAAAATTTCGAAACACCTTTGTAATTTTACTGAAATATCCTGAAACTATGTATGTACCTAGTTAAGTCTTTGTTTATTCAAGGACTATCAGCCAATTAATTTTAAGTAACATTAGTACTAATTTGAATAGGTATTATTAATATAACATAGCAATTTAATTACCTTGCCTGAAGACATTTATGAGAATTTAAGACAATTACTGCAAAAAATGTGTGTCTCGCCTATGGCCGAGTTACCCATTCCGCCTCGCAAGTAATGTACAATATCCGCATTGGAAAAATAACAAAAGGGTTGTTTCAGCGAGATTTATTGCGGTTTTCTGAACATTTCTGGTGTCCTCGGCCGCTGCGCTATACTATCATACAGCAACAAAAGAGTTATACCGCACCGGGAAAGAACATCCCTGAAATTAATTCCCTCGCGACTCGTGAGGTTTTTGTTTCGCATGAATTGCTACTCGTTTTGTTTTTAGCGAAAGACATATTGTTATTTTCCGCGCTTGTCGACTTGTCAGCCTGTTATGATTTAGAAGAGCTGAGCCGAAAGACCATAAACTGAAATTATAGAAACAAAACGTGAATGTGAAATGAAAAACTGACGGTAAATTAATGGCTACCCCAAACCGAAATATTTCTGATTTATTTATATGTCATCGTTAATGGTAAAATGAAATACAGTATAAATTATATCTTATCAAAAACGTTCAAACAAATGGCAGAAATTCGAGCAATAATAAAAATTTCTATACATACCATATTTCATAATGATATATTTATAAAATAAAGTTATAACCTTTATTTTTTTAATATTTTGCCATTGTTTCACTATTAGGAATTTTAGGAAACTAAATAAATGACGGCTAGTAGGACCTGTCAAATACGTAAAACCAACGTTTTGATCAACAGTTATATAAAAGTGACGCTCTGATTTTTCTAAACATATACTTTAACATAATACATCGTAGGTAATGTACATTATTATTTTATCGCACAGATGTCCCGCACCCACTTATCTATCGCCCAATTGTGACCATTGTATTCGCGTTTCAGTTATCAGAAAAAGAAAGTGTTTTGATTTTATAATTTAATTTAAAAATGTCTAAAAAATAAGCAAATTGATAAATAATGTATCTACTTGTTAACAGGCCTTATGATACATGTTTTTTATGCTATTTTTTCCATTAAGGTAATTTTATACACTAAAGTCCTATGAAAACGAAATAATTTTTGCAAAAAAAAGGTAGTGCTTCATATCCCTGAAACTATAAGGATTTTCGAAAAAATAAATCTAATTTTACCCCCCGTAAATCCTGCAGTCGCATTTTGGCTTAAAATATAACGTATCAAATTTTCAAACCGTTAAGGCCCTTTGAAAACGAAATAAATTTTGGCAAATAGTAAATAATTGAAATTTCACATTTGAAAGTGTTGTGAATTTTGATTTATTTTTTCATTAATATTAATACATTGTATCAAACCATAGCTACTTACATACAAACATATATCAAACGGTGCGCTTATAGATCTTCTAAACAACGTGTTTGCAGTGCTTAACAGTGTTTTTATAAACTCATAAGAACACCGAAATAGAAAAATAAAATACTATAATAGCTACTTTAAAAAACAATAGTATTTTATGCACCAAGGGCGTTACGATGATGATAACGCCAGGAGGGTGACGAGGATCTAGCCCGAGAGATAGATGTCGCCCGATGGGCATTATTATCTAGTAACGCTCGTGGTGCATTCAAGATTTTATGTCTCACTAGAGTATGTGAAATAAGTTTTCATTTATAATAATTTTGATTACAATAATGCTTAAGCTTTGGCGTTACTAAGGATGTTGTTTAATTGTTTTGTTTATTATCAGCATTTATTTATTTTTAAAACAGCGATGATGGAATGGGTGAATTTGATGTTTCGAAAGATATTTTTCCTACAACAGTGTGTAATGTGTCACTTTTCAAGCACTAGTGCGTGAAAAGTACTTTTCTCGCACTAGTGCTTGAAAAGTAAATAAGCGTTGCTAGGAAATATTAAAATTCGGTTAATTTACCTATCAAGTATATAATGGACCTTTCTAATTTAAGGGCTATCTCTTTCTATCGCTGCAAATAGTAAGAAAATGGCGCGAACAACTGCCAGTTGAGCTGTCAAACGAAACGTCAAAAATATTGCAGTCATTAAAATACCTGTATTCTCAGTGAAAATTTGCATCGTTAGACATTTTACCTTCAATAAAAGCTTTTGTAACTTATTTCGGTAAGATTTTTTAAAGTTATCCGAGATATTCTCACATTTTACGTCTAAATGTTTTAGAATCAAACGTCATAGATCTCAGTTGTTCTTACTATGCGCAGATCCCCATTGCGCATATCTTCTATCTCTTTAAATTGGAAAGGTCCATTGGGTAGTAAATAATAATGAAAGTAATAAAATTTATTAAGAAATATGAATATGCACTGCAAATAAAACAAATCTAATATTTTTTTAACAAATTGAGTATACTAATCTAATTTTTAAGAACATTAACATGTTTTTGACATATATTCTAACCTAACCTAATTTTTAATATTAATATTAAATGTACAATTTGTACATTATAAAAGACTAATCATCGTCTGTTTGAGATTCTTCCAAGTGTCTAAGTTACATTTTGTACAGTGTTATGAGAAAGAGTACTAACAGTATTTGAAGCTGCTGGATGCCTGTACACTCAGTATTATTATGAGAAACATCAATACCATTTCGGTTATAGGAAAAATGTTGTATGCAACACTTGTGTAAAATAGTATTTTTTGTCTCGTGCTACAATTTCCTCATGCGTAAAACATCGCACTCGACCAAAAAAGTACTATTTTACACACTTGTTACGTAAATAACTATTATCGAAACGGTGGAAAGAAATTATTTTGAATGCTTCTACATAATTTGAGGAAGACAAACGCATACATGTTCCCCTAATTAGTCCATTCTTGTCGATAGAAGATGTATTATATTTTGGGGTTCGTTTTCATATAACAGATCTCAGTTCTTTATTTCTTATGCATTTATTTCGTCTACTTCTTTTGATGTGCCACATGTGACGGTAAATATCAAAAATTAATTCAAACGTGGATAAATATCGTCACCAAAGAAATTAGTGATCTGTCCAAAATCAATACGAAACATTGCAGTCTGCAATTCGGCGTACTTACCTACTATTTACATGTGTGGTGAAAGTAAATTGCTTTTTAAGGCCCTTTTCATAATCAATTAAAAATGATTTCTGTCTTGTGCCTACAAAGCTGTTTTCTTATTATATTAATTGTAATCAATTAATGTATTAATTGTAATCAATCATTATTATTGTAATGAATTATAATTAAAAAGAAAATAATATTCATTATGTACCGTTCATATTATTTCTAATTTAAAGTCCCTAAACGATGATCGGATTATAATGAGGGCATAATAAACTGTTATGCCCTCATATAATGCTCCGGTTGTTTTAGATATGTTTATATACACCGTATCCTAGCAGTAAACAAAATTTTCATGTAACTTTACTAACTACTCCAACTACATGTACTTTTACTTTTCTATCACAATACAAATCAAAATAAAAATCTATAAATATTTAGTAGTAAAAATAGAAACAATGTATTGGAGTTGATTCAAACGATGTTTAGATTTGTACTAAAATACATGAGTTATGAAATGAATCGAAATAAACTTATACATACAATTAAAAAGAAGTCATGTTTATTTTGGAAAAATTGGCTTATAAAAATAAGCATGATCTAGCAGCTAGCAGTATATTTTCTCTTAATTCGTAGTTATGAGAGCGGCTGTTACTGTTTACGTTTGCTGACATAGGATGTGCAGCCGTTGATATTCTCAACTCATATTGACCAAACAAAATTATGGAATTTTGTAGCACGAACATATTAAATTACCCTCTTTCACTACACAATTCCAAATGGAACATTTAGTTTCTTCGCTTGTAATTTATTATCGAAACGTCAGGATATGAAATATAATTCTTTCAATGTTGTAATGTTAATTGTTTTTCTTCCGTGAACTAGTTTCCTGATTTGATATCTAGAAAGATTAATATCTGATTTATAAGATTATTTTTTGGGAGAAAATTAACATGGAAGCTAGGGTTACCTAATTTTTTTCTGTAAAATATTGTAACGTTTTTATTTATTTGGGTGAAGTGTAAATAATTAGACAATTATTATTAATTAAAATAAAGGTTTATTAAACTATAACTAAATATTAAAAAGGTATTAAATAATGACGATTACTAATATTGAACATTTATTAAAAACTAATTAAGACTAAAATTATAATTAACTAGATAACACTAACACTATTTATTTATTTAACAAATTACACTAATATTTATTTCCACGATATTACTAATTATTTGTTTCTCCTATTTATGTCACTGTTGATTTATATCATTTTCAACTGTCCACCTACCACCACAGCGTCTATATACTCAACTGACTCAACAGCGTGTATATTCAACTGCTCAGACAGAAGTCACCTCTTTCACAACATTATCTGTCTATATATGTAACTCTCTGTCTAACTTCCACAGCCTCAGTATCACCGACTGTCCGTATGCCACAATTCTGCAACCGCCGAGTATTCACTTCCACTTGCCGTTACTGTCCTCGTATACCTAGCTTCCCAATAATCTTCAACACTACCGAGTATTCTCTTTAACAGCTATCCCGGTATACCAATAACTTCCCTACTCGCCGTTACTGTCCTTGTACACTATAGCTTCCCAATACTCGCCAACACTACTGAGTATTCACATCCACAGCTATCTCAATATTCCAGTAACTTCCCGAGTATCTACTCGACATCAACTTCATACGCTCACTCGGATACTGCTGTGCTTTTCACTAACACTTTACTTTCTAACACTCCATGTAACTAACTTACTAACTAACTCCCGAGCACAGCTGCGTCTGTTTTATATAACTGCCATTCAAGAAAAGCTCTAGAATGTTCGACCGCATAATAACAATGAACACAAACGATTCAGGCGACCGGAAGTAATTAAACACGTCGCGACCTGTTTGCCTACGTAGCCCGGCTGCTAGCGCGATTGCGTCCTCGTTATAAATAGACACTCGCTCATTGCTGCGGCACGGCTGCGACAACGGCGGCGACGGCGGCGACGGCGGGCGTTCCACGTTACAGAGATAAAAAAATCTGATGTGGCCAGTACATTACCTTCCGTCAGTTCTATGTATTTTGTATAAATGTCATACAGAAAGTTCCTTGCAGGCACCGGACAGCTAAATGAATGTGCCAAAACACTATCATAGTACCAGGAAGCAAACTGTAGAGGCGCGGCAGGGCTTAAATTTTGAAAAAATGGATTAAGTCACCTTTGAGTTCAACACATTTTGCAATATTTTGTATTGTAAAGTCACATAAGTCATCACACATGTCATTGAACGTACAATTTAACATCTTTAATTATTTGGTAATTCAATTTGTATGTTTATGGTTTTAGTTACAGTGCCAGTAGTGATTTATTTCGTGAATCTTGAGTTTGCAAGTGTATCAACTGTGTTTATTTTTGACGTAATATAGACTTGAAATTCAATAAGCTGATGAACATTCGTTGTGCTATTTGATATAAAGTGCAGTGCAAAGAAGCAGATAGACGTTTACTTTTATATTTAATGATGAAATGTCATACATTTCCAATACCCTTTTCTTACATATAGACAAATATTAAAATAGAAGTGTATGTCTATGTGACAAGTAATTTTAAATTTATTTAGAAATGAATGTATAGTTATTGTTTTGTAATTATTTAAAATATATGTATGTATCTATATTCAATTCTCTTATTATCTCTTTTATTTTCAATATTCAAAATTTTTAATCTATGTATACGAGTACAATGAAATGTCACCTATGTCACAGACTACCAAGCCGACCAAGCCATCACAGTGTGTGTTAGTTCATGGAAGCAATCTGTAGATGTCACTACTTCGTATTTCGAAAAATACATTGTGTGTCCTATCTGTAGTTGAGGTGATCCGTGGTTCCTTGCAAAAGATTATATTTCTTATACATTACCTTAAGGCAGTTGTATGTATTTTATACAAATTCCACACAGGAAGTTTCTAACAAAAGATCCTATATTTCCAGTAAAATTATAACATAAACATACTGTCAACTGCACTTGACACTGACACCTTTCAATCAGAATTTTCTTAATGTAGCAGCTGTTTCCAGAGTTATAGCAAAGCTGACTAATATATATGATATATAATTTCTTTATATCTTTTTTCCTCTATGTCCATTTAATATGAAGTATAAAATGCATTCAAATCGTATAGAGAATAAATAATTCTTTAATATTTATAATAACATTAAATGTGAAAAAATGATATTTAACATCGTTTTTTCAAGAAAAACTGTTAAAATCTTCGAATGAGGGTACTTCCGGTTGACCAATTATAACTAAAATCTAATCAGCTTTTCACATGGATGTAACGAAGAGATATACGAAAGAATTATAATTTTTGGAATTGTAGTATTAGAGTTATCGCATTAGATACACACACACGCACACGCACACGCACACGCACACGCACACGCACACGCACACGCACACGCACACGCACACGCACACGCACACGCACACGCACACGCACACGCACATGCACACGCACACGCACACGCACACGCACACGCACACGCACACGCACACGCAAACACACGCGCACACGCACACGCACACGCACACGCGCACGCACGCACACGCACACACGCACACACACACACGCACACACGCACACACGCACACACGCACACACACACGCATACACACACACGCACGCACGCACGCACACACGCACACACGCACACACGCACACACGCACGCACACACGCACATACGCACACACGCACGCATACACACACACGCATGCACGCACGCACACGCACACACGCGGGCACACGCGGGCACACGTGCACTCGCGCACGCGCACGCGCACACACGCACACACGCACACACGCACACACGCACACACGCACACACGCACACACGCACACACGCACACACGCACACACGCACACACGCACACACGCACACACGCACTCACGCACACACGCACGCACACGCACACACACGCACACACACGCACACGCAGAGCGACAAAGTAGAAAAAACGCTCGCTCCTCAAATTTCTAACTATGTTGAGAAATCTTGCTTGGCTACATTCTTAATGGAAACGTTTACTGAGGAATTAATGACACTGTAGGTACACATTACCTACTTACATAACCAAACAAAATGCCGCACTGCTGTGAAAATAAAATAGGGCATTCATTTACAAAAACGAAAGTATAAAATGCTTAGATTAGATTAAAGCAATAGCTCAAGAAGAATGGAAAATACCGATAAGTAAAAATAAATAAAAAAATAAATTTTTGTTATGGTGGAGGACCCCATTATGGCGACTGTAGAAAAAATCTTGTGTGTGTTTCGAGCGCAAATGGACATTGTCGATTTCGAGAGAATGCCTCGCTCCTGCGTCGCGCGGCAACAACCTCTCAATCGACAATGTCCCATTTTGCGCTCTTAATACACAAATAGCTATTCCCATTCTGATATGTATTTCGCAACCTTTTTCCAATATTACGTTTTTACACTCTTAACTCACAATATTATTGGTACTTCATTTCACGTAAGAAATTAGTGTTAGTTTAGATAGGGATATAAATACTACCCTTTGATTGGTCAGAATACACATCTAGTTCACAAAAACGAAAAGTATTACCTGTAAGTTGTTAGGTAGGTATCTAATAAAATCTACAGAATTAAGTGATGTTAACCATGTTTGGTGTAATTTTTAATATTCAGGCCTTGTGCTATTTTACAAATAATAATATTTGTTATTGACAAAGTTTGGTTTTACGGAATTAAATTATTTCTTTAATGCATTTAAAAACGGTCAGTGCTCAAGCGCCATCTACTATATTCTTACGTGAAACGAAGTATAACTAGATTAACTAGTAAACAAGCATAACCTTTTGGTTTTGACATAAGTTTAGGGAATACCACGAATACGAAGAGCTCTGAGATCGACCGTGTCATGCCTCGTGCGTCTGTCACCCAAATCTTAGGGTATGTTCTAGATCTGAAGTTCATCAGACTTCAGATTGGCGATCTAGATTTTAGTGCGTTCCCTCCTTTACTCGTTTAAAAATAGCATTAAAAACTTTGACTTTATAGATGATTAAAACATATAGTATTTTTACGTGCTATATTATTTTTCAACAGTATACATATAAGTACATCTAACTAAAATATAGTATACCACAACCCTAGTGGCAGTGGCGGATTTAGAGGGGGGGCAAAGGGGCACGTGCCCCCCCTGTTATTTTTAAAAATTTAATTATTACATATCATTCACGTATTACACATCATAGATAAATAAAAGAATAAACATACTAATAAAGATACAGAATTTCTATTTATTTTTCAAATTGTTCATTATTTTGGAGATGCCCCCCTAACTTTTTTTATTATATGTAATGGAACAACTGGTTCATATAAAAGTTTTATTATTTTTATTATACTATTTGATGGCAGATGTATATATTTTTTATAAAGTCACGTTTAAAAGATTCAACTATCAACTTTTATTTTTTAAATAGCAAACAATATTTATTTCACTAAAATATAAACCGCCATTTTTTGTCTTAAGTTATTCTTATTACTTAATTTGATGTTTTAACTTGTATTGTATAACATGGTTGGATTTTATTTATTTTCACATGGCTACTTAGAATATTTCAATAAACATTCTTTCTCATATTTCTCAAACTCATTTACTTGTTTGGGGTCCTGCACTCTGACTTTTTATTATTTTAAATTAAAGTTCTTTTAAATTTGAAGCAATTCGTAGTATTAAAAAGTCTTAATTGTTTTTGGTTTAACTGAATTTGATTTTGAAAGTCAACGTGACGTCACGGCGACACCTATTGTGGCTATATCTTTCTCTCGCACAAGTTGTACAGTAGGCAGCGAGAGAAAGGTAGCACTAATGTGACGTCACAGTGACACTGACAACAAATCTCAAATATCTCGCAAAGTAATTATTAATTATTTTCTTCATCTTAATCCCTATTTATTTAAGCATAAATGTACATTTTATTATTTTTTGTTATGGTGCAGGACCCCAAATAGATCATTAAAAAGACAAAAAATGGGGGGTTTATATTTAAGTAAAGTAATTATAGGTTGCTATTTAAAAAATAAAAGTTCTGACTTTATTTACATCTGCCATCAAATAGTATATTTAAAATAATAAAACTTTTATATGAGCAATTTTTTACAACACAAAAGTTAACGAGGTGGGAGGGCTCACCCTATATATTTAAAATTTGTTTTTCCGAATTTAGTGCCCCCCCTATTATAATTTTCTAAATCCGCCACTGCCTAGTGGAAGCCCTAAATTTTATTAAAAAGTAATATTTATTTTCTTTTTTAACATCATTTTATTTTATTATACAGGGTAGTATATTTTTTAAAGTCATATATTTTGTCAAATTATAAAATATTACTAATTTTATATGGCTTTTAGTCCAGTCAAGGAAAAGTTTCTAGACAGACATTTGTGCGCACTTTTTTGACTTATGGGCTGTATTCGGAGATGTTTGGAGATGAATATACCAAAAGTCCTGAGGTCTCCAAGGGGGCAAAACAAAATGTGTCCCCTTTTTCGGTTTCTCGCTTATATCTCGATAATGATTGGTCCTAGTGAAAATGTCTTTATACACAAAATTAAAGCTGACTATTTCACTCATAAATTTATAAGCCAATCCAAATTTAGGATTTTACCTAGTTACCAAGTTTCATTTTAATAAAACAAGTCACAAAAATTTTTTCGCACTCTTTAAGCCAATAAGATGTCGTATTTTTACAAGTAAGTGAGTTTTGATAAGCGAAATTTTTTTGACGTTTTAGAAACATATTCTTTACATACCTGTCAAAGTGTGTATATTTTCAGTGTTATCAGTTTTTATAAAAAACGGGTCGATTCATTGAAAAATCAAACTTAAAAATAACACCTCAAAACACAATAAAAATTAGAAGATTTTTGTCTATAAAAATAATATATAAATGATTACCTGATTTTTATTTTAGAAATAGCCATCCGAATACCATTCGTGGTTAAATTGTAGCCTGGAAAAATTTTCCGATTGCTTTACTCGAGCTTGTTGCTAATTTATCAAAAATCACTCGTTTGACAACTCGTGATTTTTTAACTTATAATAGTATATTAAAAAAATAAATTGCAGAAAGCAACGTAATCTATAAAAAATAGCACGAGTTACAAATTCGCTAACGAGCGCGCAGCGGCGAGTAGGCGAACGAACGACTACTTGAATTGCCTTCTGTAAGGTGCATTTTATTGTTTATTCTGTGGAGGCTTTCATTTACAATATTTTTTATAAAAATATTTGACTATTTCCATTAAGAGATATTTTTGGTAAAATTATTAGGTTGGTGACAATGATTTGTGCTTTTTATTTTGTCCGTTGCCTAGATATTCACGGTATTTATTGAAGTTATGCCAATCTCAAATAACAAAATCTCACCAAAAATCGTTTTAGAATGAAGCTCCTTCCAACATCAATATGCGTACTAGAATGTGACATTCTAATTCCGAAACAAAGAATAGCATATTAAAACATAAGTTATAGAAGGCAACATATTCTAGCACGAGTTGCAAATTCGCTCACGAGCGCGGAGCGGAGAGTTGGCGAACGAACGAGTGTTTGAATTGCCTTCTGAAACGTGTTTTTTACTATTTTCTCTGTTGAGGCTTTCATTTACAAAATTTTTATCATAAAAACTTGACAATTTCCATTAAGGGAAAATTTTGGTAGAATTATTATGTTGGTAACAATGATTTATACTTTTCCGGTCCGTTGCTTAGATATTTAGTGTATTTATTGCAGACGTGCCAATCTCAAGTAACAAATATTACCAAAAATCGTTTAAGAATGAAGCTCCTTCCATCATCAATATGCGTGCTAGAATGTGACATTCTAATTCTGAAACAGAGAAAATATAATTTGTATCAAAATAATGCCATTTCATAATTTCTGCATTTTAAATTCAGTTTTCCCGGTTACAATTTTTTGCATTAAATGCGCAGAATTTAATTCTCATAGGAACAGTAGGTATCATTGAATATCTAAAAGTTTATTGTATTATAGACTTTTTATCCGAGTACAATCATATAGAGTCTATTTCGTATTATGAACATTGCGATTGAAACTTGTTCCATTAGTTCCCTGGTAATGAAGCGCAATTATGATTGAATACATTTTGCTTTTAAAGCACAGAAGTCAGTGACTATAACGAGTAGCCGAGCCGGTAAAACACTGCCATACATCATCCTACTTACTCGGATATTATTTTGTCATAACGTCGGCTAGTTATCTTGCTCATATATCAGCCACGTGTTGTGACATTACCATCACTGTCACTATAGTACTAGTAATAGTATATTCCCCTTGTATGCTATATTCATTGCGCATTTTATTGTTACACATGTTAACGTATATTGAATTGTGGTCTGAATTATTTCTACATTATGTAAGTATGATTAAATTAAAATGTGTTTTAATATTAACATATTAAAAACTAAATTATTCTAAATAAAAGGGTGATGTCGGAATCTTAGAACTGTTCGGCGTGATGCAAAATTATAATAAAAATAATTAAATTAGCAAAAATTAGAGATTAATAGTAGTAAATAATAGAATTTTAAATTAAATTTTTCATTTAATTTGAACTAGAAGGATAAATAAAACAAATACATCATAAAGGATTATTATGTCTACTTTATTTATTTCAATAATGACGATGAGGAAATATCTCTGTATACAAGCTGTTCGTTTTATTTTGTCCACTATTGCTATCTCAAGAATTATAAGACCTACGAGATCGGTTAAATTAGCAAACAATTTCTATTTTACAATACTATTTTAATAAGTATAAAATTATTTTTTCAACCATTGGTTCATAACTGTGGAAACAAACTTTTTACTTCCTTGTACGAAGTAAAGGAAGTATTGTAATCGCGAAAAATTTCGGTTTTGAGATTTCAACGGAAATATCCATTTTGACCATCCCTAAATCCATTTTGACTAATTTCGTCGTGACGTCTGTACGTACGTACGAACGTACGTGCGAATGTATCTCGCATAACTCAAAAACGGTAAACCGTAGAAAGTTGAAATTTTGTATTTAGGACTGCTATAACATCTAGTTGTGCACCTCCTTTTTTGGTCATTACATAATTTCTAGAAATGGTACTTTATTTGAAACCTATAATAGATTTTAATGAAAAACTATCTTAAAATATAATCTAACACTTTACAAATTTGGAATATAAAACTTTTATGTCAATTGGAATAACATAGTGGATTTTGGTTAAAACAGGCTAACCGGGAGTGACATACTACCTGAAGTTGTTAACAGTTCGTCTTCAATAAAATGGTTTCATTTTGATTTTAGAAATAAATGCTTCAAATAAATTTTTAGATAATTAAATTCTGTGTCTAGCACATCAAGTATTATTAAATTAGCCCTTCGTATAAGCGAAATATGTATATTAAAAACATATAATTTTTAGTTTTTGTAATGAAGCTTGCTATGGATTAGGACAAAAAATAACAAAAAAAAAAAATAGATGCTAATGTCAAATTACGTCAAATACGTGCAATTTTATACTTTGGTCTATACTTCATATTGGTCTTGTGTACAAGGAAGTCGTGTGGTGTCCATATCAGATTTTTTATTTTAATAGAACTTTATATTTTTTATTTGCTTATTCGATAGAGAATTTTATTCTGAATTAAGTGATATAGTATCTGTACAGCCTGCATAACGATTTTTTTGAGAAATATGCATATAAAGTTTTATATTCATTTGATGAAAATATGTCTATAATAAGAGTGCCACGAATGAAAAAAAAAATAATAAAACGTGTTTTTACCTTCCGTCACCTTTAGGTAAGGAAGTTAGGTATTGTCTTTGGTCAAAAAATTCGGTGGTAAGTTTTTGATGAATAGGCACGTTTTAGAGTCCCTGGAATAAGATTTTACTATTTTTACGATGATGATATGTGTGTGTGACGTTTTTTTTCGGATCTGATAACTCAAATATCACAATTCAAAAAATTATATTTCTTTCGTAATCCTTTTCTATACATCCATGTGAAGAGATGTAGATTTTGGTTATAATTGGTCTCGTGGCCGCGTGCCTGGGTGTCTGGTCGCGAATCTGGGGAACCGGGTACGATCCCGACCGACGCCAAATATTTCGAATTTTAAATGGCACAAAATTGACCCCTGTGGTGCACTTCCCACGCCAGCAATGAGTGCCCGTGAGGTGTCGCCTGGTAAACGCCCGCATGGTACAAATATGTCATCATCATTACCGATATCTGCGTACAAAGCAGATTGGCACACCCAGCAATGGGCCGTGATATTTATTTATTAATTTATTTTATTGGTCAACCGGAAGTACCCTCATTTTAAGCTTTTAACAGTTTTTCTTTCTCTTTCAGTTTACTTGCTCTTGGCCTTGGAAAAAACTTTTTCTAGTCTCAATTAAAAAAAAATTAATATATTTTCCTCTCCAAGACTACCTATATATTGGCTTAGACGACAATTTCTGCATTACGAAAAAAAAAAAATTCTGTACTTATTCCAATTTGAGATAATATGAACTCTTTCATTAATACATATTTGGCATTACATTCTAAGTAAGAATTTGTAACAAATTAATTAAAAAGAAAGTCGATTCAATACACCGGGTATAATATAAAATAAATGAGTGATTCTCTATTGCCAAATTGAAATCAGATCCCCAAATGACACCCCAATGTGTGATTTGGCGATTGGGTAACCGAAGTCGTTAATTGTCCCGTTCACCACCGGCCGCTAATGGCGCTATATTGACTGTGTTCCGGTGCGGGCGCCGGTCACGTGACTACACCTACGCACACCGTGACACGTGACCGGCACATCACGCACGTGACCGAACCGACGAAATTGTTTGTATATTGATGTGCAGGTAGGTAATCACGCATTTTTGCTTTTACCTACTAATGTAACAAGGCAAATGGGGTAATAAGACACTGAATATTAAATTTTATAATTTTATAGATACGAGTTACTGTATTTGGCACTTCTGTTTTAAGTATTAAAATAAGCAAAGTAGTTATTTGTGATATGCGTTAAAAATGACATTTTTTTTTTGTGAGAAGGATGTTTGGAACACGACGCGAACCGGAGTGCTCCAAACCTTCGAACTTAAAAAAGGAGATCGTGTGCCATTAAGTGCGCAATTTTTCCAAAATGTCACTAGTATTGTCATTAAATTATATTATTATTATGAAAATGCATAATCAAAGATGCAGTGCAAAATATCGGAGTATTCAATAGTCAATAATCAATATCAAATATTGGTTTTCAAATTTTTGTGGTTGTTTAGTAACATGCTATGTTCTATAAAAAGGGTAAATCTATTAAACTAATGCAGTCCACTGAAATAGTTAAAAAAACTTATATGGTATCTGAATAAAATGGAAGATGTTAAAAAATGAATGGAATCCATTGAAATTCCTTATAATACTAAAGATATTTACGAAGATATTTTAAAAGCCAACATGAATGGACCAGCCGAAACAGAAATATACAACGAATAATAAATAATTTAAATTTTTATTATTGCTTTTGTTGAGTTTTCAAAAAACTATGGAATTTTGACCTTATTTTATTATTACACAGAAGGTATAGTATGACTAGCGAATGAAAGTTGACGTTTAGATTATTTAATAGATGTGGTTTCTTTTGAAAACATTTCCCTATATTTGATTTGAAAGGAAACTGACCCTTATGTATTCCGATACAGAAGATTAGAATTGTACTCAATACCAGGAGGCATTTAAAATGACCTTAGCAACAGGATTCTGGGATGTATTTAAAAAATTGATACCGCAAATTCTTGTTCGTTCGTCTCAGGTGTCAGCAACCCTCGAGTCAGAATTACTATTAGAGGAAATTATAAATAATTTATAGAATTGCCAAACTAAATAGTTTAAAGATCAAAATATTTTGTTATAATAAACATAAACGAATACTCTTTAAAATATTTTAAACGCACCCCTGTTTTGATATTCAGTTACCCTACACTGTAAAGTTTTAACGTAGCTGCAACTACCTTTTTGGGTTGAAACTATATGCAACCCCAAGGTAGAACAATCCTTCCTTTTTAAAAGGTCGATGCACCAATCTCTGTTTAGGGTAGTAAAACCTACCTCACTACCAGGTAGACACGATACGACCCTTCATACAGTGGGATGCAAATGCCCGCAGTGGTTTATAGAAATACTTTAAAGTGATTTGAAATTTCCGTATCACAAGTTACCAGTAAATTCCTGTAAGGTTGTTAAAAATAATTTATAGTAATTTATATGAACCCCTACATGAGGTCATTGCAAATTCCCTGAAAAGTATATTATTTATTATTGGTATTTAGGAAAAATTATACATTATATATAATAAAAGATTTATTTGCTTAAACAAAATATACATAAATAAAATAAGATAAAGTATATTGTAAGTTACATAGTGTTTTATCTGTGAGGTGACTCCTGGTAAATGCCTACACGATACGAATATGTCAAGATCATTACCGATATCTGTGAACAAAGCAGATTAGCAGATCCAGCAATGGGTAATATACCTTGATGATATATTTATTTTATTTGTAAATGAAGTATGTATTCCAAAAAAGGTCACGTTCACTGGCTATTGCTCCAATTCTTGCAGGTCCTCGAGGAATATCTTCACTTTCTTTGGATCCTCTTGCAGCAAATAAAACTAAATTAATATTGTTGTGGCTAATAAATATTTGCGAACAAAAGAACGTTTCATTCAAAATATTTGCTAGTTTTTCAATGTTCATTTTCTTGTAATTAAATAATAATATTATTTTATTAACAGGAAAACAATCATATTAAATGATAATTCAACAAAAATAAAATTAACATTTGGTATAGGTATATACCGCGAAATATAGTTATATTATCTTTGAAAGTATGTAAATAAAAAGAAAATGGAACAAAATAAAGAAAATTACCTTTAACGTTCTAAATTTTATACGTCGAACATGGTTGTCAAGATGCTCGTTTCTTTACAATCGGCACATCTTCATTTTTTGTAGAAAATACTGTCATAACAAATCTACATGTATGTTATTTTGTACCGTACTAAATCAAGAAGGAGCTAAAAAATAAAAGGATATTAGTTTATAATTAAAAATACAACATAATATATTTTACCTGAGTTTCAAGTATGCTCATTGCGACTGTCGACAAGAGAATAACAAATGACAGAATGACACATAAATTTCTCACCCCTCTGTGTTCTCCTTCCCATCCCTAGAAATGCGGTACTGTTATGCTGGCCTTCGGAAAAACCCGTAGGGCCTTCAGTTTCTAGCTGGACTAACAAACAATTTCTAAGAAATGCGAAAGCTTATTCGATCACTTTTCATTTCCGAAATCTTACAAATATAACTAATATAGTTTTGCATTTGTTTATATAACAACTATATAAGTCTACACATCGTCAGTTATGTTTCATTGAATATTTTGGTTTTTCATATAATTTTATGAACACGGGTAAATAATGCTATAAATCAATTGTAATCTGTTATGTTTTGCATTTTACACATTTATTTGTCTATCTTGTAATATGATATGTATATTC
This sequence comes from Harpalus rubripes, assembly GCA_963082715.1. Taxonomy (NCBI): domain Eukaryota; kingdom Metazoa; phylum Arthropoda; class Insecta; order Coleoptera; family Carabidae; genus Harpalus; species Harpalus rubripes. The sequence continues at coordinate 16,465,029 of OY720450.1, forward strand.
AATAGTTTATTATAAATCACTTTCTAGTAAGTAACGTAGAAAACGATGTATGTATGCACGGAATTATAAAAAATATAATAAGATTAATAAACAAATTTAATTTGTATTAACAATGTAAATTCAATAAGTTTGCAAATTTCAGTAAAACTGAATATTTTATATTATTTCTGCCGTCTTTTCCCTATTATTCCTTTGTAATTTCACATGTATGACATTGTTACGTGCTAATTAATGTCAAGTCCATATTTTTTATGATAGGAACTGTACCTCAAATTAAAAGTAGAACATTCAGCTCGAATCAACCCTAAAGGTATAAACATGTTACAAAGGTAGTAGCACCTACCTAATATACCTACAGTGCAACACAGATGCCTGTAAGCGAATTGAATCTGCCCTACCAAAATTTCCTACCTTTTTCTTACCATGTTTCGACCTTCCTACCCTAAATCAACTTTAAGGAAGATTCAACAACTCAATTGGAGATTCATCTTCCCTGTTTCTACCCCAAAACTTTACAGTGTAGTCGGCCATCTATTTTCAGCCAGACATAGTAATTCTTTCCTAGTCTAGTATTTAAATGGGTTCATGCAAAAATTTTATACCTTAATATTTCGTACAATTCTTTTCTTCTCTAGGGTTTCAAAAGAAATCTATAAAATAATTTGACCGTCAACTTACATTACATTACATACGCTTTAAACAAACAAAACGCAGTTATTCAAATGTATGTAACTGACAGATAAATGTCACTATCAAAGAACTAATCATTTCAAAATAATATTAGTAACGTTTTAAAAAGAAAAAAAGTAAATAAACAATAAAAAAGGAATTCAATACAGTTTCCAGTATAATTTTGTGGGTATGTATTAAGTTTAATAAAAATTAACAATTCACAAGTTTAAACTAATCATCATTTTTGGATTAGTGAATTCTATTCTATCCCGGTATTTAAAATTTAATCTTCATTTTATTATAGCTCCGGTGACTCAATGGTTAGAGCAACGCCTCATAAGTCATGAGTGCGCTTGGGGCTCTGGGTTCGAATCCCTCTAAGGCATGGATGTGTGTGAATGTGAACCCACTCTGTAATTGGATTTTAATCCTGTTGAGGGGTTTAAAAAAAAGGTAGTTACTTGGATTAGATTAGACTATATTTTAAGAAATAAACTGTTAAAATTAGAGTAAAATTCGCTAATACAAAAATAAGGATTAACTTAATCTTTTTCGTGACTTGGGCTGTAAATGGCGGGATGTATTGTGTTGGCCACACCAGATTTTTTCTATACATTCTGTATGATACAAATAAAACCTTCTACTAAAAATTTTACATTTTGCTTTTGTTGACTTCAAAAAACGGTCCGCAATTGCAACAAGTCCATTAGAAAAGAAATTATTGCAGATTACGATACTTTGTAATCTTATTTATTAAGTGGTAACGTATGGCATATTACTTACATCTTGTATATTATATCATCTTCTTGAAAATTGGTTCCGAATTTCAAAAAGACGATAGCACAAAACTTAAAAGTAGTAATAATTTAAAATGGTGTAGGTGGGTTAAGGCGAGGTTAAGGCTATTAAAATCTCGAAAATTTTTACTTTTTATTTTTACAGTGTTAATGTTAATTTTAATATAAATTACCTAGATTATAATTTGTTACTATGCTAGAGGGGCCTGATCCGAAGAAAATTAAAGACTCTGTTCAAAATGAATCTGTTAATATATGGGTATCTATATCACTATATTTAGTCCCATCTTTGTGAAATACTATTCCATTAGTAAAATTAGTATCAAAAGTCGTTGTAGAAATAAACAGCATGTCTAGTTAATAAACATTTTGAGTTGTAAAAGACCTAGCACTGGTACTAAAATTTATTCAAATAAACTACGAACTAATATTTGATTTTATTGGCACGTATCCTGTATTCTATTTCAAAACAAATTCTATATTAATGCAAAACATATTGTACAAACATATTTTTGTCTCCGTTTGATTTATCTAAGAATATAGGAATGAATATCAGAAGTAAGTTTTTAAATCTATTACTATCACTTTTGACTCTTCAGCTAACGCCTTTCCAAATATTGATTTTTTTTCAAAAAATTGTCCAGAACGATTTAGACATGACAGTTTACGACACGTACACTGTCATGTCTAAATCGTTGAAATGAATATCGTGAAATTTGGAATAAACATTCTTAAAGGATTTGATTAGAGCATTGGCTGTTTGATTTCAAAATAAAGCTAATACAACAATGTATTAGTTTTGTTTTTAGTGCTGTTAAAACTGCAAAAATAGTAGCCGGTTGAAAGTGACTGCTAACTGTGGTACGATAGCCTTTCACAATAGGTACTGTGCTATATCGTATGGTACGACTTATTACATTATTACGGTATGACAAGCGAATAAAAGTTGACGTTTAAATTATTTTAAATGCCTCCTGGGATTGAGTACAATTCTAATCTTCTGTAACGGAATACATAAGAGTTAGTTTCCTTTCAAATCAAATATAGCGAAATGTTTTCAAAAGAAACCACCTTCTAATATTAACAATGAGTTAGCAGTTTGTATATATAAAATAAATTGTGAAAAATTGTCAGCCATCGGGATTCGAACCCGAGACACATATCTTGCCGGGATAGTGCTCTAACCAACTAAGCTAGTTTAGTTGGTTAGAGCACTATCCCGGCAAGATAGGTGTCTCGGAGTCGAATCCCTATAACTGACAATTTTTCACAATTTATTTCAACCACATTCGCTAGTAATACTATACTAGGGCTATTAACTACTAGGACGTATAAGAGGGTAATGCTGTTCGCGTCCCTAGTTATGAGATCTGTGGTTGTAACGACCTTGGCCAATATTTAATTATCAAATAACTTCGTATCTATTAGAAATTGAGAATAATGTTTCATATAAAATTTTATTGTTTTTTTATAGTCTATTTACTGACATAGACAAAATTTTGTTCGATCACTATCTTTCAGTTTTTTCGATTTTTCTTTTTTCTCGGAAACAGTTGAAGATCAGTCCTATGTTGATTAAGCTTTTTTACTTATTTTGGTCAGTACTATATGCCCTTAAATTTTTTTACAGTATTTTTGAAACACCCTGAATAACAATTTCTAAAACTTTTGGGTACTTCTTCCTCATGTAATTAAACTTTTTATAGAGATTGCTATTATAAAACTTTACCTCATAAAAGTTAACTGATCTTACAAGCAATTACATCCACATTTTTCATGTAAACATTGTAACATATTTTGATTAAATATCAACTAACCTCGTAAGAGTAAAATCTAATAATCTTCATAACCTCAAAGTCATGAACGTAAAAGATAACGCCAATGTTCCCGTAGAACACAAACACAGCAACAACTTACCGCGTATTCCAGTCTAACCTGTGTCTGCGTGTGTGTATGTGTGTATACTTGTCCAGTTCCGCTGTCAACCTCCAAGGCGGAGCTTCCTTCCTTCCGCATGTCTCAGCCAATGATAGCGCGGGGTTCGGCGTCGCCTAGGTAACCGCCACTCGCACCCCCCACCCCTAGCCAGACAGGAAATCCATATGAGGATAATGCTATCGTAATCCCTCGTCACACTTATCTTATTCTTGTTACCTTCCTTTATTGGTTCCACCGTCTCTTTTTATTGACTTCAAGATGGATCAAAGTCTTCTAAGGATTATCGAAGATTCGCAAGCGTATTTAAGGAGTCTGCGTTGTCTACTGATTTCAAAGCGCTTAATTGAGGGGTCTTTAGTTCTTTCATTTAAAAGGCAAGGTTAAACAGAAAGGTATTAGGTTATTTAATATTGAAAGTCAACCAAGATTAAAGTTGCGAAATTTTCTAAAGCTGATATCCATTAGATTAGGTTTGTATAAAAACACTTAAGAAGCCATTGGTATAGTTATAAAATAGTCCTAAGTATTTATTGATTAACAAGTACAGTATTTTTTTAATATACATTTTTTTTAATAAAAATATTTTCTTTATGATAGGCTGAGTCTTTGAAATGACCTTCTTCGATATCTCTTTTGTCGTTAGAAATAGAGCATAACATAAATTTTTGTACCTCCGTCCATTTTGACTAGTATTACAGAACTCAAAATCGCCCAGAAATGCGCTGTTGCTGACCTAGGCCGGCAAAAGGAGTTGGCATTACTGTTTACAAATTTTAGGGCTAAATATTTAATTGTTGTAACTTAAATAACTAAATTTTGTCATAAAAATAATATTATGCTGTCATTATTGACAGCGTATAGATTAATTATAAGTTCCAACTTTAGGACTAGTTTGTTTTATAACTACAACTAACTTCACGTGATACAATTGAGTTTCCGCCATCTGTCATAAAAATATGCGAAAGTATATAAAATATATATAACTAATGTTTGTATATTATATTTTCAATAGACATAAAATAATTACTCATTTTAAGCTCAAATATAAGTAATTATAATTAAACTTGTAATGCAAAACCGATAAAAATATATGTTCATTTTTATGAGTGCCCGTGAGATGACGCCTGGTAAACGCCCGCACGGTACAAATATGTCATCATTCCCGAAATCTGCGTACAAAGCAGATTGGCACACCCAGCAATGGGTAATATGCTATGATGATATATTTATTTATTTATTTTCATTTTTAGGTTATGTAATATAGAATAAAGTGTAGAGAAATGTACGAAGAATTTATGGAGAAGTCGGTAAAAAAATCTTGTGTATCACACGCCCAGAAACTGTTTTGCGAGATCTCGTATTTGTAGGCCTCGCTTTCAGCTCGGTCTGTCAAAATAAACTCGGTCTCGCAAATGTTCAGTTTCTGGCTTAGTGATACAAATAACTATTGTTTTCACATATACAGGATGTTGCATTCGGCCTATATATTTTCATATATTTTGAATTGTATTTTATTCACCTATATATATATATATATATATATATATATATATATATATATATATATATATATATATATATATATATATATATATATATATATATATATATATTTAATTTTCCTCGGTGATATCAAGTTATTCCGTTTTTTTCTTTTTTTTTAAATGACCTAATACACGCATTGCTTTATAAAGGCGTACTAAAGTTATTTTAATAGTAAAAATTAAGAAAAAAAATTCTGTACAACTATAACTGTACTCTAGTTCTCATATAATTTTTCAAAAAATATAATTATACAGGGTGTTCAATAAAGCTAATCAAATATACTTAATTTCAAATAACTCGTCATTTTCAAATGGAACATCCTATATTTTATTATTTAGTTGGGTTTCTTTTTATGTTATCTTTCTATGTTATTAAGGGTACCCTATGCCTAAAACTAATGATTTCGGAGCTATTGTCTAAATTTTCTTAAATTAAATCTAGTATACTATGGAAATTGTGTTTTTATTAAGAAACAATTGCAATAATGGACACTAGTTGGCATTAGCCAATAAATAAAACTGTTTATTATTAATATTTGTGCGATTAGGTATTAATAGTTCTTCTTGCGAAAAATTCATATGAATAAATTATTATTACCTAATCGCACTGTAATTTTAGAAACATCAGACATTTGTGAGCTCCAAGATGGAAGGGTCGAAATTAGAATGTGATTTAATTAATTTTGTTAAAGATCATAAGTACATTTGGATCCGATCGAAAAATGTCGTTTTTTTGTAAAATTTGAAATATGTTGTCGCTGAGTACCTTATGTGAGCGGTTGTGGTTCTGAGGACCCGGGTTCAAATTCGACCTACACCAGACTTGTAAATTACAGAAGACATTCACTAACCTTCTGATACCAAACTCTCCTGTTATGTTTTTCCCTTAAAAATGTGCTGCAGGTCCAATTCATCTTCTAATATAATTCTGCTTTTAGTATGTACAGTTCTTAAATATAATTTTCATTTTGAAAACGATACATTTAAGGATGAACAATAAAATTCAATATATTGTTATAAGACGAGGGTAAGAGCAATAACAGATAAATAACTTTTTATAAACTTTTCTAAATTATAGTTTCAATAATCATATTTTAACTCTGTTTATCTATTTAAGTTATAAATGTGAAAATTCAGTTTAGAAATTCTTATCATATTATGATAGTCGCGTCTGGGTTCACCCATGTCATACTATATCAGTGGTAATTGGTATCCAACGTTGTCTCTGTATCTATAGTCACGACATGTATTTGTTGATCATTAAGTCTAGAAATTATTATGCATACGTGCATGACTTTGAGTGCCCTAGCCTAGGCACCCTGTACCCCTAAGATAATCCTGTCCTGAAGATAGCGCTTTGTTTTAGGGAGTCGGTATTAGTTTGTCACGTCGAGAAAACATCTGTACTCAGCTAGTAAACATGTAAGCGTTTTAAGTTTCCGCTCTCGTTCTGCGTAACGGCCTAAGGATGCAACTGCATCTTTAGGATTTAAGTTTTGTTGGTTTTAAATAGTAAAGAATAAGTTAATTAAGTTAGTGCAAGATGTATTGTAATTATAATAATCATGTAAATAAAACTTTAGTCAGTAGTCCAAATAATGTCCATGTCCATAAATGTAAGTGTTCATCAAGTGTAAGTGGATGTGTGTTCTTTCTTTACAACCAAGACGAGGACGCCAATCATCCAAGCGCCCACCAGTCAGAATAAAGTGTGTCATCGTTGGGAAAAACAAGTTTGCAGTATTATCATCATCATCTTCTGCACCCCCCTCGTGTTACAATATTCCATTGCAGTTAGTTAATGAATGCACTCCTTTCTCCCAATCCTATATAGGTCGTTGTAATTCCTGCTAGTTCAGGAAACGAAACATTTTTTAGCATTGACAAGTGCAGTCTGCTTCATCTCAACAAAAGCTTCACGTCTAACAAAAGCTGGTCGCCCCAGCCAACTCGATAGCGAACGGCGAACGGCGTCCACTATACAGTATTGAGATTAATGACCTATTCTTCGTATGCATGAGTGCTTACGAACCGGAATCGGTGCGCGTGTCTACGGGACTGGAGTATTCGCAAACTTATCCCCATTCCGGTACATTTCGTCCGTGAAAAAGTCAAAGAACTGCAGACTAGAGATGCTATGTTGGCTATGGCTAGTCGGGAGAATCGTAAACTTGATGGCCTCTTTCATTCGATATGTTTCAGTGGACGACTTTTTATCTTCGTTTGGAGAAGTTTATGTATAGTTTTACAAAGCTGGGTTTGTTTGTCAAGTAGTATGTTATTGATAATTTACTTCAACAATGTAAACAAAGAAATTTGTTACAAACGACGATAGATAAGTTTTAATAAAAAATGTTGGACCAATAACCATAATATACAAAACGAATATACAGGATATTTCACAACTACGGATAAAATTTTTAAGGGTATATAGTATACGGACAGGAAGTAACTCTAAGAATGGAGTGTACTAATGTTTATAATGACGTTGCGGCGGACGGAATTCAGTCTGGATACGTTCAAGTGCGCTCCACTCGCCATAAACTGGGTACTCATATGGAGTACATATCACGCTCCATACTTCTTATCACTCATACTTCTCATAATTCATACTACGACGACAGCCGAACACGCTTCGTTTTCTATCGGAAAAATATTTGACATCCGCATTACTCAACTAAAATTTTATGCAAGGTTACAGATCTTCAACCTTAAATATAAAATTAACAATATGATGATACGGATATGATGTGATATGTTTCCATTAGTTTTATTGAGATTTTAACAATATTTTAAGAATAATAGAATAAAGGATATATTATACTAATAATAATCACAATAAACAGTTAAATAAGTGACATATTACAAAAGAATTAGATCATATGCCATTTTCACAAATATTGGAATATCATCTAGTTAAGTAATCAGCTGATGAATGTTGTCGTGGTAGCGAAATTTTTCTAAGAACAGTACGTTAATTTATTTATATAGTTATGCAGTGCACAGCTACAAGGTTCTGATGTTCCAGTTTTAGCTCATTGGAGAAGTAAACTTTAAAATATTGTGTTTTGTAAAATTGGTGAGCTACTATACCGAAATACGAGTACAAAACCTGTTACATTGTCTGTAATCAAATGCAATTGATTTACTGCAAGCAGAATCTCAATGTATTTACACATCGATAAGAATATAAGAAACGGAAATTTCAGATAGTTTTGTTCCAGTTCTACAGTATTCTTCTGCCTGGTTCTATTGCTACATAATCATATACTATATTGCTACATAATCATATACTATTTTCTGTGTTAAAATATTATCGGTGGAAGATATATTTGTTGTATGTATTTATTTATTATATTTGTATAGGTACTACAAATATTTGCCTATCTTACCATTTTATTAATTGTTGAATTATATTACATCTTCATTCAATTCCAAAAATATTTAAAATGTAATAATATTTTTTTAAGTATCTGACACATCGCTATATAAATTTCTTTTAAGAAACTAGAGAGACATCTATTTTCGTAATGTTGAACCTATCTTTCTACTGCATATGTATTTTTTCCCAGTGCATATCGAACTTTGCCGAGAGGACCCGAGATGAGTATGGCTTGTGAGAAGTATGAATCGTGCAGAGTATGAGCTGTGAGAAGTATAGACTGTGATATGCTCCCCACATATGAGGAAAACGCGAATGAGGCAAGGCGAGCCCGAGCGATTCCTCGGGTGTGAACGTTGATCCGAAGCGCGGGACATTGCCTCAGCTGAGATGTATGGATTCTGACATGCTCTCCCTCAGCTCGTTCGGCGAATAAGCCGAGGCGGTACAAATGCTATCCGTCCAGAGTCGGTAGATTAACGAAAATTTGGTTCGGCGTGGACGATTTTTCATGCGCAGACCTTTCCTCGAATGTATCGAGCAGAGGCGTAAACTTTTAACTTTGGCTGTGGGTGCACTGTTTTTATTTTAAATATGGATACCTATATGTTTTTATAAATGCAAATAATACAGTAAAAATTACATACTTATTTTATTATACATATATTAAATTATGTGTACATTTAACATCAATAAAATCTATTACAAAAAAAAAAATACTCATCCTAATATTTATATGCAGGGTATCTCTAAAACACGTAGACATGGCATAAACAAAGATTCCTGGGCCCAAAGTAATTTAATTTACCAATATCCGAAAAACCGAAAGTGTACCGTTTAGTAAATCTTTTAAGATAATATTTGTTATTATTAGTGAACCACTAGCGTATGAAACTTAGGTGTCACGACAATGATACATTCAATGGTAAACTTTTCTGTTTCTGAGTTAAGTTGTGATATCTGTAGCGATTTAGGCAGAAAAAAATAAAATGTAAATAACTGCACAGTGCAATTTTGAAAATAAATTTCATCTAGTAATCTATCCAAATGTCAAACAACTAATTTTTAATGACAGTAACAATTGTTTATAGGTTGCCAATATCCTATAATTATTAACATATCCGTTTGTTCGGCTTAATAATAGTATTTTACTGCCATTATTATGACACGAGTAAATAATGCCAGTTTACTCTTAAACAACTTGAAAAGATTGACAACTCATTTTTACAATGTATGAAATATATAATTAAAATGTTAGGTCGAAATTATTGAGGGTGCTGCGCACCCACACTTTTACTTTCTGTGGGTGCATGTGCGTCCGTGCACCCACGTAGTTTACGCCCCTGGTATCGCGCACAACTTGGATCGGCGCCTCGTTCGCTGCCTCAGGTAGCTTCATTCGCAACTAAACAGTTCACGAACGAGGCATGCGTTCGGGCTCGCCTTGCCTCATATGTATACCCACCTTTACTCTACACAGGTCTCCAGTGGTCCAGTGGTCTACCTCTCATCATACGGTCCCGGGTGCGATTCCCCGCCGCCGCAACTTTTAGCGTACGCAGGGCATGGCATACATACAGCCTTGCCTTACTGACTAGTCCATGTAAGCATGCCCGGGAAGAAATATAACTCACTCTCACACTCACCACAGCGAACTTAGCAGAATATAAGGATATTTGAATTTGGCGAGTTATTCGTTTTCGATTGAGCTTTTCTTATCACGTTGGCACCACTGTCTGTGCGTGTATGTCAGGTTTCATTCATATTAGGAGCATAGTTTGTGTTCGACATCTACATTCTATATATTTACGAAGCATGTTGATACGCTAGGTGATTTTAATAGTTTAAAATTGACGGGAAAATAATCTGCATTAAATATTGTGTTAAAAATGGTTGGAGCAGACTTTTCGCAAGGAAGCTATCAAGAGTTTGTGAATGGTACAAAACTTTTTTAAAAAGCCGTGAAGACTTGTCGGCTCTGGTGGCTCAATGGCTAGAGCAACGCCGTTATGAGTGCGCTTGGGGTTCTGGGTTCAAATCCCACTAAGGCATGGATGTTTGTGTATGTGAACCCACTCTGTAATTGGGATTTACTCCTGTTGAGAGATTTTTAAAAAAAGATAAGTGAGTCGGGCGTCTTAGCACATCAACCACCGACAAAAATGTAGCAAAAATTGAAGATGGCATCGCCGAATCACTTTTTAGGAGCGTGTTTGGAATTTATACGGATTATACGAAAAGATTTGTGGGCGAACAATTCCTGGATTTGACACCACGACAATGTATCGACTCACAGTTCACTACTCAGTCATTTTTTTGTCCAGGGGGAACACCGTGTTTCCTCTTCGTGAAGTATATTATATCTGATCGGAAATAGTTTTAAGGGAACAATATTAATATTGATGAATAAATTATTACTTTTTAAAATAATAGTATATTATGTTATTAGGAGTAGAAAGCGGTCTTTTTGTGTTGAACCCAGCTATTGCGGCCGAGGCGCCAGCCGAGTCTAGGCAACCTGGATATAACACAAAAAGGGCGTTCTACTCCGAATGACATATACTATTTTTTCTTCAAGTGTTTCAAAAAAAAAATTTGACAATTTTTTTTGGAATTTTTTATCTGTAGTGTTTGCAATTTCAGCTAAAGCTGGCTTTGTACACTACAAAACAAAAACGATACAACTGTCAAACAACAATTTTCAATATAATCTGTGTTGCTGTGACAACTGCCACCGCCAGCGGTGAACTAACACACTAACATTTTTTTACTAGTACAACAATAACAACATTTTTGTACTAGTAAGACAATGAACATCTATAATGTGTACATATAGGAGCATAATATGAATATTATAATACGCTTGAAGAAAAATGTAATTTTTATATCAAACCGTTTGTTACAATAGAATGTATTTCTAATATGTAGTACACCATTAGGTATGTTTACTCATATATGTAGGTGAATATATGTTGTAACTCTGCAAATACCTATGATTTCATCTCTCTTAATTTTGTGCATGGTCATTTATTTAAAAATATAATTCATTGAGAAGCAAACTAAGCTGACTCAGAGTCAACAGCTGAAGATTTGAAATAACATTCTCCGAAAGTGAAACATTTATCTGATCATTAATGAAGTTTAGTCTAGAAGTTAAATTTAATAAATTCATTTATAAAAAAATGTTTTTCTCTAAAATCATTGACATAGGCTACTTGCGTGCTACTGAAAATCTGATATCTATCACTAAATACCTAAAGTAAAGTTGAAAACATATGTAAAAATACAAATTTTATTTTAAAAAATTATATGTGTTTTAATAAATTAAGATTTTCTTTGACGTCATTATTTTGAACTGGAGAAAGAGGTGGATATTTAAGAATGTAACCTGCAGATGGCGGGCAAGTGCGAGTTTTAATTTGATTTTGACATGAGATCATTTTTTGTCACTGTCCCTCTTCTTTATTATTTACAATTTGCGTGGTTTCTGTTTCTTTTATTACGTATTTCGATTTGTTAAGCAGGTTTTTGAAGGATTTTAACTTAGCTTATACTCGTACAAGATTAAAATGACAAATGAAAATATTAACCTGCAAACTATAATTCAAACGTCAAACAGGTGATGCCATGTTTAAATTACCCGCCCATGCCGTTGCTATTGGATGTACCGATGTTATTGCTTTACGACCACTCATTGGTTCGGCGTAATTCTACGTCATACATGGCGGTAATTTAAATATTAAAATTTCATTAATGTTTTTCTGGCCAATTAATAAACATTTTGCCAAAAGAAAAAATATGGGTAGCAAGTTTTTATCGTCTCTTTAAAAATATTAAATAAAAAAATGGCACGCAAGTAGCCCATTCCTTTAATGTTAGCGAAAAAATTATTGGAGATGCAGTCTTAGTAAAATGATTTTATTAAATTGTCATTTATTTAATAATCCGACGGTTCGGTTCCTAATAAACCATCATTAGGGCTATATTAATATATAACACTGATGATGGTTTATAAGGAACTGAAACATCGCAATGTTAAATAAATGATAATTTAATAAAATCATTTTACGAGGACTATATCTCCAATAACTTTTTTTCCCTAATATCATACCAACTGTCATAAAATTCCAGTAACTATAATTTCTTTAATATTTAAATAAACTATAAAAACAAAACTACGCATATTTAATCTAATTTTGAATAAAGTAAATACAAAATATTTTGGACACTACGCAAATAGCAAGTAGCTCATCATTATTATATTAATACTTATTTATGAGAAAAAACAAACAAGAGAAATATTAAAATAACCGTAACCTTTTAAATGCGCAAATTTGAATGACCTGAATAAAAAAAAAATCTGATGTGGCCAGCACATTACATTCCGTCAGTTCTATGTGTTTTATTCAAATTCCATACAGAAAGTTTCTTGGAAAAGTTTCTATAGTTCCAATAAAATTATAATACGAACATACTACTATGTAAATTGCACTTTACACTGACACCTGTCAATTACAATTATCTGAATATATTAGTAGTTTCCATGGTTATAGCATTGCTGGCTGATTTATGAAACTTAATTTTTTTATAATTTCTCTCGCTAAGAGAGGTATTCAATTCATGCTAAAATCGCATATCCAGATTTTAGTGAATAAGCACGTTTTAAGGTCCCTAGAATCCGATTATAACATTTTTACGATGATGTGTGTGTGTGTGTGTGTGTGTGTGTGTGTGTGTGTGTATGTATGTATGTATGTATGTATGTATGTATGTATGTATGTATGTATGTGTGTGTATGTATGTATGTATGTGTGTGTATGTATGTGTGTGTGTGTGTGTGTATGTGTGTGTGTATGTGTGTGTGTGTGTGTGTGGGGGGGGGATGTGTGTGTGTATGTGTGTGTGGATGTGTGTGTGTGTGTGGATGTGTGTGTGTGTTTATGTGTGTGTGTGTGTGTGTGTGAGTGTGTGTGTGTGTGTGTGTGTATGTTGGATCCACGATTTCTCAAATACTATAAGACTAAAGACATTTTTAACTACGGATTCCTCAATCTAACAATAATGGGAAGAGTTGATTAAGTTTTGGTAACAAATGGACAACCGGAAGTAGTAGTTACAAGAAAAAAATCATCTAAATATTATTATTACCTATATTATATTATAAAGAATGTTAAATTCTTTATTCGATAAATATAAATTCATTATTATATCTTCTATAGATTTAGACATAAAGAAATGCATATAAAATAATTTGATGTAATAAATCTCAGATCAAACTACTTCAAAGCAAGAAATTCAAATGTTTGTAATTGACACATAAATGTCACTGTCAAAAATATTTGTATGCCACTGTCAAAAATATTTGTACATCATTATGAAGATTATGAAAATAAAAAAAAGTCAACAACGCAAAAGAATATACGTAAAAAAGAATATAAAAGGAATTTGCGAAAAATGACGAATATAAAGAAAAAGAAAATTTCAGGATATTGTATATAAAGAAAATGTATGTATTGTACATAATTTATATGAAAATATACCATAGATTTTGCAAATATACTCGTATGTGAGAATTATTTTGTAGTGAGACATGAATATATGTATTTATATTTAAAAATATTTTCTGTGTTATGCGTACAACCAGGTAAAATATCTGGCGAGAGGTTATGTGTTGGCCACATCAGATTTTTTTAACTTTATATCTATTAAAAATGAAGGGAAATGTGTAATCAGACCGTACAGAGAATAAAATATTTTTTAATATTTATAATAACCTAATATGCCAAAAAATGATATTTAACTGCGTTCTTTCGATAAAAACTGTTAAGAACTTCAAATGAGGGTACTTCCGGTTAACCTAGTATATAATCTAATCAGCTCTTCATATGAATGTAATGAAGAGGAATACGAAAGAATTATAATATTTAGAATTGTAGTGTCGGAGTTATCGTCGTAAAAATAGTGATATCGTATTCCAGGAGGGACACTAAATCGTGCTCATTCTCTAAAAACTCACCACCGAATTTTTTGACTAAAGACAATACCTTCCTTACCCAAAGGTGACGGAAGGTAATAGCGTAATAGCCGTGTAAAATAATTGAGATCTCGGTTATATGAAGTCGTTTAAAATAGAACAATGTGAGAAGAGTGTCGAAAAACTGGCACTCTGTATATAAATGTAGCTTTTTTATTATCAAAGACAAAGATTAATAACCTTATTTTGTATATAAGTTTTAGTTAGTCTTTTTTACAGTTAAATTGATAATTTATATACCTTTTAAATAAGCAGTAAATTATAAAATTTCAAAATTGATATAAACTCAAATGGTGCAATATTTTAAAATAGAATTAATTAAAATTAATTTATATATTTTGCATCTGTTTTTATAGCATTTTCAATGATCATGCAACCAGCATAAACACTACACGTGGCCAGTGGCCTAACGCATCTTCGTCCATTTTCATCTTCAACGTCATTGAAAAGTAAACAAACCAATATCAACTACGCACTATGCAGGAACTATTTTCGATGTTTAAATAACTTTAGACATCAGAAAACATAAGTATACAAATCAAGTTACGCCAATCTTCGGAGCTACCACTGACGTGTAAGTAAACAATGCTGAACATTCTAAACAATGAGCGATGCTCGTTTGTCCGTTATCAATTAACATACGCGCATCGACTGTTCTGCTGGGGTGCGCACACGTGTCGCGCCACGTGACACGTGACTTCACCACGCAGCGTGAGTGTGCGCCATGAACAGGACCTCATTTCAATCCTAGAACCCTAGAAATGAATCCAAAAAATTGTACACTAACTAGTGTACCATCAAGAAAATCATCCCAATAAATATGAAAACATGTAAACTTTCCGTTCATAGAGTAACAAAACAAAAAATAAATTTTCCCCGGCAATTGATAAAATTCTCTTTTCCAGGCAACACTAAATTCTGTGACTGTTCACTGTGTGACTTATAACATACGAATTAATGGTTCTATTTACTACATTAATATAACAAAACAAGTAACAATTCAAAATAAAAACAGTAGTTATTTATGATGTGTGTTAGGAGTGACATTTTGTGTGAAGGAATTTTGGAACACGACGCGAAACGGAGTGGTTCAAACCTTCAAGCAAAATAAAACCACTTTTAACCATTTTAACACCTACATATACATATCATACACTATTTTTTCATTTGAAAATGTATTCCTAACAATTTTTTGACATAACTATGTTAAAAATCTGATGAGGCCAACACAATACCTCCCGTTATTTACAGCCCGAGTCACAAAAAAGATTAAGTTAATCCTTATTTTTGGATTAGCGAATTTTACTCTAATTTTGACAGTTTATTTCTTAAAATATAGTCTAATCTAATCCAAGTAACTACCTTTTTTTTAAACCCCTCAACAGGATTAAATCCCAATTACAGAGTGGGTTCACATTCACACACATCCATGCCTTAGTGGGATTCGAACCTAGAGCCCCGAGGGCACTCAAGACATGAGGCGTTGCTCTCCCATTGAGCCACCGGAGCCAGTGGCGTAACTAACGGGCCCGCAGGGCCCGCATTGCGGGCGGGCCCCAGGCTCTAAAGAAGCCCCAATTTACATGATTTACAATTTTGTTACTACTGCGAAATTTTAAATTTAATCATTTTCTTGTAGCAACATACAAATTTATTTAGTCCTTTATTTTTTTAAATGTCAATTTCCAAAAATAATATTAACTAATGGGCCCCTTATCTGCTATTAATATCAAGCTCTTTATTTTCAATCACATTTCGGACGGTAGAATTTCGATTTCTTAGCAAATATTTTCCTGCAACTGATCCAGAGTTTTCCTTTAAAATAACCCCATAAAAATAAGTTTGGGGCTGTCAAATCAAAACACCTAGCGGCCAATGGGTATTACCAAAACGTGGAATTAAATTACGATAAGAGACTGATTTTCGCAAAATTGCTGCTATTAGACTGTATGATACTGATCCATCTTGCTATAATATCATATTTTATCGCATCCAAGTTCTTTCATTTGGGATACCAAAAATGTATGAATCAATTCCCTGTAACTTTCACAAGTGGACTGTGCCACCAATTTCATTTCAAAAAAAAAAAAAAATCGGGCCAATCACAATTTCATAGTAAATGCCACAACATACAATGACTGGTGGGATGTAAAAGTGCCTAATCTTGGATTTTCAGGCCTCTAATATTGGTTATTTTATATCAACTCAGATGAAAGTGAGCCTAGTCACAATTTCCACAAGTTCTTGTGGTATGTACTTCTTCATGATAAACGCTACAATTAAAAACGGGCCCAAAAATTTTTGCGGGCGGGCCCCCGAACTCTTAGTTACGCCACTGACCGGAGCTTTAATAAAATGAAGATTAAATTTTAAATACCGGGATAGAATAGAATTCACTAATCCAAAAATGAGGATTAGCTTAAACATTTTTGTGAATCGTTAATTTTTATTCATCTAAATATATACCTACATATTTACTTATGCTGGAAACTGTATTGAATTCTTTTTCTATTGTTCTATTTACTTTTTTCTTTTTAACACGTTACTAATATTATTTTGAAATGATTAGTTCTTTGATAGTGACATTTATCTGTCAGTTACATACATTTGAATAACTGCGTTTTGTTTGTTTAAAGCGTAGGCTCCGGGATTTAAATTATAAGATAATTTTATAAATTTATCCATAAAATATATAGAAAAAGTATTAATGCAAATCTATAGAAAATTTAATAATCTTTAATTTTTATAATAACATTAATCTCGAAAATATAACATTTAAAGGTATTTTTCGAAGAAAAACTATTTTGAGTTTCTAGTAAAGTGCCATTGCCGGTTATCAGATTTTCACCAAAATCTAATGGACGCTTTCCATTACAGAAAAAGTTCGAAATCGTTAAATTATTAATTAAAAACATAAATATGTTTGTAAGACGTTAGATCAATTGAATGCTAGTTGTTGTAATGGAGATGGATGTGGTATCAAAAGTACTGTCAAATGCCAAGATCTGTCAAATACTTTAACAGGACAAACATCACTTATTTCTTTGGACATTCCAGTTTACTACTAATTTAAAAATGATTAGTTAGACGTAGTCTTAATCGAGTTGATTGATATGTGATGTGAACACAGAATATCCAGTGAATGAAAATTTGCAATATTTATATTTTTTATAGAAGTTAGAAATTTAGGTTATTTCAAATTTCAATTAGTGTCGATTTCGAAAAAAATACAATTTTTTACCCTGAAAACAAAAATTAAAAAATCTGATGTGGCCAGCACATTACCTTCCGTCAGTTCTATGTATTTTGTACAAATTTCATACGGAAAGTTCCTTACTAAATTTAATATTCTATTTCTTGTACATTACCTTCCGGCAGTTGCATGTATTTTATGCAAATTTCATACAAAAAATTATTATTTTGTGACGTTTTCTATACACAGTGTAATGTATCTGCAGAAATAAAAGATTTATTATTATTTCTTGTACATTACCTTAAAGCAGTTGTATGTATTTTATACAAATTCCATACAGAAAGCAAAAGATCCTATACCTATTTCCAGTAAAATTATAAGACAAACACACTATGTCAATTTCACTTGACACTGACATCTTTCAATCAAAATTTTATAGTAGCTGTTTCCACAGCTATGGCTACTTTATGAAATTTAATTTCTTTATAATTTTTTAACTCTATATCCATTTAATATTAGGTATAAAATGCAATCAAATCGTATAGAAAATAAAAAATTCTTTAATATTTATAATAACATTAAATATGAAAAAATGATATTTAACATCGTTTTTTCAAGAAAAACTGTTAAAATCTTCAAATTAGGGTACTTCCGGTTGACCAATTATAACCAAAATCTAATCAGCTCTTCATATGGATGCAACGAAGAGGAATACGAAAGAATTATAATTTTTGGAGTTGTAGTATTAGAGTTATCGCAGACGAAAATTTTGTTATACACACACATCCACACACACACACACATCCACACACACACACATCCACACACACACACACATCCACACACACACACATCCACACACACACACACACACACATACAGACATCATCGTAAAAATAGTAAAATCGTATTCTAGGGACCTTAAAACGTGTTTATTCATTAAAAACTCACCACCGAATTTTTTGACCAAAGACAATACCTTCCTTACCTAAAGGTGACGGAAGGTAAAAAACCTTCTTTTAGTATCAAGTATCAAGAAACACTGGAATTTTATTGTTCCTAATATTATATAAAAATTAGTGCCTACGACGATTTAGATTTATTAAAACTAACCTAAATGAAATATACACCATAGTAACGACTATATTATGTGAATTTAAGCTGTCGAAAAAAAAGTACAGTGACTGCCGATGAGAACAAATATTCAGTACATAATATAGTTTATTCGCCAGAAGTATCATCGCAAAGACTTATAAAATTTAAAATATTACAAATATCATACATCTTTGACTAAAATTATAAATAGGATATGAATTCTTGTGCGGCTGTGCTCAAGAGCATTATTGCACATAGAATAAAAATTTAAAAATTGCTGCTGTAACAAATATTGCTGGGTAACTCTTATAGTAAGCTTCTTATTGAGTGCAGATGAGCAACAAACTGAACTATATTATGTGCTGAAGAAGCTGCAACGATCCGGTACATAATATAGTTCCATTGCAAAATATCCAAAAACAGTCATAAAAATTATCAACTTAATGTGTCAGAATGATCAGTCACCCTAAGCTAACGATAAGATAGGGTCTCAGCATGCACAACCGCCGTCTGGATCTTTTACTTCGTTCGGGGTGTCTTTCAATACCACTTCTTGCATGTCTTCTGGTGGTTTATTTTCCGTGGAGTCCATTCCCGGAAGAGCGGCAGCCACACGTCTGAACAACTGTTTAACATTGTAGCCCGCTTTAGCGCTGGTTTCGATGAACATGACGTTGAGTTCTTTGGCTTTTCTTTCGCCTTCTTCGGTGCTGACTTGTCTTTTATCCGACAAATCTGTTTTATTACCTACAAACATAATGATGACGTCACTACCGCGCTCTGTTCTCACGTCGTCGATCCATTTTGACGTTTGATGAAAAGAATTTGCGTTAGTAATGTCGTAAACTACGACAGCTACAGTGGAATCCCGAATGTACGAAGGAATCAAGGAACGAAACCTTTCTTGTCCGGCCGTGTCCCATAATTGTAGCCGAACAGTCCGATCTTCTAAATATATAGTTTTCGACAAGAAGTCAATTCCAATAGTTGCCTGATAGGTGTTATCGAAACTATCATACATATATATACCTTGTAATAAGGGATGTTTTGCCAACACTCTGCTCTCCAAGAAACACTAATTTAAACTTCCGAAGAGGATTGCCGAAGTCACCAGACGTAGACATGGTTATGAATAAAAACTAGTGAAAATTTTACAGTGCCGACAATACTTGTATCACAGTAAAATACATGAATAGTAAATAAAAAAATATTTTACATTTTTGCTATCTCTGATCAATTTCTTATGAGTAGTTTCAGACAAAAAGGGTTGAGAACCACTGTGATGGGATGATAAGGCTAAAACATGGAGTAGAGTGCTTTTCGCTTTCCATTTCTCTCCACATGAAAGCGTCGGTTGCGTGCTGAAATCGGATACCGAAATGTAATTATATGTCACGGTCAGATTGGCTTTTAACGGGGGATGACCGGATGTTTTTATCGATGAAATGATTTTTTCATCGTGTGAATTTATTTTCACACGTAAAAGGATTATAAAGGGACATGCAGCAAGGGACACTAGGACACGAAGTCACTAGTGTTTTATACAACACGCAAAAGTTACATTGATTTGATATTTATCTGATGACTCAAAAACATAACAATCGTGGGAAAAATGATAGGTTTTTCGCGGTCTTATTAGAATTGACGAGGTGGTGAAAGTGTTTAGCAAACAGATGTATGTATGTGGATGAATGTGTAAACATATTGACACACCACCCTTAACCCCTGTGTTTAACCTAATATTTGGATTAATTCATCGAGTCATGAATTTTAATGCATTCCCACTTTATGTCATCAACAGAACAGTTACTATAGCACTTATACGGAGTGAGGCAGCGTCAAAAAGTACCCGGAATCGTAGTCTAGAGCCAAGCAGATGAACGCTGGAGGGAAATTCCTTTCTCTCACTGAGAAAAATGACTGGTTTTTAGCAAATAAATATTCATAATTAAGGGGTACTTCATTCATTTAATTATTGCAACTTTGGAACAAATACAATTTAATCTTTAATATGAAATGTATTTTATTCATTCAGTTATATTATTTATTTGACCGTCATTTCTTTCATTTAAATTAAATTTAATTTTCTCAAATAAACCAATATATTTATGTTTAGCATTTAAAATTGAGATTTTTAATAAATAAATTTATAATTTTCTGAAATATTTATTTGTTTCTTACAAATATGTAATTGTTTAGAATTAAATTCATAATATATTTGTGTACACTTTATCTTAATTACAATGAAAAATAGTTTTTATTCTATGAATCTATATTTATTTGTCACAAATAAATATTATTTGTGGCAAAATAATATTTCCATTGAGTGAAAAATTTTCTATTTGTCAAATGACGATTTTAAGTGAAGTGACTTGTATGGACTTGTTCATTTGTTGTACGTTGCATCTTGTTTAGGGTGGTGCTCATTTGTGACAGTGTTCATTTCTGGCGATTTGTTTTTTATTCGTGTGCTAAAAAGTAGTGAATATAGGTGACGAAACAGTGAAAAATACATTACTTGAGTGGAGTTTTGGATATTTGCTTTGCATTCAGTGTATCTTTTATACCAAGGCACATGCATCGGTATCTGTACAGATTGTGTATTTATACTTTTATAATTTTTTATTGTATGTACATTAACATACTTAAGGATTAAATTTGTGTGTTAATAAAAATATGGTGTACGAATAAATTAAATGTACTAGTCTTTATTTAATTATTTTCCTTCAATTTTAATCTATTTAGAGTGGACAGGTTGTGAGAGGTAGATATTTAAATTTGGTTCAAATAAATTATTATATATCCAATAATAATAAAATAAATTTAGCGCAATTAAAATAATTTTTAACGTTAATAAATGCATAGTTCTCATGAAATAGAAGATATAATTGATCTCAATACATATTTATTTCAGACAAATAAATGCTTCAAATAAATAATTACACTGCTTCAATTATAGATATATTTGGATCTATTCAAGCTTAGAATTTATTTGTAACAAATTAATTTACAGTTCACGTAATTATATCTTTTTCTCAGTTCTTAGGTTGACAGCCACCACTTTTTTCGTTTTTGTTTATTAAATATTTTTTTTATCAAACTTTACTTAACTTTATTAGAGTGTACTTCGTTTTTATAGAGTCTGGCAGCCACTAATTTTTTTCGAGACAGCTCGTTTGGTTTTTTCATTTGTCGCGAATACCTGTATCTCGAAATAAATTACATACCCTAGACCCAGCCGCCGCTTTTCTTTTTCAGCTAGGCGGTGCAAATTTTGAGTGTTCACGTACAGGTAGAAAAGGAATTTGCTTATTTTTTGAATATTTAATTATCCACTTATAAAGTTTGGCCACCACCTTTTAGTTAATGTCTGCGAAAGCTGCAGGTTGTTACTAACAATGCGTTTATTTTTTCGTTCGTCGAATTTTGGATTGTCGACTTTAGAGCAGCGTGCCAACATCAAATATTTGCGTTCTGCTGGAGAAATCACCATCTTAGACCCTTCAGATGCAATAGAAAGCATACGGAAATGAGACGATGAAAAAATCAACGGTGTAAGAGTACGAGCGGCATAAGCAAAAATTTCGCTTGGACTAAAGCAAGGGAAAAGTGATGAGGAGATGTTTTTTGATTACCAGGGCGGGATTCAACTCGAATTCATTTCTCAAGGCTAAAACTGTAAACAAGGAACTTTAGTGGAGAAACTTCAACATCTACGAGACGCGATCAGACGAGAATTTCTTGAAATTTTGGCAGAAAAGATAGGGGTTTTCTTCATCTTACATCGTTCCCTAATGTTGAAAAATTACCTTGCTAATAACAATGTCACCACTTTGGAACACCCCTTCTATTCTCCCAACCTTGAACCAGCCGAATTTTATATATTTTGAATATTTGGCCAATTTTGTTGTCGCGTTTTTGAATTTCGGAATCCATTTTAACTACATAAATGAATGGAAAAAGTTCTTGACAGTTAAAAATAGGGCTTTATTGTAATCAAGTTTTTTATTTGGTTATTACTTTTTGTTTATAAATAACTATATTACGAGTATTTTGACATTACCGAATTTATACAAAGGATTAATAAAATTTTGAGAATATTACAATTTTCAAATATTAATTATTTTGTTATTTTCTTTTAACATTTCGTGAGATAGAAGAAAATAAACTTTAATTTACGGTTTAAAGGAAATAAATATTTCTAACAGCTATACGTACAGGGTGTAAATCGAAAAGTGAAACATAGAAGTTTAACATGGGAAATCAATTTTTCTTTGCGCAAACGTTACCTAATTATTTTATGCAAAAATACTTCAAATAAAAGTTATAGAGATTTAAATGCAGCATCTAAATCATGTGAAATGATTATTTTATCTCTTCATATAAACGTAAAAATTAATTACAAAGTCACAGTTTTTATGAACTTTTTGTCTAAGCAGCCATGGATTTATGACAAAAAACAACATATTTGTTTTTTTTGTCATATATCAATGGCTGCTTAGACAAAATGCTCATAAAATCTGTAACTTTGTAATTAATTTTTACGTTTATATGAAGAGATAAAATAATCGTTTCACATGATTTAGATGCTGCATTTAAATCTCTATAACTTTTATTTAAAGTATTTTTGCATAAAATAATTAGGTAACGTTTGCGCAAAGAAAAATTTATTTCCCATGTTAAACTCCTATGTTTCACTTTTCGATTTACACCCTGTACAAACTAAGAAAACTGTTTTATTAATTTTACTGCATCATATTTAATTACAATATTTTTAAAAACCGACATTCGGAGATTGAAACTTACCTAATACACTCAAAGGGCAACGAAAACGGTCCATTATTATTTTTATTTTTGTTAATTATCTTGGCAACTATAAAAGCTACGAAGTCGGATAATTATACAAAAGTTGTCGTATATTAGCATGTCATTTTAGCAATGCATTGTTTATTCAGACAAATATGTAAATTTTGCAGTTTTTGTTTTATTTTTGCAAACATATAGGTATGAAGTTTTCTCGATAAAAGGGCTTGATAGTCCAGATAACGTATATTTATTAGGAAATACAGACGTTTTGAAGCGAGCCCATAGTTATAAAAACAAACTGTTGATTTTTTTTTGTTTACAGCACTCAACCAACTGATTTATTTCGGAGTTGAAGAGATACTGAAATCTGTAATATTTTATAACATTTTGTAGAACTATTGTAATTAACTGAGGATGGGTTTGCTCAAAACCCGAAACGTCCGTATTTCCTAATAAATATACGTTACGGAGGCCCTCAAGCCTTTTTATTGAGAAAACAACATTAATATTTTACATTCTGGTCCTTCAATCCCATTTTGAATCTAAGTATGAAATAATTCTAGATTTTGATTTGTACTTCATTAGGAAACTTTTAAGCTCTTTCAAATGCCGATACTCATTTTTGTAGCATTATTGGATATTAAGCTACACTACTTATTTACTAACCTTACAATTTCCCGTTTAATAATTATTATTGCCCATTAAATAAACCAATAAGTATTATCTTTTACCTTTTTGTACACTTCAATAGTCTGTCTTCCATTGGACAAAATTAAAAGTTTTATTTAAAATGTTTCAAAACAATATGTTAACAAAAACGAAAATAAAAAGTGGCCCGTTCATTACGCCTGAGTGTATTATACTAAGTATTACAACATTATTATCTTGGTCTTGGCCTTTAGATACCAAAGAACAATTTCAATATTAAAGTTTCAGTTTTCAGTATGATTCACTACAGAGAACAGTGAATTCTAGAATCATTACAAATAATGAAACGTTACTATTAATTAAAAAATTAATTGTGATAAATAGGCTGCGGGTGACGGTGAGAGAGCGCCGAAATAAATTAATCACTGGATGGATGCATTAACCTGTCAACAAGCCCAGCAGTGAGAGCGACTGTTGCAGCATCGAGACGGCGTAGTGCTCCAATCGCAGTCGTCAGGGGTTGCGAAAACAATTTGGCATCGGCCACTTGCCCTGTGCACTTTCACTACTATCATATAGTAAAGTAAACATCAGCCAAGAAAAATGGAAGTCAATACATACTTGAAAATAAAGTTTTTAATCCCGATAAATGAATCAGTAATCAGTACAAAATAGGAGGCTTTCTAAATTTTGTATATATAAAAAAATATTTAATACTAACTTATTTACAATAAATATAAAACCACACTATTATTGAAATATTAATGATTCACGAAATCCTGAATTTTTAGTTTTTATCCCATCTACGGCCTTTTATCAAATTATGTGAAAACGTTTTATACAGGGTGGTGACTCGAACACCGGAACATAAAGATTTAACATTTAAAATTAAACATCCATAATTTTCTGCTTCCCTAATTATTTTAGGTTATAACCTTTAAATTAAGGCCAACGCGCACTCCATCGACCGAAGCGAAGCGCGGCGAAGAGAAGTTTAGCGAGTGTGTGATTGGATATTAAAAACCGGGGGAGTGAAACCAATTCCTATTGCAAGTGTTGTGTTGGATATCCTTAATACAAAAAGTATGAGGTTTTGAAAATATATTCGACGATGATAATATTAAGGTTTGTAATATCAATATACGAGTATTATACACAGTAAATATTGTACATTTCAAATTATTTCAGAATATCACATCATCGAGTGCCAAAGAACCAACGAGGTCTATCGATATTATGGCCGTATTATGGTCAAAACTGTAAATCTAAGTCTGTAAAAAAACTGACAACAGCACATCTATTTTTGTTGATCAATATAAAATTATACAAATATATATATATATATATATATATATATATATATATATATATATATATATATATATATATATATATATATATATACTTTTCAAAGTGTATATTTGAGGCGGAATTCCAAAATATATAATTATAACCTCCAAATCATCATCCATCTAATTCCAAATCTTTATCCACTTTCATCTGTAGAAAATCAAAATATTAATATTTCTACATACACAAACAATTATTAATTTACTGGACAGGCCTGAAAATGCAATATTTATTTTAAGGGTACCTCTAACTGTCACCCGAACTGCAGCTTAAAGTTAAGGAGCGCTGGCGTGATTTAAGGGGACTTTATAAATTGGTGCAATGCACTTATTTTGATAAGGGATACTTAAAATTTAAGTACAACCGGTGCAAACGACTATAATGTGTTATTAAGTGTATACGCGCACTATGGAGCAGAGAACAGCAAAACAACGAGACGACAATACACATAAGAATACATTGAATAAAAATACTTTTCCTCTCTTCGCTTCTCCGCTCTTCGCTTCGCTCAAGTGCGTGACGGCCTTAAAAGTTGTAGAGAGTAAAATTCTACATCTGAATCAAGAAGCAAAATTAATTTTACTTGTTTTGTAACAGCAGAAATTAGTTATGAAAATGTCGAAAATCACCTGCAAAATAGCAATAGCCATGAAATTGAGACAAAAATTAACAAATGTCTAACGGTTTATTTGTCAAGTTAGGTTAGTTTATTTTTAATTCTATTTGTAATTTCTGTCCTAATGTACAATAGTAAATATAAATTAATAGATAATTGTTCAATGAAATAGAAATTAGAAATGATACCTAATGAAAATAAATTAACCTAAAATGACAGATAAACTGTTAAGAGATTTGTTTATTTTGTCTCATTTCCATGACTATCGCTATTTTTCAGGTGATTTTCGACATTTTCATAGCTAATTTCTGGTGTAACAAAGCAAGTAAAATTAATTTTGCTTATTGATTCAGATATAGAATTTTACGCTCTATAATTTTTATTTAAAGCTTTTTAACCTAAATTAAAGTCTGGTTTTACATCGTAAATCTCTATGTTCCGGTATTCGAATCGCCATCCTGTATATCAAGTCAAGTTAATAAAAGAAGAAGTTGTATTGTAGTTATTGGGACCCGCAGTATTGCGACATCATCGGAGTTTTAAGGAACTGAATTAATGGCGACCAGTAGGACATGTCAAATATATAAACGTCAAAAACCATCGTTTCGTTTAACAGAAATAGGAGTTCCCATGCATTCATTTTATAATTTTTTTATGAAAATGTATGAAAAATAAGCGTATTAAAGAAAATTAACATAATTGTACAACAAAAAGTGCTGTGTTAAAGGTTATAAGAGTACAACGAAAATTTAAGACCTTCCATAATTTTTGGCAAAAAAGAAAAATTTATGATCAATTACAAGAACAAAACATTCACTTCTTTCGGTCAGGGCACTCTAATTCTATGTAATAAATATAACATGTATTCATTTTTTCCATTCATGGCACTCTTATTATAGCCATATTTTAATCAAATTAGTATAAAACTTTACATGCACTTTTCTAAAATAAATCGTTATGTAAGGGTTTAAAAATACTGTATTACTGAATTCAGAATTAAATTCTCTAACGAATGAGCATATAAAAATATTTGTTCTCATTTAAAATTAAAAAATTACATCCCGTATTTTGAGAACCACTGATGGAAAAAAATAATAGAAATTGTTCGCCCATTTAACCGTCTTTCTAGCTTTTATAGTTCTCGAGATAGCAATGGTGGCCCATTTAAAATGAACACCTGTATATATATATATATATATATATATATATATATATATATATATATATATATACAGGGTGTCCCATAACTTCAGGTACATATTAGAAGAGCATATAGTTCTTAATGTCCTGATTACGGAACAAAAAGATTTTTTTCAAAATTCCTGTAATTAAGGGTAGTTCACTTAAGAAGAACATTTTTTGTACCCCTTGGATACTATAATATTTGGAATAGTGAAATTAGTTATAACTATTACATAAAATAATTTAACAATGAAATTAATTTATGCAATTACGTAAAGCTTTGTCAGACCAATTAAGTTTGGGAGATGTGTATGTAATGAAAAAAATACACAACCTATTCAACCAGTATCCCAAAACTGTATCCTTCAAAAAACTCAAAAACTAATTTTTGAATTTTGAAAAAATTCTTTTTGTTCCGTAATCAGGACATTAAGAACTGTATGCGCTTCTAATATGTACCTGAAGTTATGGGACACCATATATATATATATATATATATATATATATATATATAATTCGTTTCAGGTATAGAAGAAAAAATAGTACCCTATAAATATTTTATTTGTAACTAAAAAACTTTTTCCGTACCTATTTGCAGATGCGCCACAAAAAGTATCACTTTAGCTCCTTATAAAATAATACTATTGATGAATAACTTTTAAACAAAAATTGTATTTAGATCACTTTAAATTTAAATATTTCAATTACTTCAGTTATTACTTCCATTTAATAGTAATATTACTAGTAGATACTTGTTTATTCAAGTGTGTAAACTGTACTAAAGGGTTTAAGAAGAATAAATTAGTGTTCAAAAGTTACATTGTGTTATAGGAGTAGCTTCAGTTATTTTTAGAAGTACTAAACATATGTCAACAAGTAATTTGTAAGATATATTTAACTGCTTATTTCTTAGACAATTTTTTTTCCTATTATAAATTAATTTTTGACATGTTAGGTACTGTTGATTTAAGGATATAAATGATGTATTCTTCAATCAACGTTATTACTGAAAAAATCAAGAATTATCTCCTTCTAAAATACAAAGTTTAATTTTATTTGTGGCCTTTGATCAAAAATTTATATGTATTTACAAATAATACTTTCTATGATATTTTGGAACTATGTTATTTATTTACGTTTTGAAATGCCATTTTATTTTTGCTGGAACTCTTTCATCAGTCAATGACTGCCTACATATGCTTGAACTAAATATATCTTACATAAACCAAGAGCAACATAAAAATAAATCTTATATTGATTATGACGGAATATGTTTTCAAATATAAACGTTCATAATTCCTATTTCCATTAGAAATTATTACGACGCACATACATTTAGTAAAAAATAAAATGTTACCCATTTTATTAAAAATTATGTTTTAATAGTTATACAAGGTGTCCAAGAAAAATGTATAGTATACAACAAGGCGATCTCAAAAACTATAAAATATATTAGTCATGCGTGAGTACTAGATAT
Organism: Harpalus rubripes; assembly: GCA_963082715.1. Classification (NCBI taxonomy): domain Eukaryota; kingdom Metazoa; phylum Arthropoda; class Insecta; order Coleoptera; family Carabidae; genus Harpalus; species Harpalus rubripes. Next base: position 16,493,763 of record OY720450.1, read on the forward strand.
AAATAAAAATAATAATATAATATAATAAAATAAAAAATACAATTTTTAATTTTTCCAAATAATTTCCAAATATGAAATATATTGGATACCGGTTAGAACTTCTTTAGAGCACTTTTTTATCCACTTTTAAATGACGATGCCCAATTTTTTCTCACTGTTAGATCTATTACGTTAAAATTATAATTTTTATACAGGTGTCTCAAAAATACTGTAAAAAAAATTTAAGAACATATAGTACTGACCAAAATAAGTAAAAAATCTTAATCAAAAAAACAATAAAATTTTATATGAAACGTTTTTCTCAATTTCTAATAGTTACGAAGATATTTGAAAATTAAATATTGGCCAAGGTCGCCACAACATTTAACATAGTACAATTATTTGATTAAAAAAAAGGAAAGGTAAACAAAAAATCCCATTTAATCAAAGTTGTAACTCTTATAGTTTTCGACTGCCTCAAATCTCGGAAACTATGGAAGATCGGACCCATGTTGATTAAGCTTTTTTACTCATTGGTCAGTACTATATTCCCTTAATTTTTTTTACAGTATTTTTGAAACATCCTATATAATATGCATCATAGTTGTACGAATTCAAAGAAAATATTTTTTTGGTTTCAAACAATGTCTAATTTATCCGAATTCAATTGTTTAAAAGAGCAAAATTGCAACAATTATTACATTTATATTGTAAAAACAATGATTGTTGAAATAAAACATCGAACACACAATTATAGATTATATTTTATTTTGTTTATTTCGTTCAGTCCAGTCAATTTTAATTATTTTTTTTGTTGACATTTGAAAAATGTTGCAGTGCTGAGTATATCATCAAAGTCCTAAAAAGAGTACGAATTATCACCTTAGTTTGAAATTATATTTTTTTCATTTATTGAGACCCACAGAATCCGTTGGCGGCGCTGTAAGCGCACCTGTCATGGCGGTCAGTAAGACATGTCAAATTTGTTTATATTCTGAATGATAATTTTCTGGCCCAAAATAATGTTAACAGTTCAACTCAACACGATTTTTAAGTTTGTTCAGTCGAATCCTTTATCAAGAATCATAGTTCAGGGCCTCGAACCGAAAAATTTTGTGGTTCGGTTACGGTTAACGGTTTTTACATCCATAATAAGAATTCGGTTTTGGTTATCGGTACTTCTGACTTGGAACTGTAGTCTACGGGGACAAATATAAGTAAAATCAATTAATCCATATATTTTATTTATCAATACTGTCACTAGTTGTGTTAAAACTACATACCTAATACCTGTAAAAATTTATTATAATAATTTGTGAAATGCAAAGAGAAAACATATTTGTTTATCAGATTAAAGTTCTGCGATATATTTAAATTTCTTTTCCATATTGTTCAGTCGATTGACTTTACCTTTTTCCCAAAAATTACGGAATGTCTTGAATTTTTGTTGTACTCGTACACCAACATAACACTTTTTAGTGTATATTATGTTCATTTTCTTTAATTCTCTTACATTGCACACATTTTCAAATGAAATTAGAGAATCTAGCATGAGAATATTTTTTTCTGTTAAACAAAACGATAATTTTTGACGTGTACATATTTGACATGTCCTACTGGCCGCCATTAAGTTAGTTCCCTAAAAATCCATAATGTCACATGCTATTCTGCGAGTACCAATATCAACAATCAATGAAAACAAAAAAAATCTGATGTGGCCAACACAATACCTCCCGCCATTTAACGCCCGAGTCACAAAAAAGATCAAGCTAATCCTTATTTTTGGATTTGGATTTGGAATTAGCTTAAACTTTTTTGTGAATCGTTAATTTTTATTAATCTAAATATATACCTACATATTTACATATGCTGGAAACTGTATTGTTTACCTTTCCTATTGTACTATTTACTCTTTTCTTTTTAAAACGTTACTATTATTAATTTTAAATGATTAGTTCTTTGACAGTGACATTTATTTGTAAGTTATATGCATTTAAATAACTGCGCAACCAAGGAGTTTTGTTTGTTTAAAGCGTAGGCTACGGGATTTAAATTATAGATAATTTTATAAATTTATCCATAAAATATATAGAAAAAGTATTAATGCAAATCTGTAGAAAATTTAATATTTTTTAATTTTTATTATAACATTAATCTCAAAAAAACATTTAAAGGTATTTTTCGAAGAAAAACTATTTCGAGCTTCTAGTAAAGTGTCATTTCCGGTTATCCGATTTACACGAAAATCTAATGGGCTCTTTCCATTACAGAAAAAGTTCGAAATACAAGGTTTCAAAATTTTCTGAATGATAGTACCTGACTTAGAGTGGAGGATCCACACACACATACACACAGACAAAAATGTTAAAATTGGATTCTAGGGACCTTAAAACGTGGTCATTTATCAAAATCTCGATATGCGATTTTTAGCATGATCCCTATACCTCCCTTACCAATGGTAGCGGGAGGTAAAAATAGAGATTGTTACATATTGAAGAAAAACTGAAAAACGGAATAAAGAATTTTCATTTTAATAATTGTATTAAGATTCAGTAGAAATAATAATTGTAATAAGATAAATTCTTCAGTTTGGGTTAATTATCCTCATGCAAACAGAGTGATGCCATAAATGGCTGGTAGCCAACAGGGCGTGGGCGTGCGCATCTTAAAAATACACGTGCCAGCAAAAATAACAGCGAACGGCGCGAATTCACCGGACACGAATCTGACATTGAATGTATCTGTGTAATTGTTGTGTAGTAGAGTCGACTCCAGTCGCTTCTTTACATTTTCACACGGCCCTGCTATAAATAAATACGCACAAACACTCATTTGAACAACCGGGTAAAGACGTAAGGGTGCAAAGTGGCCCAAACGTCATATGTTTTCTACTATTTCATTCTGAGATAGTGGGCTTTGCAAGTACAAATTTTATTTCACTATTTTTAGATGTGCGAGTAGTTGTGACGCAAAGAATCTACATCAGGCGTTTTTGTGATTCGGTACATTACGAGATTTTATAGTTGTTCTTTGAAACTATAACGTAGGTAAAGGAAACAGTTGTTTGTTTAAAACATCAATTTTACCAGATACATGGTCTATTTATAACATTTATCTATAAATTTCATTGCTCAAATTTAATAATAAGTCTGACAAAATTATAACAAATAAACCGAAGGGTTTTAGATTCGATCCCAAATAAAGCATGACCTCGCGAATCGTCTCATCTTCCTTACCAGTTGTAAGTTGTAAGAACTTGCCTACTGGTTGACTGTTGCTATCATTTCTCGTTTCAATAATTATGTGCACGGCTGTACGGGTCCTTTTTTCTTAACTTACCTCATTCCTCATTACTTTTGGTTTCTTTATACTTATTTTCATTCCTCTTCAAATTTCGTCCAAATTTTATTCATCATCATCTGAAGTTCTTCCTCCTCTGCGATCACAGTCTGAACTAAGCTATTATTCACGAAAGATGACTATTCAAGGTCATTTGTGAGCCATCTGATATAATATTACATGCAGTTAACTTCATTGCATTTTGTATGCATAAGCGTGGAACATGAAATATTTATGGATATATTTTATCTGAAAAAATAAGAGTAATTTATTTTAAAATTATGTTTCTTTCTAAATAATGTCTTTCTAAAAGATTTATGTTCTTCACTTATGTTTTAGCAAAATTCAAAAACATAGACTTAACTTATAAACCAAGGAATAATTTTTAAATTTAAACGTCAAAACCACTGGGTATATATTAGCACAGAGGGCAGTGTAATAGATAATTAGGTATCTGTAATTCTACGACATGCGTCATTATTATTTATAGTGTGTGTGAAAGTAATGCCACTATTTACGGATATCTGTCACACCACATAAATTAAATAGGCATAGGTTAAATAATCTTTCTATGTCTAATACAAAATGTTGCTAAGCTACTGCTGTAAAGTGATGTGTATTCTTTCGTCGAAAGAATGACCTTGAATCTTTCGTGAATAATAGTGTAATACTTAATGCATTTAATTTATTGACTTTATTCTTTTCAATAAACGCAGAACTTTATAAAGAAACCATTTAAATCTTCAATGTAAGACAGCCTATTTGATAAAAAATTGAAGTGACGCTGATAACAAAAAAAATTAATTCCATTTACACTAAAAACATACCAAAATAAGTTGCAATTAATCTTCTGATTTCAGTGTTTCTGATACTCGTATTACAAAATACACTGCTCAAAAAAATTAGGGGAAGAGCTTTAGGAAAATCATATTAAGGCCTTATCACACTAGAAGTAGTATCTCTGACTTGTCACGCATTATTCATTACTTCGGTTCACATCGCTGACTTACTCCAATGTGATAGCTACAAAGAAGGCATGGATCCTGTTGTCAGATGAAATGGAATCGGTTTCATTTTCTCTATTTATCGCTGACTTCTCTACTGCGCATTTGCAACTGTCTCTGAAGTACAGGAATGTAACTTTACGGAGTAAAATATAACTGCAGAAACGTCAGAAGTTGACATTTTTTTGTTTGATGCGCATAAAATTATTTTGCCTAAAATTGCATTATTTTTCCAAAGAAACCATATCATAACCAACTTCAAGTATGAAAATCCACTAAAAGTCAGAGAAAACGGTTGTTCGAAATTTCAGTGTGATAGATCGAGTTGGTCATACGAAATAAGTCAGCGAAAAAGAGTCAGAGATATGATTGTAGTGTGATAAGGCCTTTACGTGTGGTCTAACAGTATATATTTTAGTCAAAAAATTAACAAAAACAATTTTACAACTCTCAGTTATTTCCAAGTTACAAATGTAAATAGATAACGCAAAACAAAGTCAAAACGAGTGCCATAGTACTAATGAGAGTCGGGTTTCTGTGGATTGGCGAGGTTTAATACCGTGTATGTCCTCCACGAGCAAAAATCAGTTCCACACTCTTGTAAAAACATTTTGGTGACCCCGGCAGTATGTTGCTATGTTTGCCCTGCATTATAATGAAGTTGAGACCGACACCATATGCAGTAGGCACCATTTGATCCTCCAAGACGTTTCCAATGTAATTCATTGCATTTAGTCTTTCAGGAACCACAACAAGATCAGTTCTGTTGACTATACTGATCTCAGCCTAAACCATCACAGATCCACGACCAAATCTACCCACTTCCTTTATAGTAGCGACTGAGTAGTGTTCACTAGGACGTCTATATGCACATACACGACTGTCGCAAAGTGTTAAACGAAATCTTGATTCGTATGTAAACAGTACATGCTTCCAGTGTCGAAGTTGCCAACTATATGATTCCGAGCAAATCTCATTCGAGATACATTGTGATGCTGCGTAAGGCGTGGTGTCCGAACAAGTATTTTAGGCTTCAAATTTGTTTCTTTTAATCTGTTTCTAACAGTTTTGTTAGAAATTTCTATTCCACATGTTCGTTTAGGAAGTCTCGTGCTGTAATAGTATGCTTGCGGAGAGAAGAAAGGATAAGAAATCGGTCTTGATTTTGCTCAGATTTTCGTTTTCGAACTTGCCCAACTCTCCTGACATATTGTCCGATTCCATAAACGCTGGAAAATAGAAGGGCTAACACGAAGGTCCTTGCTTACATACCGAATAGAGTAGATGCCTCATTTTACTTCTAATCAACAAAGATTGCCAAATAAATTAATTTGTCATCTGTAATAAGCCTATAAACCTAAATTCAAAGCATACTTGAGTAATCTTTTCATTTTGTTTTGTCTAGCCCTTTTATATTTCTATCAATAACTTGCATATAATTCATATTTCTACAACTGTTTTCATCAATTTCTATTACCGAGTCTCCGAGCCAATGAAAAATTGTTAATATCATCACGCAAAGCTCTAGTTTAAAAAGTTACAGATTAGTTAAAAGTGTTCCTCTATTTTTTTTTTATTTTTTTTGAGCAGTGTATAATGCGGTCCTGCACTCTGATTTTTTATTATTTTAAATGAAAAGTCTTTTAATTTTGAAGCAACTCATAGTATTAAAAAGTCCTAAGTTTAACTGCATTTGATTTTTAAAGTCAACGTGACATCACGGCGACACCTATTGCTATATCTTTCTCTCGCACAAGCTCTGTAGTAAGTAGCGAGAGAAAGTTAGCACTAATATGACGTCTCAGTGACACTGACAATAAACCTCAAATATCTCGCAAAGTAATTAAAAAATAGCAATTTGTGTATTAACAGCGCAAAATAGGTCATTGTCGATTGAGAGGTTATTCTCTCGAAATCGATAATGTCCATTTGCGCTCGAAACACACACAAGATTTTTTCTACAATCCTCCACCATAACAAAAAATAATAAAATGTACACTTTGTACTGACAGTACTACTCAATAGTTTTGCAGTGAAGATAGGAACGTATTCAAATATGACTTCAAGATATTGTTTTAGTTTTCGTTTTTTCAAACAATTAATGCCAATTTTGTAATGAATATTATAAGTTTTTTGTATAATTTATTTGTTTCAAGTACATTAAACTTTTGTAGGTGGCAGCACAACTGTTCACACAATTTATTTAATATTTAATTTTAATTTATCGTATCGTATTTTCCATTCTTCTGGAGCTATTGCTTCAATCTAATCTAAGCATTTTATACTTTCGTTTTTGTAAATGAATGCCCTATTTTATTTTCACAGCAGTGCGTCATTTTGTTTGGTTATGTAATACACCGGCAGAGCAGTTATATGTCATATTGACTTGTGAAGGTGGTAAATGTGTACTACAGTACCATTAGTTCCTGACTAAACGTTTACATTAAGAATGTAGACAAGTGGCATATATATGTCAACCTTGTATAGAAATTTGGACAGTGAGCGTTTTTTCTACTTTGGCGCGCGAGCGCCAAAGTGACATTTAGGTTGACAAAAGAGAGCGCAAATGGCTACTTTGTATATAGGCTGTAGAATTTTTTTTTTTCAACTTAATCCCTATTTATTGAGTAATTCTTTAAGTATAAAGTGTACATTTTATAATTTTTTGTTATGCAGGACCCCATTGAATTGCAGAGAGAATTAATTAGAACGCGGTCCATTTAAATTGGCTTTGTGGCTTTGTTTCAAACTGACCCACACCATAAATGACATATAGAGTGATAGCTTGATAAATTTATTTGAATTCATTCCAAATATTGTTTCGCTTTACAAGTCTACTAAAAAACGATATGAAAAAATAAGAGTAAACTATTTAAAAAGCTAGAAAAAAATGGAGCTTTCACAAAAATTCTGATAAGATTACTCAGGCTAACATAATTGATAAAATTTAAAATAAAATTATGTACAATTTTCGAGGAGAAGATGTTTTCATATTACGTCAGTAGTAAAATTTTACGAGTGGTTAACCATGCCAGAGATCTTAACAGCTAGGGACTTCTGTAATCATTCTGCAATAGGAAGATACTATACTGTAAAGTCTTTCAGGTATTCAAATTAATATATTCACTTCATTTTACGAAATTAGGGTTAAGAATGACAAGATTTTATTTATATGTGTAATATAGAACAACGATAACTCCAATTTCATAAAGTCTTTCAGAGAAATCAACGAAAAATAGAATTTTAGGTCAGTGCAAAAAAATTAAAAAGAAATAAATATTCAAAGAGGAATGTGAATGTGTGGAAATGTTGCGACCTGAGTCATAAAATTAAATTAAGTTTGTGATTAAGAGTCGTTGTGTATATGCACTTTTGTCCAAAAATACAAACTTTCATAGTGTAGGAGCTAAAATTACATCTACAATCATTTATTTTCACTCAGAACACTCAAAATAGTGTAAATACTTGCAAAAGGAATTTTAATGAAATGTTCCAAATTTTATTAATAATATGTGTGCTTTATCCTGTCCCCAATAATTATAGTTAAATATAAATGGTGTCAGAATGAAGATCTGATAATCAGGATTCAAATATTCAACCTAAATCATGCACTTTCTAAACTAGAATGCTCTTGCCAAAATCCTTGTGACGTCGAATAGTACAAAGGATGCCAAATTAAGGTATTCCCACATTTTTGACTCGTTGAAAAGATATGTAGGTGAAAAATACTTTCATTTAAACTTATGACACATTGGTAAAAAACCAGTGAGACTCATTCATGAATTTTCTGAAGAAATTATATAACTCGAGTCGTACTTGGGCAAAATTGAGGCGACTTTAATTTTTAATCGATATAAATACTGTACTTCAAAATTTAATATCGTTTAGTTTAAATTAATGCATATTATGACGATAAATTGAAAAGTTCGCATACCCAAATGGGGCAGCACTAGGTGCACAATTAATTTCTGCGAGGTTGGAATTTTTTGAATAACGTGTACAATGGGCTACTTACGTGGTACAAAAAATCCGATATCTAACAAAAGTTAAGTTGAAAACGTATGTAAAAATATAAATTTTATTTTAAAAATATTGTGTTTTTTAGCAAATTAAGAAAGAATATTTTCTGTGACGTCATTATTTTGAAGAAAGGAAAGAATATTTAAGAATGTAACCAGTAAATGGCGTGTGAATCCGAGTTTAAATTTGAATTTAACATTACTTCATTTTTCTCTCACTGTCTCTCTTGTTTATTATTTGCAATTTGCGTGGTTTCTGTTACTTTTATTACGTATTTCGATTTGTTAAGCAGGATTTTAATTTATACTGGTACAAGATTAAAATGACAACCTAAAATATTAACCTCCAAACTATTGTTCAACGTCAAACAGGTGATCTGTCATGTTTAAATTACTCGCACATGCCATTGCTATGGGGCGTAATAAATAGTACCGATGCTATGGCTTTACGGCCATTCATTGGTGCGGCGTAATTCTACGTCATATATGGCGGTAATTTAAATAATCAAATTACGTTAATTAATTTTTTTCTGGCCATTTAATGAAAATTTTTCCAAAACAAAAACATAAGTAGTAAGTTTTTATCGTCTCTTCAAAAATATGAAATAAAAAAATGGCACGCAAGTTGCCTATTGTGTTTTGACTTTTTTTGGGAGGTGGTGTACTTCATGCTTCCTCTGTTTTGATTTTTCTTTTAATTCAGGATTATAGTAGTGAACCCATGTGCTTTAGGGTGGACCTTAAAAGAAGTCAAATCAAATTTTATCCGGGCCGGCTTCTAAAGTGGTTCCAAATAAATAAATAAAAATTGTGTAGGCAATGATTCCGCTTAATATTTATATTTGACCGTACTTAAATGCACTTGATTTTTCCCCATTTAAATAACATTCGGTTTTGATACATTTTGGAATGTATTTTTTTCAAAGGCAATAAGACATTTAAAAATTCCACTCACTATTACAATATATACTAGAGCGTACTGAGACTGTACTCTCTATTATCATGATTATTATTTATTTGTGTATTTATGCATTTATTTGTTTGTTCATTTATTTATTTATTTATGCACTTACAATAACCAAACAATTATACTGTTAATGTTCTTATTAGGATTCGTTGCAAGTGACATTTGTAGTTAGTATTTAATTGCGATGGCCATTGCATAAAAATATTGTTGCATATGTGTTCTTTGTTTCTCATGCTCAGATTAAGGGTTGGCGCCAGGCAGGCGAGCACCGCAGACACTTAACACTGCAACACAGGGCTAGCTAGGGCCATGTGGCATTCCGTGCATGATGACAGACTTATGATGTTCTGGAAATTTCCACGAGCCACCCAACCACCCACTCACACCGGAGGCGGGGAGGTGCAACCCTTAACCCCGAAACTCCTAAGATCGGAAGGAGGCAAGAGGGATATTTTGGTTTAAATACGGGGATAAACGCTGTATTCGGGAGTCTGGTTTCGACCAGACTCACAGACCTTGGACCTCTGGCATGGTTGACATGTTGGGTAACCCAAGGCTCTGAACTCATCGAACTTTTGCACTTGGCTTGTCCGAGGTAAGTTCTAAGTCTACCTTCGACTCTGTTTCCAATACCGTTTCCTACTTTCCGCCCATTCAGCTGCTATGGCTAGCCAGGCACGTTTGGGAACCTCCACTCCTTTCCGCCCATCCAGTTGCTATGGCTAGCCAGGCACGTTTGGGAACCTCCACTACTTTCCGCCCATCCAGTTGCTATGGCTAGCCAGGCACGTTTGGGAACCTCCACTACTGTCCGCCCATCCAGTTGCTATGGCTAGCCAGGCACGTTTGGGCACCTCCACCATTTTTCCTCCCATCCAGTTGCTATGGCTAGCCAGGCACGTTTGGGAACCTAGTTGAGTTTTATGAATAAAGAACCTACTTGTCCTTCTAATAAATAACTGTATTTATTTAATTATAAAATTACATTCAATATTGACATTACAATATAATTACATATCAATCAAAATCATTATTGTTCAACTATTTTTTTACAACTAGATTTCTTGGAGTTTTGTCAATCATTAATTATTATCAAGTATTCTTAACACTCCTCCTTAATTATTAGTTGACAAAATTCCTAACTTCGTTCGTAACATTTCAAAACGAGACTTCGGAAGAGGTTTAGTTAAAATATCGCTTAACTGTTCCACGCTTGATACATGATGCACAGTAATTGTCTTTTCTAAATTTTCCAAAATATATTTATATTTCACATCAATATGTTTCGTTCGCTTAGCAAATTTTCCATCACCTTTAATTATGTGAATAGCAGAATTGTTATCCATTAAAAGTTTGATGGGTTCTTTTTCACACATACCAATTTCAATTGCTAAGTTACGTAGCCAGACAATTTCTTTTGTTGCTTCGCAAGCCGAGATATATTCCGCTTCTGCTGTTGACAAAGCTACTGTTGATTGTTTTCGGGTATTCCAAGCTACAGCTCCTCCTCCATTCAAGAACAAAAAACCGCTTGTGGATTTCCGATCATTTAAATCTCCAGCAAAATCCGAGTCTGAATATGCTATCATTTTACCACTTCCGTTATACAATATTCCGTAATTCGAAGTTCCACGTAAGTATCGCAAAATCTTCTTTATACCATTCCAATGACATTGCTTCGCGTTCTCCATACTTCGACTTAAAAAATTTGTAGCGAAAGCTATATCAGGTCTTGTACTAGTGGCCAAGTATAAAAGACTTCCAATTGCTTCACGATATGGTGCCTTTACTAACTTTTTATCTTGCCAATCTTCGCCAAGTTCCATTGGAGTACTGGATTTGTTAGCTTCTTCCATGGAAAATCTTTTTAGAATTTTCTTCGTATACTCCGGTTGATTTATAAAGATTTTTCCTTCTGCACTTGCTTTTATCTTCATTCCCAAATAAAAGATTTCATTATTCTTAGGTGAGTTTATTTTAATTTTAAATCTTGTATTTATTTTCTTCAAGATCTCGTCCATCTCATACCTTTTTGTTCCTATAACTAAACCATCATCAACAAACAAGGCGATGATAATTTTTGATGATTTGTTTCGTACAAAAACACATGGATCCGAATTTGTAGATTTAAAATTTAACTGCTTCAGAAATTCTGTGAATTTTTCATTCCATTTCTTTGGGGCTTGTTTCAAGCCGTACAAACTCCTTTTAAGATGGCAAACTCTTCCTGAAAAATCTTCATAACCTTCTGGTTGAACCATGTATATATTTTCTTCCAAGTCACCATGAAGAAATGTTGTTTTCACATCAAATGTTAAAATTTCCATTTTTTCAAAAGATGCATAGCTTAACATCAAACGAACAGATTCGTATCTTGTTACAGGACTAAAGGTCTCGCTATAATCAATACCTTCTCTCTGCTCAAAGCCTCTTGCTACTAGACGAGCCTTGAATCTACCATCTTCTTTTATTCGTAGCACCCACTTACATGAAAGTGGTTTCACATTATCTGGTTTTTCGACAAGTTGCCAAGTTTCATTTTCTTCCAGTGCTTTTATTTCTTCGTCCATTGCTTGTTTCCAATGTATATCTTCGAGAGCTTTCTTAACAGAGATATCTTCGCATTCTGTGATAAGATTTAAATTATAATCTTCAAATTTTTGTGGTTGTTTTAACATTCTTTTGTTCCTCAATGTATAATGCTTACTTCTTGAATTGTCGTTAATTTCTTCGTCAAGAGTTATGAGTTCAGTTCTTTCTTCAAGTTCGTTAAATTCTTCGACAGGAGTTATGAGTTCAGTTCTTTCTTCAAGTTCAGGGTTTACATTAATTTCAGATTTCTTTTTACTTCTTTCTTCCCCTGTTTCTAAAACAATATTTACAATTTCTTTTTTAATTTCCACTTTTTCATCAAATATTATATCTCGAGATATTTCAATTTTCTGTTCTTCAGATATATACACACGATAACCTTTCGTTTCGGAGCAATACCCTACTAAAATTGCCTTCTTACTTTTTGCGTCAAACTTCAAACGTTTTTCTTTAGGTATATGAATGTAACATGTACATCCAAAAATTCTAATAGAATTCAAATTTACCTTTTGTTCGAACCATATTTCAGATGGACTTCGATTTTCTTCAGGACTTTTTCCTACTAAATTCAGTGTAAAAACTGCGTAGTTTACTGCTTCAGCCCATAATTTTCTAGACAATTTCTTCGTATGTAGTACAGTACGAGCCATTTCTACTATTGTGCGAAACTCACGTTCAGCTCGACCATTTTGTTCGGGAGTATATGGTACCGTCAACTGATGACGAATGCCTTCGTTTTTCAAAAAAGTACAAATCTCTTCATTTTCAATTTCTGTCCCATTATCACTTCGCAATACTTTTACTTTTCTTCCAGTTTTGTTTTCTACTAATTTTAGATATTGTTTTAATTTTGCAAATGTTTCATTTTTAAATCTCAAAAAATAGATAATCCGGTACTTCGATTTATCATCTTGAAATTGAAGAAAGTATCGCGATCCTCCTAATGATTCTGTAGACATTGGACCACATAGATCTATATGTATAAGTTCACCAATTTCTTTTACTCTTGAGTTGCTAACTGAGAAAGGTAACCGATGTAATTTACCATACATACAGCCCTCACATATGTAGTCATCCCAGTCTTCAATAAATTTTACATTCTGTGACTTTAACTTTTCCCGGACATATCGAACATTCTGATGACCCATCCTCTCGTGCCATTTCTTCAAACTTTCGATTTTGGTAGAAATTGTTGTTAGTCCAAAGGTCAAATTATCTTCTCTATATTCAGGGCGACGGAATTTCATCTTAAACATTTTACCAAATCGTTCACCAATAGCACGTATTTCTCCGTCCAATAAAAATAATGATTCTTTGGCATTTGCACGCTGTTCAATTCCCTTCTCTAAAGTAGACATTACAGAAAATAAATTAAAATTGAGTTTAGGTACATATAAAACATCGCATAAAATAGTTTTTGTCCACATCTTTCCATTAAATGCATCTACTTCAATATCTCCAATTCCAATTCCTTTCATTTCTGTACCATCCCCAATTCGAATCGAAACAGGTTTTTGAAGTTTCGAGTAATTTATAAACCATTCTAGCCTTGGACACATATGTTCAGTTGCTCCACAATCTTGTAGCCAAATATCATTTAATACATTTTTATTGAATTCTGCTAATTCTCTTGTTGATAAATTAATTATTATGAGAGCATTCCTATCAAAACGTCTAAATTTTTGTTTTTCAAAAGATTCAGTTTTCAGGTCTTTTTCTCCTTTTTTAGGACAATCTCTTGCGAAGTGTCCAAGTTTTGAGCATATATGACATGGAAATCGATCTGTTGGCTTTATACTATTTCCGCTCTTAAACTTATTTACTTCTTTGCGACAATCGCGGACAATATGACCAAATTTCCCGCAACGGTAACAATGAAAATTTTTCTTTGATGAATTCGTGCTTGTCTGATACTTCTTGGCGTATAAGGCTGCATCTATCGATGAACATCCATTATCTTCTCTAACTTTCATTCTTTCTTCTTCGATTATAAGACGTCCAAGTAGATTATTTACTGTCTTATCTTTTGTTACAACTGAGTCCCAGGCACTATGAAAATGTTGATATCGTTGAGGTAACATCATCAAAATTTTGGTAATTAGCATGGATTCTGACACTTTCTCATTAAATGATTCCATTTGTTGTGCTAATTTCCGAATTTTAGTCACATTTTCAGCAACGGAATTTTTCTCATTATACTTAAATGAATGAAACTGAGTCTGAAGTACATGCAGTGACATATCAGATTTACTGCCATATAAGACATCTAAAATATCTATCATACTCTTTGCAGTCTTGCATTCAGTTATATGTGATATACAACTGTCATTAATAGATGTGACAATAACTCTGCGAGCTTCTGCATCAGATTTATTCCAAGCTATCATATCTTCATCTAAACCATCTGCAGGATATTGTTCTTCGCCAGAAACAATATTCCATTTTCCGGATGCTTCTAGTATAGTTTTTACTTGAAACTTCCATATATCGTAGGTATCTTTACCCATTAATTTGCTTATACCGCTCCACTTCATATGATCATTTAAATCCATACTATAGATAAATTCACACTGCTTCTCGGTTAATGATCAATAGAGCAACACTTCGAATTAAATTTCTCGTTCTATTTCGTGGCTAACGAGTCCGTCTGGGCCCATAACCAGTTGAGTTTTATGAATAAAGAACCTACTTGTCCTTCTAATAAATAACTGTATTTATTTAATTATAAAATTACATTCAATATTGACATTACAATATAATTACATATCAATCAAAATCATTATTGTTCAACTATTTTTTTTACAACTAGATTTCTTGGAGTTTTGTCAATCATTAATTATTATCAAGTATTCTTAACAAACCTCCACTACTTTCCGCCCATCCAGTTGCTATGGCTAGCCAGGCACGTTTGGGGAACCTCCGTACCATCCCCCCTATTCACCTGATTTGGCTCCCTTTTTCAATTACGATGAACTTAACTTGGACAAGCACTATATTATGATTGATTGTTGTCACAATGATATAATTAATTTATATTTATATAACCTAGTATTGGTTGTCAATCAAACGTAATTTTGCGGGTCTAGCTGCTTGCAGCCACCCAAGCTCAAGAGGTGTGCCGTATCAGCACCGAACGCTGGTAAGTCCACGTTCACTTGAGTATCACTTTACAAATCACACCCCGACGGGTACGACACAGGTACTTGTCGGGATAGACAGTATGGCGACACAGTCGCATACTGTAGACGCTTCGGCTATGCCGGACGGCCTGTACAAATGGTGAGGCCGGTCCAGCGGCGAACCAGGATTGTGTTGCTAACTCCACGCTTTCCATACAAAAAGCAGGCCGGCGGCGACGTCGAGCGTCATGGCAGTTCGGATGAAACTCCGAACTTACCAAACTTACACACTCACCTTCACTTACACAATTACGTTTATAATTGACTATCAATATACAGATCGAATTAAAGTATTATTTGAATGTTGTTAATATTAAATTGTTGGGACAACCTGTATGTGTTACTATGTTTAATTGGTTATAAACTATTTGTTTAAATTGTGTCTCGATGTCTCTCTGTACGAGGTTTTTGCTGTGACCTTTCCACAGCAGGGTGTCGTGTTCAAACCCTTACACCCGACCATATTTCTCATATTATTTATTCATGGTTAATTTTCAATAAATGCACAAAGATAGACAAATTCTGTCTGCTTTTTGGAGAGAACATTATTCTTTAATTACGTCAAATACCTATCCCGATTCCTCCACTTTTGACAGCTACTCTATATTACGAACCAGGTAAAGGGTTACTTATTAAAAATAAACACAACGTAGGGTAAGTACAACCTTCTATTAGACGAGGCCAGGTAATAGGTACAAGTATGTTCCGTTACAGTACTAGAGTCACCCGAGAATATGTGGACAAAATTTAAAGTCGCAATCAATATTCAAGACAATTGTAGATAGCTTTTTTGGGCTTTTGTGCGACAGTTTAACCATATATAATTATGTTAAGAATAATTATTGGGATTTCAAATTTTGTCCACTTATTCTCAGGTCATTCTCGAATATATTGCAATATTGACTGGATTTTTCCTTCTATTGACTCGGAAAAAATAAAGTTCCAAAATGTATCAAAACCCAATGTTATTTAAATGGGAAAAATCAAATGCATTTAGGCACGGTCAAATATTAATATTAAGCGGAATCATTGCCAGCACAATTTTTATTTATTTGGAACCACATTAAGGGCCGGTTAAAATTCGACTTGACCCATTTTAAGGTCCTTCCTAATGTGCATGTATTATCGGTAGAAACAAATCTTTCCATAAGTCGCTTCGGATAATACTTGGGATTCGTTTATAAGAGATACCAACTACCTCTGTCATTTCTCGAACCTTGATCTTCCATTACTTTATTGTAAATCTATTTGATGTTTTTACCTTCCGTCACCTTTAGGAAAGGAAGGAATTGTCTTTGGTCAAAAAATTCGGTGGTGAGTTTTTAATGAATTAGCACGTTTTGAGGTCCCTAGAATACGATTTTACTATTTTTACGATGATGTCTGTGTGTGTGTGTGAACGCGCGCGCGTGCGTGCGTGCGTGCGCTTGTGTGTGCGTGTGGGGGGGGGGCGGCTGGGTGTGGGATTTTGGTTATAATTGGCCAACCGGAAGTACCCTCATTTGAAGATTTTAACAGTTTTTCTTGAAAAAACGATGTTAAATATCATTTTTTCACATTTAATGTTATTATAAATATTAAAGAACATTGTATTCTCTATACGATTGGACTGCATTTTATACTTCATATTAAATAGATATAGAGTTATAAAATTATAAAGAAATTAAATATCATAAATTAGCCAGCTATGCTAGAAACAGCTACTTTATTAAGAAAATTCCGATTGAAAGATGTCAGTGGATGTCAGTGTCAAGTGCAATTGACATATTCATAGTATATTTGTGTTAGGATCTTTTTGCTCGAAATTTTCTGTATAAAATACATACAACTGTCGAAAGGTAATGTACATACGAGAAATTTATAATCTTTTGGAAGGAACTTTCTGTATGGATTTTATAGAAAATACGTACGCATTTACGAAAATTCTACCGGTAGATACCGAAATTTGTTCAATATCTACCAGATCCATCTACTGAATTCATGAAGAATCTAATCTCAAAAAAAGGTAGTGATGCAAAGCAAAGCGCGCGCTTTAAAAGTGGAAATGTGTTCAAAGTAGGACTCTGCTCAGATTGTTAACTACGTCAAAGTTCTAACCTGTTTTAAATTTTCAAAATTTTTCATAGGTTATGGATCTGCCCTGTTTACCACTTGCGTTCTAAATATATTGATTCCGGTAGCTATAACCTGATAAAAAGCTGTTTACCGGTAACAGTTCACCGGTAGAATTTTTGTAAATACCTCATATAACTGACGGAAGGTAATGTGCTGGCCACATCAGATTTTTTCACTGGTAATAGAAAAGGTCTTCTACTGCGAGGATTATTCTCAATGTTACCTATCCTACATTTAAGTTCAGGTGGTCACTTTTTTACTATTTTATTGTGAATAATGGCGAAGATGTTCTCAAAGTATTAGCCATGTCTTCATGAATTTGCTGCGATGTTATACCCTTTTTGTACAAATATGTGAACAATATATGATGATCAGTTATTTTTATTTTGAAAAAAGTCTATTCATAGTTAAATTCTTAACTAAAGGGTAACATAGAATGTGCATATTAAAATTTTAACAGTTATATTAATATTGAATAACCCATTTGACATTTCGCTTCAATATGATATTGTCAATTAAAGAAATGGTTAAAATATAACTACTTAAAGCTGTGCTGTGCAATTTATATAGCTAATAACTATATTGTACTACACTATAATTTAATTTTAAATACACCATTACATTAGCACAAACAAAAATACTTTCTTATATTTAAACAAAATGATTTTCTTCAGTCGTAACCAGTTCGTGTTTGAAATTTAATCTATTTTTATTTATTGAGAACAATATAAATCATTAATTTCAAAATTTTCCATTTATATAATAAATTTATAAAATTAGAATCTCTCGATTTAAAAATCTAGGTCGTTAATGTATAAACAAATAGAGAGAAAAATAAACATTTTAAATAAAAATGTAAATGAGAAAAAACATTTCTAAATAAAAAAGAAGCTTCTAAACAAACATGGAATTTTAGAAATATGATAAATTGATAAATTCTATGAATACTCGTCAAGAAGGAGGTTATTGGAAAAAAACTGGTTTTTTACCCTAAGTCACCTTTAGGTAAGGAAGGTATTGTTTTTGGGCAAAAAAATCGATGGTGAGTTTTTAATGAATAAGCTCGTTTTAGAGTCCGTATAGAATACGATTTTACTGTTTTGCGATTATGCCTGTGTGTATGTGTGTATGAGTGTGTGTGTGAATGTGTGTGTGTGTGTGTGTGAATGTGTGTGTGTGAATGTGTGTGTGTGTGTGAATGTGTGTGTGTGTGTGTGTGAATGTGTGTGTGTGTGTATGTGCGTGTGTGAGTATGTGTGTGTGACGATTTTATCTCCGTCGATAACTCTAACACTACAATTATAAAAATTATAATTCTTTCGTATTACTCTTTGTTACATCCATATGAAGAGCTGATTAGATTTTGGTTATAATTGGTCGACCGGAAGTATCCTCATTTAAAGATTTTAACAATTTTTCTCGAAAAAACGCTGTTAAATATCATTTTTGCACATTTAATGTTATTATAAATATTAAAGAATATTTTATTCTCTATACGATTTGATTACATTTTATACTTCATATTCAATGGATATTTTGTTAAAAAATTATAAAGAAATTAAATTTCATAAAGCAGCCAGCTATACAATAACACTGGAAACAGCTAATATAATTTTTAAAAATTCTGATAGACGGATGTCAAGTGCGAGTGACATAGTATATTTGTTTAATAATTTTACTGCAAATATAGAATCAATTCTAAGAAACTTTCTGTATAAAATTTGTACAAAATATTTAAAATGTAGAATTGAGGGAATATAATGTACAGGAAATATAGAATCTTTCGCATGAAACTATCTGTATGGAATTTGTATAAAATACATACAACTGACAGAAGGTAATGTGCTGGCCACATCAGTTTTTTTTCCTATAAGTTTTCGCTTTCTAATTCATGACACAGGACGATATTATAAACGCTGAGCAGTTGTGCCAAGAACAAACTCCTTATAGTCAAAATAAAAATAGCAAGGAGAACATATGCCAGATCATTTAGGTGTAGCCTGAAGTCTACAGGTGTCTTTCTATTTTCACAGAATTCAAGGATCGAAATATTATTTTCTTTTTTTACACTTACTGAAAGTTAATTGGCATTTTGCCTGATACATACGATATTTTATAAATGTATTTTTATACGTTGCGAAAATATTTAGAATTCTTATACTCCCGACAGAATCTTCTCATGCGTCTATACTTTAGTACAAATTGATTTCAATTGAACTAATGTATAAATGTATTTATATACCTAATTCAGGACATCTATATTTGGATATTGTGTAACTGAAAAATTAAATATGAGTCTAGAAGAATCTTGATAGTATTACATTGTAAAATTCGGGAAATAAAGAATATGAATATACATATATAGACTATAGACATAATAAATAATGAATTACAGATGCAGTTTCCTTTCTTAACTGTTAATCAAATCAGTAAATAATGAAGCTATGAATTTAATTAATTCAGTTCAGAATTCTGTTGTCGATTTGGAGAGAGAACAAAATGTGTATGTGATTTTGCGAATTTTTGAAATTAATGTTTAAACGAATGTACAATGTACCTATTTATGTGTACAAGAATTTATGTTTAGAATCACTGACATCTTTCCTACCTTGATTAAGATATAAATATATACTAAAACTTTAGTTTTGTAAGTATAAATACTGCATTATTGAAATTTCGAATAATTGTTAATACCCAATCTATACTACAGTAGAAATATTTATCCATAATCTAGAGGGAGAGTCACTTTGAAAGTCCGTTTGCTTGATACCATATTTAATTTTATTTGAATGAGTGGACAAAATATTACATTTATTAAGAGAGGAAGCAAGATGGCGTTGTAAATTGTATTTCGGGTTACAAACAATCGGACTTTGAAAGTAACTCTCCCTTGACTAACCCTGAATAATAAAATTTCAAAGATGTAGGTATCTATGGATCTCCAAACAATTTTATTTAACAACAGCAACATGGATCCCTATATCAGCCGCAACATTCAAAAAATCTGATGTGCCCAGCACATTACCTTCCGTCAGTTCTATGTATTTTATACAAATTCCATACAGACAGTTCCTTGCGAAAGATTCTATATTTCTATTACATTACCTTCCCTTCTAGTTCTATGCATTTTTTACAAATTCCGTTTAAAGAAAGTTTTTTAGAATTGATTTTATATTTGCAATAAAATTATAACACAAATATACTATGTCAATCGCACTTAACATTGACATCTGTCTATCAGAATTTTTAAAATTATATTAGCTGTTTCCAACGTTATTGCATTGCTGGCTGCATTATGAAATTTAATTTCTTTATAATTTTTAACTCAATATCCATTGAATATGAAGTATTAATTATAATCAAATCGTATAGAGAATAAAATATTCTTTAATATTTATAATAACATTAAATGTGAAAAAATGATATTTAACAGCATTTTTTCAAGAAAAACTTAAAAATCTTCAAATGAGGGTACTTCCGGTCGACCAATTATAACCAAAATCTAATCAGCTCTTCATATGGATGTATCGAAGAGGAATAAGAAAGAATTATAATTTTTAGAATTGTAGTGTTGGAGTTATCGACTATCGACGGAGAAAAAATCGTCACACACATACACACATACAGACATCATCTCAAAAATAGTAAAATCGTATTCTAGAAACTCTAAAACGTGCTTATTCATTGAAAACTCACCATCGAATTTTTTGATCAAAAACAATACCTTCCTTACCTAAAGGTATGACTGAAGGTAAAAACAATGATTGCGCAATTCGATCGTTCATTTCTATTTTGTGCACCTCATTTTTCAGCTAGCTACACGAACAAATATCTAATGGAGCTAGTTTGCAATCAATAATGAATGACAGGTTATTAAATGAAAGTGTTAGCCTAATTCATTGAACTTAAAATTTTAAGACACTATAACTCGAAAACATAAAAATAGAATTCCAACTTATGGTTTTTTCAGACATATATTTTTGTGTAGTATACACTGCCCAAGTTTAGCACGTTCCTCCTGACTTACATTGTGCAAGATAATGTAACAAGTTTTATAAACGTCATTTTAGTCGCGAGTTTTTTTGACACGAACGGTGCGAATATAAAAAAACAAGTTTCTAAAGAGTTTATAAAACAAGTCACATATACTTTGCTTTATCTACAGCTGCAAAGTAAGAGCAAAAATACAGAATTACAATATACCTATAAAACTAAAATATACTGCTGGTGGGAGTGAGATTTGTGAGACTAACATTGGACGAGTGCAGACATATATATCTGCATATATAGATGCACTTGTCTGTAAGAATAGCTCTGCGCAAGCGTCGGATTGCTTTGATTTTATTGGTGTAGAACTAGCGGGAGGGAAATTCTTACACTACCTGACAAGGATAGACACTTACTGAGTTTACATGCAGTTTTGAAACCGTTTTTAAAACATTTTTAGTTTTGAAAACGCCATGTATACAGTGTCGAAACGGTTTTGAATTATCGCAAACCAAAACTAAATTTCATGGGTTGGACTTGAAAACTAGTTTGAAAACTACTCATGTAAATACTTAAAATTCAGTTTCGAAACTGCGCATGCGTACAAAGCATAACGTTTCTATCACTTTGTGTTAGTAACCTTCAAATATAGTGACAGTTGTGTAGTTTTAGTGCGTACTGGTACGAAATATAAAAAATAATTGGAATAATAGCAAAACGAAGTATTTGGAGTGAAGAGGATCTGTCACTTACATAATCTAAATGCGCATGCGCCGAAACTGATTGCAAATCAATTTTTAAACTTGTTTTGAAAACTGCATGTACACAGTTTTGCATAATTTTGACTGAAAACTGAAACCATTTTCAAAACTGCATGTAAACGTAGTAAATAATGTTTGTAGCAGACTCCTCTTAAGTGAGAGATAGGGCATCAGCAGTATATTTTAGTTTTATAGGTATATTAGAATTACACTATTTAGGTTATATAATTAGTTTTACAGACTGTCTGCTACAGCAACTAACTTCAGCCCATCCTTACTGAAGCTATTGTTAGTAGTTGTTACCTTCACACCGTATCCAATACGATCACAGCCACAGCTCGTCGTCAAGTTGTTATTACGATATCGTCCAGCGTAGCGCCATGAAACCCAGTACGTTGTCACATTTTAACTACGGGAGTTGAAAATCTAATTTTTGATTACACAGTTGGAAAAATTAATTTTGCAAATGTGGTACATTAATTTTAAATAAAATTCATATAATTATAAAAATGTTCAATATATTAAATATGCACCTATATTTATCTGCATTTGTTATAAAACAAGAGTAAGCTTATCAGAGTCCTAGACTGTTCTAAAAATAAATGTTTCAGGTTTAGGTGACTAATATGTATTTTAAAATTCTTTTGCGACTGAATCAGTTTGGATATTAATATGAACATAAACAAAAACATATGATATGATTAAGTTTTAAATCTTCTTCCAAAAATCGACCTGTACAAGTGCGTATATAGTACAAAGTTAAAGTTCTTCATATTTCTTTATATATATATATATATATATATATATATATATATATATATATATATATATATATATATATATATATATATATATATACCGGGTAATTCATCGGTCTGTCCTCTCTTTATAACTCTTTTATTTTAAGTCAGATAGAAAAGCTCTTCAAATATAATTTATATGATATATTATTGTCTATCTACTTACCATATGCATTTGTGTACAGGTTGCTCCGTTTAAGCGCAACAATATGTAACTTTATATTTCTTAATGGAACAGCCTATATTTATTTATTTATTTTGATAGTAAATTAGATTCCCTTTAAAAAAGTATTAAGTAATAAGGCGTCTAAAATTATAAATTAAGAAGTTATTTACCTTTATTCAATGAATATGTTTGTTATTAACAAAGTAAACTATGGATAATTTGATCAATTGTTTCGAATTTAAACAAACAAGTTGTCAAAATACTCTTAGTTTATCATTGTTGATTTTGATGTGAAAATGAATCCGCGAAGCATTTTTAAGCATTTTGCCTGATATGGTGCGTCCTGTAGGTACAAACTAATTTTATAAGAAGAATAGAAAAATGTATTGCAGTTGAAGGACAAATTTTCGAGCATTTATTATAATTTTGCATTATTTAGTCTGTCACTAAGTTTTAATAGCCTCTTTGTACTTAGTGTAATGTTTAAAATAAGTATTATTAAAAAAGTATCAAAATTTTGTATTAAATTATGTTTTTTTTTTCACTATGAACTACTATTTTTTATGAACGTAAATAACTTCTTAATTTGTAAGTTTGGACCCCTTATTACTTAATACTTTTTTCAAGGGAATCTAATTTACTATCAAAATAAATAAATACATATAGGATGTTCCATAAAGTTACATATTGTTGCGCTTGAACGGAGCACCCTGTATACAAATGCACATTGTACATAGATAGACAATAATATATCATATAAATTATATTTGAAGAGTTTTTCTATCTGACTTAAAATTAAAGAGTTATATAGAGAGGACAGACCGATGAATCACCATATATATATATATATATATATATATATATATATATATATATATATATATATATATATATATATATATATATATATATATATTAATATTCATAATTTGCTTTCCTTCTTATTTTTATGAAATTAGTCACGTATCTTTCCACAGTTACTGAACTGAAAATAAATATAAAATCATAATATAAAACAACCTTCTGAAGTAAACGGTTTATAATAAGAAATATCTCCTGCCAAAATTTTTCTAGTCAGCCATAGATTTCTGGATATAATTTCAGTATTATGCGAATTTTGCACTTTTGCGCAATTCTGGAACTATTTATTATACAAATTTACGTCTTGTTATTCTCAACTTTCATTTTACGTTTATTTTAAGAACTCCTATGATAAACAAACCAAGAGCAGTTGTCCAGTGGCTGGTAATATAGTTTCCATTCGCAAGTAGGACATCAATAATTTATATCTTGGTAATAAAAGTAATTATAACTGAGTGCGCAAAACTATTGTATAATATATTCCAACACAATACAGTGTGTCCCATTTAGAGCTGCCACCATTGGGATCTCAAGAAGTATAAAGAGATACAATGTCGGTTAAATGGAACTTTTTGTGCACATATAGATAATGACGAAAACCGGAAATTGGTCGATTTTTTCATTTCGAAATTACTTCTAAACTATTAGTAATTGAGAAAAATGATCCAAATAAAAAAGGTAGATATTTTTATTGTCTATCCAGTGGCGTACGAAAATAATTTTTTATGGGTAATTTTCCGAGATATAACACAAAGGTATATATTTTTTAAATAGAACCCATATTTGATTTTTACTTTGAAAAAATACTTATTTTTTTTCTCTTTCGATTGGTATTAAGGTTATTGTATTTTAAATTTGTTTTACCCTTCAAATGTTAGATTTTTCTATATTTTTTATGAAATTTCCTATTTTTTTTTGTCAAGATTCTCATTAGTTTTTCAAAATAGTATTTTATTTTACTTAACTTATTTATTCCATATCTACCTTGCTTCATAAATTAATTCTAATTCAATAATTTTAAGTTAACATAAGTAGGGTTACCATAGGTATAATCTAATAAAATTATATAATAACTCTTATACCAATCGAAAGAGAAAAAAATAAGTATTTTAGTAAAGTAAAAATCAAATATGGATTCCATTTACAAAAATGTAAGTTTGTGTTGTATCTCGGAAATTTACCGATAAAAAATAATTTTCGCACGCCACTGAATAGACAATGAAAATATCTAACTTTTTTAATTTAAATATTTTACTCGATTACTGATAGTTTAGAAGTAATTTCAAAATTAAAGAATCGACCAAATTCAGTTTTTCATCATTATCAAGTGCCCTATGAGAATTTTTGGAAAAACAAAAGCACATCTGAGATGCCCCCCTATAAGTGCACAAAAAGTTCCATTTCATTTAACCGACATTGTATCTCTTATGGTTCTCGAGGTCCCAATGGTGGCAGCTCTAAATGGGACATGCTGTATACACTATTATAAAATTATAATGAAAGGAATATTCATATTCTTATATCATATTTCGTTTATTTTTAAAAACAATTCACTAATTTGTAATAATTATGGAATGTACTCGAATGTATAGGAGAAATGGTTTTCATCTTAAAAATTTTGAGGTATAGGTGTGAAAGCCGGAACACGTTATAGAACTTTTTATTCTACTATTAACAAAAATATTTAAAACAACCGATTTTATAAACCGCTTCAAAGGGATGGAGAAAGTGTAGGTACCTTTTTCACTCTACTAAATACAACTACTTATCACTAAAATGAATAAAAAAATCTGGTGTGGCCAACACAATACATCCCGCCATTACAACCCGAGTCACAGAAAAGATTAAGCCGATCCTCATTTTTGGATTAGCGAATTTAACTCGAATTTTGACAGTTTATATCTTAAAATATAGTCTAATGTAATCCAAGTTACTACCTTTTTTTAAACCCCTCAACAGGATTAAATTCCAATTACAGAGTGGGTTCACATTCACACACATCCATGCCTTAATGGGATTCGAACCCAGAGCCCCGAGGGCACTCACGACACGAGATGTTGCTCTAACCATTGAGCCACCGGAGCTATAATAAAATGAAGATTAAATTTTAAATACCGGGATTGAATAGAATTCACTAATCCAAAAATGAGGATTAGCTTAAACATTTTTGTGAATCGTTAATTTTATTAATCTAATTACGAGTATATACCTACATATTTACTTGTGCTGAAACTTTATTGAATTCCTTTTCTATTGTTCTACTAACTTTTTTCTTTTTAAAACGTTACTAATATTATTTTGAAATGTTAATTCTTTGATAGTGACATTTATCTGTCAGTTACATACATTTGAATAACTGCGTTTTGTTTGTTTAAAGCGTAAACTCTGGGATTTAAATTATAGATAATTTTATAAATTCATCCATAAAATATATAGAAAAAGTATTAATGCAAATCTATAGAAAATTTAATAATCTTTAATTTTTATAATAACATTAATCTCGAAAAAATAACATTTAAAGGTATTTTTCGAAGAAAAACTATTTTGAGCTTGTAGTAAAGTGCCATTTTCGGCTATCCGATTTTCACCAAAATCGAACGTATAAGAGAAATGGTTTTCATCTTAAAAATTTTGAGGTATAGGTAGATTTACTGACAAAAGTAATTTTTGGATTTTTTGTGAAAGCCGGAACGCGTTCTAAAACTTTTTACTCTATTAACCGAAATATTTAAGACCACCGATTTTATAAACCGCTTCAAAAAGAAGGAGAAAGTGTAGGAACTTTTTTCACTCTACTAAATACAACTACTTATCACACCAAAATGAATAAAAAAATCTTTTAACAGAAGCAAAAAATTAACAGATTCACTGCCGCGGCGGCATTTTATCGATGAATTGAAGCAGAGTCTTTAAATTTAATCTAGGCAGTAAATCCGCATGCTTGTTGTATTGGGCACAAATTTTTTCGCCGATTGTTTAGAATTAAAATTAATGTTGTAATTATTTTCAATACTTTAAATGATATTTCAAAAATCGTCATCAGGGTTGCTTTAATTGATAGTTACATAGCAAAAAAATTACAATTAGTAAGCAAATGCCTAATTGCTAATAAGTAAGTTGTTTTTCTTGATTGATTTTATTAACCGGTTAATTTAACTGACTAATTTGACCGATTTGAATGACAGTTCAGTAAAACGAAACCGGCTGTTATTTCTTTCGGTTTCTTGCCCTGCCCCTACGAGAAATGATTTTAAACAATTGCCAGATGTGTTCATGCACTAAATAAGTCAATATTTATTTATCTTATTCCATCATTTATAGAAATAACACTATACCTATATGATTATTTTGTCAAACATATTGGAAAAGTTTCAAAACTCATGTTTTAATAAATAATAGCTTTTGGTTTAGATCTGCAAATTCTACATTCAACTTTGCCAAAATTTTAATAACATAAATAAAATTTTATATGGTTATATATATATATATATATATATATATATATATATATATATATATATATATATATAACTGTTTTGAAATTGACAAGGCATTTTACAGGGGTAACGCTACAATGGGATATTCGAATTAAAAAATATATATATTATCTTCTAAAAATTTCACATTTTATATTACAAATCCAAAATCTTGAGTTATTTTTGTGACAAGGCGAGGGTAAGCGCAATAACATATAAATAACTTTTTATAAACTCTTCTAAATTATAGTTTCAATATTCATATTTTAACTCTGTTTATCTATTTAAGTCAAAATTCAGTTTAGAAATTCTTACCGTATTATGACAGTCAAGACATTTATTTGTTGATAATTAAGTCTGGAAATTATTATATGTACGTGCCCTAGCCTATGCACCCCGCACCCCTAAGATAATCCTGTCCTGATGATAGCGTTATGTTTTTTAAAGGGAGTTGAATTTAGATACTCGAGAGAGTAACATGTAATAATCGGTTTAGAGACCCGTGAGAGTTAACATGTAAGAGTTTGAGTTTTGGGGCGACGCCCGCCTGCAAAATGTAACTTAATAGTTGTATTAGTTTAAATGTAATCATTTAATTTAATTGTAAATAAAGTAAAGTTAGTAGTTAATCATTTAACAAGTATTTGTTCATGTCCGTAGTGTTCATCAGTGTAAAGTGTAAGTGTATGTGTGTTCGCCCTTCTCAAGAAACCTTCGGCACGAAGTGTTGGACGCCAACCATCAGAGGCGTCCACCATTAAGAGTCAGTGTATCATCGTTGCAGTTATCAGTAGTAAACATCAAGAACCAGTATCAGCTTTTCTAAGGAGACCCCCCTCGTGTTACATTTTTTATTTAATTTAAATTTTTAAATAATGAAGTTGCGAAAATGAAAATTCAGTAACAATATTCGCACTGTCGAGAAGTATTGTAATTGTAAAATATCTAATGGATATTTCGTGATATTTTTAAAATTTAGTACTTGGAAGTCGTAAAAATTCTTGCAACAGCCCTATTATTATCTATTCCCCGTGAGACTATCTATTATTATTGACAGATTAATATTAATAAGCTGTAAAAGAATTATATAATAAAATTAAATAAAAATGTTGGACAAACCTCGCCTGCTATCAGTTGGCCAACAAAGGCATCACAGATCATAGCATCTCAGGAAATCAGGTACCACTGCTACCAACGGTCACTGGAACAATATTTCAGTTATTTCACTATTTGGTCCACTGAAAACCATCACACATTAAATGTTCATATCACGAGAGTTAGTTTGACACTAACAGAAACAAATATACAATATTTTAACTCCTTCAACAAAAGTTTATCACGCAAATTACATTTACTACGAACAGAACACATTCTCATGTGTAGGTAATACATACACTGACAAAAGACAGCAATAATAAACAACAAACACCGGTTTTTAATATTAGCTCGAACGTGTCTGTTAAGAGTTGCAATGGTAGCCACGAAATTTAAATAAAAATAATAATAAATTATTTATTCAATTAGCTTTTAATTTTGCGAATTTTAAATAAATGTGTGACTTGTGATCAATATATCATTAATTTTTTTCCTAAAGTATTGAAACAGCCTGTATGTAAAGGCGTAAATCAAATCAAACAATACTTATTTCTTATTTAGAGTTTTATAAAACACAATGGCTGGAAGAACAACTGATTGAGTGTGACTAGCGAGCAATTGACTAGCATTATTTTATCTGCCATTGATTTATGGATTATTTTGGAAAAAATACTTCTAATAAAAGTTACGTATTGTAACGTGGAACGCCCGCCGTCGCCGCCATTGTCACCACGCCGCGCCGCAGCAATGAGCGAGTGTCTATTTATAGCAATGACGCAATGGCGCTAGCACCCGGGCTGCGTAGGCAAACAGGTCGCGACGTGTTTAATTACTTCCGGTCGCCTGAACCTTTTGTGTTCCTTATTATTATGCGGTCGAATATTCTAGAGCTTTTCTAGAAGGTAATGCCAGCTGTATAAAAGAGACGCAGCCATACTCGGGAGTGAGTTAGTTTCATAGGGAGAGTCATAGAAACATTCACATGAAGTGTTAGAGAATAAAGTTTTAGTGAGAAGCACAGCAGTATCGTAGTGAGCGTATGCAGTTGGTGTCGAGTAGGTACTCGGGAAGTTATTGGTCTATTGGGATAGCTGTGGATGTGAATACTCGGTAGTGTTGACGAGTATTGAGAAGCTATACGAGTAGTGTACAAGGACAGTAACGGCGAGTCGGAAAGTTACTGGTATACCGAGATAGCTGTTAAAGAGAATACTCGGTAGTATTGAAGAGTATTGGGAAGCTAGGTATACGGGGACAATAACGGCAAGTGACAGTGAATATTCGGCAGTGGTGTTGAAGAATTGTGGCATACGGACAGTCGGTGATACTGAGGCTGTGGAAGTTAGACAGAGAGTTACATAAATAGACAGACAGTGAGGTGAAAAAGCTGACTTCTGTCCGAGCAGTTGAGTATACAGACACTATTGAGTCAGTTGAGTATATAGACGCTGTGGAGGTCGGTAGGCGGACAGTTGAACATGATATAAGTATATAGTGATATAAATATAGTGATATAAATGTCACGTAAACAGTCTACAAGAGTCTACAACAGACCGGCAGTCTAAGATTGGATGCGTAGTGAAATAAATAATTTGTAATATCGTGGAATTAATAGTAGTGTTAATTGGTTAAATAAGTAGTATTAGTGTTATCTAGATAATTATAGTTTTAGTCTTAATTAGTTTTTAATAATTGTTTAATATTAGTAATAGTAACTTTCATTATAGTTTAATAAACACTTAATTTTAATTAATAATAATTGTCTAATATTTACACTTCACCCAAATAAATAAAAACGTTACAGTACAATTAAATTTTCTATAACCATTCGGCAAACGTGTTAGTTTCGTATGGTATCGATCTACGCTCATTCAAATTTTGTGAACAACTTTAAAATGGTAGGATACAAAACTATCAAAAATATTTATTTATTACGAAACAAATACATACAATCAAAGCACATTTTTTGCAAAATGGTATATTTAAAATTCAATGACAAACGAGCAAAACAAAGTTAAATAACTATAGTGAATTAGCGAAACAACTTTGAAAAGACAAGGAAAGTAATACTATGTTTTACAGTATATCCGAGTTTTCAGGTGCTAAGATTTCTGATGCTACCTCACGTATAATTATTTTCTGGGCACACGTTCAATGTCTAAACACGAAGGACAAATGCAACCACAACATACTTGAGTCTCGCGTGTGTTACGTAAGTCGGTGATAGATATGAAGTTGTCACTATTTTGTAAAACAAAACATGTACTGTCAAAATCATTTATATACAAGATTTATGAATTTCTCTTAAAATAATATTTGTTTTTATTTTTTCTAATGTAACATGGGATTATAGATAATTGACATGAGTATTTTTGAATTATTTAACCTTTTTCATTAATACTTCTTAAAATAAAGTCAACGCTGATTGCCAAAGAACTTGAAAAGTCACCTATTAGTAATATAAATATGTATTTTTTTTAAATGTGCAGAATAATTCAATTGTGTTTTTATACCAATGAAAGTAGCTGTCTGCATATTAAGGCTAAAGATTGCTGCATGATCGTAGCAAAGCTGCAACTATACTTTATTTCACATAAGAAAATAGTAATGGGAAGATACGAGCAATTTGATCTTGTTTGATTGGATAACTTCGGGGTATTATCCAATCAAAAAAGAAAATCAAACTGTTCCTATCTTCCCACCAATATTTTCTTACGTGAAATGAAGTATAGTTGAGGTCTGTAATGAAACTCAACCAGAGGAATACCTATCCCACATTTAATTGCGATTGGAAAGATTAATCGATTTTTAAATGATTTTAATATTTTTTTTGTGATTTTCCACATATCACATCTATGAAAGCGAAAATTTTGAATGCATGTTATTAGGGAAACAATACATTGGTCTGCAAAGTACCTATCTACCTACTTTGTAGATCGTTAGTGTTAGCAACGGTCCGCAATTGTTCACTTTCTGTAACCAAATGACGTTAGCAAAGCATGCCTACTTTTTTTATCGATAGTAGTAAATAGTTATTTACGTAACAAGTGTGTAAAGTAGTACTTTTTTGGTCGTGATTGTAGCACGAGACATAAAAATACTATTTTACACACGTGTTGCGTATAACATTTTTCCTACAACCGAAATGGTATTGATGTTTCTGATAATACTGAGTGTACAGGCATCCAGCAGCTTCAAATACTGTTAGTACTCTTTCTCATAACACTGAATGTAACTTGAACACTTGGAAAAATCTCAGACAGACGATGATTAGTCTTTTATAATGTACAAATTATATATTTAATATTAATATTAAAAATTAGGTTAGGTTAGAATACATGTCAAAAAAATGTTAATGTTCTTAAAAATTAGATTAGTACTCAATCTGTTAAAAAAATATTAGATTTGTTTCATTTACAGTGTATATTCATATTTCTTTATGAATTTTATTACTTTCATTATTATTTACTACTTAATTATATAGTTGACAGGTAAACCGTTGCCTAGTGCGTGAAAAGTACATTTCACGCACTAGTGCTTGAAAAGTGACACTTTACACACTGTAATGAGTGCGTGAAAAGTACTTTTCACGCACGGTTGTAGGAAAAAGTATTTATCTACCTGTATTTTCATATTTCATTTTTAGTTTTCAAGTTATTTCTCGACATTTATTTATTTTATCGTCACATCATTTAAATGTACTAACATTTAGATGTAAAAATAATTTTTTGGAGAAGGGCGTAGCTGAAACTGGTGCTTGATTTAATGGGGTCACCGAGGTTGGTACTACAATGGAAAAGACTGAGTTGGTTTATGTCTATACAGCGAAAGGCAGTGTTGAAGATTATCTAGTACTGTTTTCTTTTCCCGTTTCAAGATTGCCGGAAGGCACTAGTGAAATTGCTTCGTTGCTATCACTATTCTTGAGCAATTGTGACGAATGCAGTGACCAGAAGATACTCAAGATCCTTGAAGTTTGTCTGGTCGCCGACTTTTGCTAGTTCATTTAGCGTTAGCCAAGGTGCACCGCAAGGAGCCGAACTAGCCCCTATTTCTCGAAAAATATTGTGCTTCAGGTGAATAACTGTTAAAGAAAGTAAATTTATCTTTTACCACATGCAATAGTTATTTACAAACTTGTTCGAGAAATCATACTTCCCACATGAGCGCTGTTTCAAAGCACATTTAAACTTTGTTGGTGCAACTTGGTCTTGGCCCTACAAGGGCTGTTGTACCAATGAGATCATGATAAAGATTGTTTAATAATCTCAAATATTCATCCAAGTTATGTCAAAATTTCTTCAAGTACCAAAAATGTAAAGGAAATGTGTACAGATTTAAAAAAAAGTATAGATTAAAAAGAATCGAGTAAAACACGTAATGCCGTTTGGTGGCTAATTCTAAACAGTCCAACTAACTGTTACAAGAAAAAAATTTACTTTGAAACAGTTACACTTTACACTACAAAATATTTACGACACTTGTATCTGCCTAGTTTATAAACATGACCCTGGAAACAGATTGAGTTATAAATGACTTTTGGACGCAGTGTATATTGTTCTCATCGGTGATTCATCTCTATAATTATTATAAATTAGGAGCGAGTGAACCTCGTTAGAATATTTAAAGTGTAAAACTGTATTCTAAAATATCTAAAATTAAATGACTATTTTAAGCGGGGTTACTAACGTTAATGATAGAAAAGCAATTAAAATATATGTAAGATTTAACAGATGCGTGTAGGTAGTGTGAAGCTTATATGTATGTACAGAATGTTGTAAGAATGAAATATTTACAAATTTTGGCATTATCTCATTAAAATCGCAGCCAAAGAATGATATAATTAAATGCCACTTATTCATTTAGTAGATTTTGTTTTATATTTTATCATTTCAAGTAATAAGTAATGAAAATTAATGTACAACTACAAAGTTATAAATATTAAATTATTGAAAAATAATTTTTTATTAGGCAAAATTCATACGTGTATTACGCTAAAATTATTCAGAATAAGACGAATGGTTCATATATTTTATAATTTTATTTTAAATATGTTCAACAATAATATATTGCACCATTATTTCCTTCCCATTCTCAAAAGCTCTCAACCAAACTTTTTTTAGAATGCTTTTGAAATAATAATGAATTGCAAAATCAATCTCTTCTTCAGACGAAAACTTTCTACCCGCTACTCCGTAAATATGAAATGTCCAAAAAATAGCCAGAATCTCGCATTGTCAAGTGTTGAGGCTTTCCCATGGGAAGATGCATTATCATGAAGTTGCATAATTCTTCTTTCTGGATCATTTTTCAGAGTTCCATGTTACTGCAACTGTCTCCTGTCGTCTGTCTATCCTGAATACTGAATAATTCTTCAAACATTATGTTTTTAATGGCTCGCTGCTTTTTGGTTACTGTTGGTGTTTCCCTATCTTTAGTATAAATCCATACACGACGGAATATAAGTTTCGGTACCGGTCACTATTTATTAGTGTTAAGTTTATTGGAAAATTCTCCGCTCCGCTTTTTGAAAATCAGAAAACTGATGTGGCACAAAACGAATGACAACTGATAATAACTGAGAATCCAATCGTCAAATGATACTCTATTACTTCATAAGTGGATTTATTGTCTTTTTCGATTGTTTTCTTAACAGCAGAAATGTTCTGTTCCGTAAGCGCTGCAAAGGGGCAGCCTGTTCCTTTGTTGGTGTTGAACAGAATTTCTATATATTGTCAGAAGCTTTTACCATAATTTCGCCCGTTGCTTCTTATTCCTTGCCATCGTCCTAGCGTCTTGAATCGTCGTGTTTTTCTTCTCAAATATCTTTAGTATTACTTTATTCCAGTCTTTAGATCTTCCTCGGTCTCTTTTTTTGTTATCCATATTTATCTCACCGGTCTATCTTCGTTCATTCTAATGACCCACCAAGCTAGCTGTCTTTACGCCTACGCGATGAACTCCAATACTGACTTACATTGTAGTTGTTCTCTAATCATTTCATTTCTAATTCTATCTTTAAATATTTCATTTCATGTGCTTGAATTTTACTTTTCATTATTCTAGATAATACCTAAGATTCTCAGCCGTATGTTAAAATAGATTTGTATATTGAAGTGTATACTGTTATCATCGTTTTGATGTTACTTGCTTTCTTTTCTATGAAGCTGTTCTTTATTGCATGAAAAACTTTCGCTGTTTTCTGAATTCTGACGTTTTTGTTAGCCTCTTGTGATCCATTATTTTCAGTTTCAATATTGGAACTTGTTTATTTGCTTTATTATTTTTTTTGGGAATATAGGTTTCGTCAAATACTTTTTGTTTAATCCTGCTATAGAAAGTTGTTGTTTCTTTACTTGGATTCGGAACTTGAAGTCTTTTCTTTTAACCACTCAATTTATTCCTATGACAATGGGTGGGTGTGAAAATAGTTGTTATTACCGAAAATTCGAATAAACTACAATAGAATTCATAACATTTATTTATTTACTTAAAAATTACCCGCGCAGTTATTGAAAACAGCATTTACAACTAAACATGCTAGCAACTAGCAAGTAACATTTTATCTATCTCAGTGTCTTCCAAAGTACCTTCTATTACCTCTCCCTCTACGTACGCAAATTACTGGTATTGGCGACCGCTTCACGTTTTAACTATTTTTCTTGAAATCTTATTGGTCGCCGACATTCGGCTTTTATCTTCCATATTTTCAAAGTTTTAATACAAAAAAAATTTCTACAGCATATATATAAAGTAGCTATTTGCGCTCTTTTGTGTCAACGAAAAATGTCACTTTGTCGCTCATGCGCGACGAAGTAGAAAAAACGCTCGGTGTTCAAATTTCTAATTATACAATGTTAAGAAATGTCACTTGTCTACATTCTTAATGGAAACGTTTAGCCAGGAACTAATGGCACTGTAGTTACAGATTTACCACCTTCACAAGTCAATCTGACATATAACTGCTCTGTCGGTATATTCCATAACCAAACAAAATACCACACTACTGTGAAAATAAAATAAGGCATTCATTTGCAAAAACGAAAGTATAAAATGCTTAGATTAGTTTGAAGCAATAGCTAAACAAGAATGGAAAATAACGATAAATTAAAATTAAATAAATTGTGTGAACAGTTGTGCTGCCACCGGCAATAGTTTGGCGTGAACGCTTCCAATGGATATCCACTTTTTCACTGCACTAGTTTAATGTACTTGAAACAAATAAATTGTATAAAAAAACTTATAATATTAATTACAAAATTGGCATTAATTTTTTGAAAAAACGAAAGCCAAAACAATATCTTGAAATCATATTTAAATACGGTGCTATCTTCACTGCAAAACTATACATTTTATAATTTTTAGTTATGGTGGAGGACCGCGGACCGCAAAAAAAATCTCGTGTGTTTCGAGAGAATGCCGCGCGACGCAATCCTCTCAATCGACAATGTCCCTTTTTGCGCTCTTAATACACAAATAGCTATTGTTTACAATAACAAATGTTTATAAACACAAACAATAGCAACGTACGCCTCCGTCTATACACTTATAAATCTATTAGTACTAATTTTAATATTTTTTCTAATATTTCAATATCAGAATAGACCAAAAAGCTATACAACACTCGTGAAGAAACAAATTCGCTCACTTATATGCCTTTGGCCATTTGACTAGCGCCTCGTGTTCAAAACTGGCATATGTGAGAGCGAAATTCTTACTTTCTTCACTCGTATTGTAATTTACTATTTCTTTCAAATTCATTATATTTAC
Source organism: Harpalus rubripes (assembly GCA_963082715.1). Classification (NCBI taxonomy): domain Eukaryota; kingdom Metazoa; phylum Arthropoda; class Insecta; order Coleoptera; family Carabidae; genus Harpalus; species Harpalus rubripes. The sequence goes on from OY720450.1 coordinate 16,529,873, forward strand.
CAGCCAGCGGTAAATTGTAGCCAAAGAAGGAGCTTGTTAATTAAAAAATGGAATCTAAACTTCCTAAGCACTTACTTAACCCACAATGATACATTAAAAAATTTATTAACTAAGTTCTAACTAACTTAACTGCAAATAAATGACTGTTTAAAATGTTAACGCACAGCCCGCTTGTATAAGAAAAAGTATTGATTATTATTGTTTTACCGATTATTCTGGTTTTCGTTTGTTGTATTATATACATATAAAAATGTAGTAACCAAACATTTTCTTGTACATAATTATGACGTTATTGCGAGAAACAAACATACCAAGCACCGCTACCCTTGATCCTGCTCATACCTATCCCATGTGTAATGTTAAACCTCATGTCCATTGGTGCATGAAATTATAATCAACAAATAGTTCCCAAAAATACAGTAACATATTCATGGACGCAAGGTGACGTGGGCCGACGCTGGACGCCGCGACGCAGTGGCGGAGAGGGGGTCGGGCTGGTGGGGGCAGCGTCCAAGAGGCGTCGGGAGGTGGACCTCACGCGGCAGTCAGTGCCGTACCCTTACAGTAGCCGGATCAGAAACCACAGTGCTTCAGATCACATCTCACAGGTAGGTAGGACGAAAAAAGATACCAACAGTGCCCAACTAACACAAAAAAGGGATCAAAGTATATGCCCTAATACCTAACAATATGCTTCAACCTTATACCCGAAATGTGCTTCAACTAATTACATTATTATCATAAATAAATACAAATTATGTCTCAAACAAAACCTAAACCGTAAGAAAATATCTGTTACTATTCACTGGTAGTAAATTTGAAACTTCAAAACTTCAAACAAAATTTAAGATAGACAATGAGGTAATGCGCATGCTCAATATTTCTTCTATTTTAAACTTATACAATAATTTTCATAAATTCTTAATTTAATACAATTAATAAATCAAATTGATATAGATAACAACTTAAACTTAAATTAATATCAACTTAGTGTGAAATATTAAATATTAAAAAAGTTAGTTATGATTCTGCGCACTGAAGACACACTTACTTACCATTTACCAATTTTATGCTAAGCTAAAGATTACTAGAAACTAAATTTATAAATACTAAGTAGTATTTTAAGTAGGTAATAGTTATTTAATCTTACGGGTCTAATGTCCACCACTGATCCTTAAATTTAAGCTAAGCTTAAACAAAAATATTCAGTATAATTTCTTATTTGACATTTCGTATCAATACGGTATTGTCATCTTAACAACCACTTAAAATTTAAGTGTTATCGATGCCACCGAGCATAAATCTTATTCTTTTCGGAATTATTACCCTTAAATGTGGGTCAAGAAAGGCCCCAAACTGGGTTAACTGATGTCAGTGCTTTGTTACAAAAAGGATAACTCCAAACGTTGACGCAATCGTAAACAAATTGAGTCCTAAGTCCTGAAATAAATCGGATGAATAATCTATCAAGAATTTCAACTTCTTGGTCAATTTGCTTCTGAAAATAGGTCACTACTACTAGTATAATATGAAGCGAAGCGCCTGAAAACAACTGGTATATACTGAGGTGTTTTCAAGGTCATTTATTCTCATAACCAAATATTTGCACCCTACTGGTTATTAATAGCACTAGATAAACTGTTAGTGAGATATATGACAGTTACCATGGAACCTAGCTCTCATAACCTAATTATTTATAAATCAACCCTAAACAATTTAACAATTCAAACAAACATGTTAATTCTTTTCAGCTATGTGAACCATACTTCAAATTTACCCTTCATTGATAGTAGTGCTAAAGTGTTAGTGTAATTGCAACAAGTATCAACTTGTCGGGTGTGTGGTTTCTGATTGGTTCGATCTCGCGCTTTGGATATCACGTAGCCTTTAGCGCTTGCTCAGTTTGGTCGAGCGCGCGACTTGAACGGCTCCGGTGACGTTTCTGGCTCGCGCCCGGGCCAACTGGTCCCCTACGTCCTGCGTCCCCTGACCGAAAGTTAAGCCGCCTAAATGCTAACTCTATTCTTGGCACTTTGCATGTCGTCGCCAATTCTGATATGTGAGCCCATTCCGATCAAATTCATACACCTATCGCCGAAAATTGAAACTTAAGCATGGCCGCAAAAGTTTTCAAAATATATAAGTTAATTCAAACAAAGTATTGCTCCATTAATTGACTACCTTAATTTTTGTAAATATATTTAGATTAGACGAGTGACAAAAATAAAATATACATGTACAAAAATAAAAATACAGCCTTCAGCATATACGAATTTTTGTAAATATGTTTACTTGGGCACCTGTGAGAATTATGTATGCAAAATAAAAATATACTCGACCGTCCGTTTTAACGGGTTATATAGTCGCTAATTTATTTAACCTCAGATCAAAAATAAAAACAGAAAAATTCTTTTATCATTACTTTTTAAACAATAATGTAGATAACAAGCACAATGTGTTCAAAAAAATTCCTAACTCGGAGTAGGCTTTGAACAAAGAAACGTATGTCAATTTAAAAATATTTAATTAAATGTAAATTTGACATGAGATATTGTCAAAAATGTCTTCTAAAGAAATCAAAACTTTTCTTCTTGAATCTTATTTTAGAAATGGAAACAAATTAGAAAACGGCGAATGTGAATATACTGTATCCTTCTTTATTGTCTTTTCTCCTTAAAATTACATTTTAGGATCAATTTTGACAACTTCATTTTTTAATTAAATAATGATCAGACATACGTTTCACTGTTCATAGCCTGCTCCGAGTTAGGAATTTTTTTGAACACACTATATTTACTTCGAATTATTTTGTATAGCCTGTCTCAATTTACAGTGAATTGACTTGAGTTCATTGATGATGTGTTTAACCTCTTCACAGCGAGAGATTTTTACCGACAGGTCAAAGCCTACCCTTCAAAAATGTAAAAAAAACAGTAGTCTCGGGACGCCCGACAAAAGTGGTAACTTTGTCCAGATGATTTCAAAATAATTTTGTCGTTTAAGTATTAGTAGAATAAATTAAATAAATAATTGTTTTGTAAATATTTAGTTATATTTGATGATTTATTTACGAATATAACGACGTATAGCGTATAGCGGCAGCTAGAGAGAATTAGAGTTGCGCGCGCACTGGCTTGCCATCTCTCAGCGGCAGCTTGGGCGCTGGAGTGGGGAAAAGTCTTAATCGCCAGGTCTGAATTTCTTAACGGTTCACCCTCCTATAAGAAGTTATCACTTAAAAAATATATATTATTTTGGTAAATAACAATGAATAAGCATTAGGTCTAGTTAACGTCTTGGACCGAAACAAACTGAGCGCACAATGCAATTATGCGGATTAGGGCTGCGAAAAAGATCGATTGATCGATATTTTTTTGTAAAAATCGGATTGATCTTTTATTTTGAAAAGATCGATTAATTGAAAATAGTACTTTCCAATAAGATCGATTAATTAAAAAAAAATTATCCGAATTCCGGAAATCAGTCTTTCTAAAAGATTCTGAAAAATCTATTTTTTTAAAATAATACTCTTATTTACTCCAAGATAAATGAAAAAGTCTTTTGATTTCACAAGGCATTTGGCGTTTCACGCGCGTTAGTTGTATTTTTTCGTAATTTGATATGCATATGCGTATTAGAAATTTCATGACAATAAAAATCGAACTTACGGTTTTTTCCATTAAAATCAACTTTTGATCTATGATTAAAATCGATGTTTTGATTATTAAAATCGATTTTTGATCATTTATTAAAATACATTTTTATATAGTATTTCGATTTCAAATTAAAAAATATCGATTTTTTTCTATTGATCGATCAAATCAATCAATCGCGACAAATCAATTTTAGCAAATTTCAAATTTGTAAGATCGCACAGCCCTAATACGGATCTTGCAATAATACGGGAATAAACTAAAAGAAGAAAAATAAAATAGTAGTCTGTACAACAAGAGTTGATATGATGTCCATATCGCATGAGGATGAAGTTTGAGCACGACGCCGTAGGCGGAGTGTTTAATCATCCGAAGGCGATATGGACATTCCACTCGAATTGTACAGCATACTTTTTCTACGACTAACGAAAAGAAGAAAAATACGAACTACAGAAATTTGAAATTTTATTGAACATTATGAATTTTTGTCATTTTATGTAGGTTTTCTTATTGACATTTGTTATTAAAATAATATTTTATTTTATAAGTATACACTACTTTTACATACCAACAATTTTTATTATGGGGTCTCGTGGCCGCGTGCCTGAGTGTCTGGCCGCGAATCTGGAGAACCGGGTTCGATCCCGACCGACGCCAAATATTTCGAATTTTAAATGGCACAAAATTGACCCCTGTGGTGCACTCTCCACGCCAGCAATGAGTGCCCGTGAGGTGACGCCTGGTAAACGCCCGCACGGTACAAATATGTCATCATCAGCAGCAATGGGTAATATGCCGTGATGATATATTTATTTTATTTATTTATTTAACAATTTTTAATGCTAATCTAAAGGATAACCTTGACTTGGCAATGTGATATTTCATACCGTTCTGATTCTTATTTTTTATACGTTATTTTTCAATACTTACAACTAATTCATAATATAATTCTGTAAATTGTTATTAAATTATTCAAATCTCTCTTTATACTGAAAATATTTCCATCTAAATGATAACATTGAAATGTCAAATGTGACATTTGTATCGTTCTTCTTCTTAATCTTGTAATAAATGAATAGACAGTTGCCTAGGTAACACGACTTCGAGATATGTAATTCGTGGATTTGATATCCATCCTAGAATGAATATGAAATTATATTCGTTCAGTTAACTAGTATTACCTACATATCCATTCTGCAGATTGTGAAGAAATGATAAGTTTTTCAAGTGGGAGTAGAAAAAAGTATATTTATTTATTATCGCTTTTAAATTGTATAACATTGATTTTGACAAAAGTTAATCACGAACAGTTAGAACCTCAGCCATAAGGATAATATCAACTACGCTAAATGAATGATTGGAAAATTTGAGTACGGTTCTGCCTCCCAACCTTTATAATTTCCTAAAGACATCGCCTGCTGTGCCTGTGAGGGTCAACATAGTTCGCTTAAGTTGAGACAGACAAAATTATAATAGAATCTAGAAATCTACCAATAAGAATTAAACAACAACCATAAAATTGAATCTACAGTAAAATTTTTGAAAGATGTCCGATCTAGGTTATCTGCGGATTGTATGAATTAAGATTTTGTTTTGTCAAATTCAGTAGTGTCGTCATCAATTTCTGATGCAAGAATTACAAAACTTTTATCTAGCATCCTTGTCATACATATGGCATATATGAGACTTTTATTCGCTATCTCATTGTCGTTGGGTTTTCAGAGGAGAATAAGCTATCTCCGTCTAACCAACGACAAAAAATGAAATAGAAACTGTATTATTGTAACCGCGTTAACGAGTGTCATTTTCAAATATTTGAATTATTTGAATATTCATGTCATTCTGTCAATCATGTGATTAAGGTCGACAATAATTTGTGCTTCGTTGCGTATTGTTAATTCTTGGGATTATACACATTGTGCATTTTGCTATTGCAAAGACGGTGATTTTAAGTTTTTCGGCAATTATTGCAACATATTGCTTGTGAACAATAAAAAGAGGTATATTTCATTCATTATACTTATATCGTATTTATTCAATTGGTTTATTATTTCTAAATAACTATTTATACTTCGAATTTTGATAAATAACGAAAGTGACACAATATAGATCAAACTGTTAGTTTTTACCAGTTTTGACATTTCATCATAATTATTCAATTGCGAAATATCTAAGTGTCACTTCGAATTTTGATGAATAATAATATTCACACAAGGTATATGTTATATTAGCGAACAACAAAATTATTGCAAATAAAATATTGAAAATGTCAAATATGAAAAAGTCCTGTCATACTCCACTTTATATCAAACTAGAAAATTAAATCCCTATAATAAAACCATGGTAACAATATGACGTCATCAATTCCCTCCCGCCCCTGGCGATTTGAACCATTTGTTTACTAATGTGACGTGGGGATCAAGTCGTGAAAACGGACTTTAGTTGGGTTTTATGAGGATACATAAGATACTACTGTTAGTTTATTATTATACAAATAGATGTTACAGTAAAAGCATTCAAAATTAAGTAAGTTAACTGGTAAGTTTATTATTGTAAAACAAAATATGTGAAAAATAAGATACTGACACAGTGTCATTGTTAATGGCACTGGCAGAAAATAACCATATTCGTACGGCTATGAATAAAGGTAATATATCTGAATTAATAAGTAAACATACGTTACAGCGAAAGTATTGTCAACAACGAGCATCGTTTTAAAATTGAATGTCCTAATTTAGTCAAAGAAATATGAATTTTTGAAAGAAAAGCGTGTTATATCCATCCTTATCACACACTCTTCTTGTGAGAGAAATAAATATATGCGAATGTATTAATTCGTTCATGATACAGATGACCTTGATCGGACATTTTCAATAATTTTACTGTACTTACTCGTAGAAATAATTTAGAAGTAATGAAAAATTTCAAAAATCCAAATGAATCTTATAATTTATTACGAAGAAATAAATGCTTCATATTATTTATGTACTTACTGCGTCAAAATTTATGATACCAGAATTATACCCAATCAAACAAAATGCAATAACTTTCTATGCTTGTTTTAAAATTCCATTCTATTATTGACGATGATTGATCATTTTTAAATAAACATAATATAATTTTTAAAGTTTTAAATATAATTTGATGGTATATCACACATTCTGGGTGTGCCAATCTGCTTCTATTCGCAGATATTGACGACATATCTGTACCGTAGACGGCGTTTATCAGGCGTTCCCACTCGAGCTCTCAAAGTTGTTCTGGAGACACGCGTCACTTTTCTGCTTTTTGAAAATTGGAAATAATTTTAATGTTTTTAGGAAGGCGTCGCTTGAAATCGAACACGAACCGTCTGAATCACAACCGGATACTTAACGCACACAGCCACGCAACCCCATAAAGATAAAACTATTTGCACATATACAAGGTGTTTCAAAAATACTGTAAAAAAATTTAAAGGCATATAGTACTGACCAAAATAAGTAAAAAAGCTTGATCAACATAGAACTGATCTTCAACAGTTCTCGAGAAAAGCGAAAAATCGAAAAAAAAAATTTGTCTGTCAGTAAATAGACTATAAAAAAACAATAAAATTTTATATGAAACGTTTTTCTCAATTTCTAATAGTTACGAAATTATTTGAAAATTAATTATTGGCCAAGGTCGCCACAACATTTAACATAGTACAATTATTTGATTTTTTTTAAAAAAAACAAATCACATCTAAGATGACCTCTGAAAGGTAAACAAAAAAATCCATTTAATCAAAGTCGTAACTCTTTAACTTTTCGAGATAGCAGATGTAAACCCCGTAAAAACTCATTTTTCACTGCCTCGAATCTAGGAAACTATGGAAGATCGGACCCATATTGATTAAGCTTTTTTACTCATTTTGGTCAGTAATGCCCTTAATTTTTTTTACATTATTTTTGAAACACCCTGTATACTATGTACGCATAATTGACTACTTGCACATGCACATACAGTATGTACAGCTTGTTGGGAATTTACACAAACACTCCGTAAACAAAATAAGGGCTTAAAGAGCATGAAATAGTATATTCAAGGACAAGTATTACAAATGGACATTGTAATACGTATTTTTCATTCTATTTTTCCTATTTCGCATTAATTTACTTTTATTTAAAAATTATTATTGAAAAAAACATTAAAATAACAAAGTTGGTAACATTGACAGTTTTAGTAAACATTTGAAATTTAATTTATTTTCACATTTTAACTACAGTTACTTACAAGTTAGGTTAGAGTTAAAATTTATATTTATTATGTTATGTACCAAGTACCTTGAGTTTTAATTTAAAAGAGGGCTTTACTGTTTGATGTAAATATTTTACTATAAAAAATCTAATTTTAGTAATTTTTCATGAGTAGTGAGTGACACATAATGACAACTAAATGAAAGATATTTATTTGACACTTAGACTAAGTTGCCAACTTCACAATTTAAAAAATCAACAAAAACATTTATACAAAATTGTTCATTATAACTCTATTTTTGACACAAACAGTTGTACAAAATTCACTTTGTGTACGCGAAATAAAAAAAAATATTTGTAGTGTACAGTAGGTACTTTCTTCAAGTTACCCTAATTTAATCTAATAGTTATTTATGCTACAAGGGATATAGATACCATTTACCAATCGAGGATGAATTTGCGCCCGAGCGATAGCGAGGGCTGGCAAATAAGTTCAAGAGTAGTCAAATGTACCTACTTCTCGTGTTGCATGTAAGATTTTTTCCACTCCCGATGATTTATTATTTACCTGTTCATTTTCACTACCATATATGTCAAGGAATACCGTTGAATATTGATACATTAAAAAAAGAGTCATAGTACTCTATGGAAAATTTAAGAAATAAAACGCTGTCATCTGTCACGCGTCAATGGTAACTTTTAAATGGAAATATTTATGAAATGAGGACAATTTGATAGAAATCAAACTCAAAACTAAAAATTATAAGAAGCAAATATTTGAGGCAAGTTTAAAATATCTAACTGCTGGTATTTCACAAAGAGGGAAGTAATTTCAGTTGTAGGGAAGTAAGGACAATCCTTACATCTCGTAGCTAATAGAAGCCGATAAATTGACAGTAAAATAAACATACATCCCTACAAAGAATGTCCTAATAGCCTACTTACGTTATCGGGACTATCGGGAGTGGGAAAACTAGTTTATCCTAACCGAACTCAAAAAATGCTACAATAAATATACGAGTATAGCATGCGCAAATAGTGATTACTTTTACACAATTGTATGCGAAAACAGCATTTTTTTACTTAATAAGTATAATCTACATAATATTAACATGAAAAATATATAAAATAGCACAAAGGAGAGACATGTATAATTTTTCACGAGATGCAATTTGAAGCTTTCGAGTTCTCGGACTCCGGCACCGACAAAGATAGTTATTAAAGTATTAAGGATGGTAAGGGCAATTTACCGCTAGAGGATAAAAGTCGAGATATCCAATATTATCCGAAAGCGGTATAAATGCACTTAACGTCTGTGATGCTTATTATATTTTTGCATGATCAGTCATTTTTATTTTATAGCATTTAAACAAAATTTGTCGAATAAAACAAATATAGACCGTTTTAATTAAAAAAATATGCTCAATGGGATCTGTACAATGTAAAGAAAGTGTTTGACAACTTTAAAAAAACTTCTCAAAAGAAGTTACAATAGTTATTTGTTAAACTAGGCACTAAAATACCAGATTTATTCAGAGAATGCTTCCGAAACTGTAAATCTATGATTAGTGCTGTATTGAACATATTATTTTTTGCCGATTTTAGAATTATTATTAATTTAATGATTATTTTTAATACCTACTTTGAAAATTATTGCTATCAAATTATGTGTTTGTTGAACGGTTGCTATGCATTTGTATAGCGGTAGCTATTAATAGGCAGAATTTTTTTTATTACCTCAAAAAATCGCACCTATAATGGTAATCGGCAAAAAATCTTTTATTGAAGCTAAAATGTCAAATGATACAAATTTTCACTGAGAATACGGGTATTTCAGTGACTGCAATATTTTTAACGTTTCGTTTATCAGCCCAGATGGCAGTTGCATGCGCCATTTTACTTACTATGTGCAAAGAAAGAAAGAGGTAGCTGTTAAATTTAAAAGGTCTATTGACACTGGGTGTGCCAATCTGCTTTGTAAACAGATGTCAGTAATGATGATGACATATTTGTACCGTGCGGGCGTTTACCAGGCTTCACCCCGCGGGCACTCATTGCTGGCATGGAGAGTGCATCTCAGGGGTCAGGAAACAATGATTCGTATTTATTCTAATGCTGTTGTTACAAATTATTTATTTACTTACCGCCAGTGGTCTTTTCGTAAGATTTATAGTCCCGAAAACCCTATCGGTAAACATTAAAAACACCCGATCGTGCGAAAAATATATGCTTTTCACCACGGAGAGAAAAACATAAATATCAATATATATATATATATATATATATATATATATATATATATATATATATATATATATATATACCGGGTGTAGAAATGAAAAGTGGTGCATAGCGATTTCAATGTTATTTTTTAATACTGCTATACCTCTTTACCTATTCATTTTAGAGCAAAAAAGGTAAAAATATAAGTTGTTCAGAAATTAAAAAGGCATCCTATAAAGGCAACTTACTTAATAATCATTCATATTTCACGAGATATTAATTAAATAAAAATTAATGTTCTTTTAGAAAAATTGTGAAGAGGGCCTTGAAAAATGAAACAAGTAACCTCAATAAAATAATCACTTTAACATTTATTTATTTGTTGTATAATATCTTTTAGGTATAAACTCAATTTGTTCGGAATTTATACAACAAATATCAAAAGTTAATATTTTATTTAGGTTACTTGTTTCACTTTTTTCCAAAAGAACATTAAATAAAATTTAATTAATATCTCGTGCAATATGAATGATTATGGAAGTAAATTGCCTTTATAGGATGCTTTTTTTAATTTCTGAACAACTTATATTCTTATTCGTTTTGAGCTAAAATGAATAGGTAAAGAGATATAGCAGTATTAAAACAATAATATTGAAATCGCTATGCGCCACTTTTCATTTCTACACCCGGTATATATTTAAAAGCTTGTGACACATGACTAATTCAACTGGCATTTTTGACAATTCAAGGATCTAAAAAAATTTGTACTTTTTGAGTTTTGAGATCTACGTCGTTATTTTCTAACATGGTACTTGGAATACAAAGATTACAGCACGAACCCTTGCGGAAGACATATTTTCTCCCTAGAGGCAAAATGTTTATTTCTGTCAAGAATTTGACATCCGAGATATCCCGATGGCGAAAAATTTATATTTTAACAAAATGAAAAAATTGGCAATGTACAAATGTACAAAGTCAAACAAAGTATTTATTTTAAAAATATAACAGTTCATACATCATAATTTGAAACTGTGGGTGTCCATATGTCCGATTTGAGACACGTTTCAAATAAATTAACTTTAAGCACTGATGCAACAACACATGTGTCCAAGGATCGATATGAAAATACATTTAATGTTTTCGAAATACACTTGCAAAACGTTTCGTAATTTGCAATTACATACTTCAATTTATTGTTGCGAAAATATGCTTGAAGATGTCACGCTTAGTGAAACAGCATAAAGATCATATTTATAACCAAATGCACCAAGAAACTGGTTCACGTTGCTTAGCAAGAGCTTTATACTAACAAACACACGAATTTAAGAGACAAGCTCTAAGAATTAATGAGGAGAGAATGTAATTTGTCTAATTTTCTTCATAGTGATACATTGTTGTGTTGAAAACTTAATTCATCAAGAAGAAAATGTAAACTATTTATAAGAAATAATTGCAGCATAAAATTAATTCAGCGATTCATTTTCGAGAAAATGATTCACATTTCTAAATATACAGCTTGCAGAAATTAATAATATTTTAAAAATAAATTCAGATTAAATCAAAAACTGTTGCAAATATTGCTACGTAGAACTGATATTTTGCTTATAAATAGATCTTTGACAAATAAAAAAATTGATTTCATTGTAGTTCACCAATTTCATTATTGTATTACAGTATTTTGCCTATAACATTCATTTATTTAAATGGACCTTTTCAATTTAAAGAGATAGAAGATATGCGCAATGGGAATCTGCGCAAAGTAAGAACAATTGAAATCTATGACGTTTGATTCTAAAAATTTTGACGTAGAATGTGAGTAAAGACTTTGACAACTTTAAAAAACATCCCGAAAGAAGTTACAAAAGCTTTTATTGGAGCTAAAATGTCTAACGATGTAAATTTTCACCGAGAATATATGTATTTTAATCAATGCAATATTTTTGACGTTTTGCTTGACAGCCCCACTGGCAGTTGTTCGCGCCATTTTCTTACTATTTGTAGCGCGGAAAGAGATAGCCGTTAAATTGAAAAGGTCCATTACGTACAAAAACGATAATTTTAAAAAGTTAAAATTAGCAGGAATGCATTAAAATAATCAAATTTTAACACGTAAGTGCACGCACCGGTCTGCGGGACCATTCAGCTAAAAACAAGGTATATGGACTTATCGACAAAATAGGCCCAAGTAATTGTTAAAGGACTATAAAGAAACTGTAAATTATGTTGTAATTTTTATAAATTATAAGATACATTCTTTTTAATTCACACTTGTGATTACAGAAATAATAGAAATTTAACTATCGTTGGTCCCTGAGACCGGGTGCGTGTACTGAAGGGTTAACAAGTGCAAAAAGAGTATATTTATTGTACGAGATGAGATAATTGTGACACGAAACGTTGTAGAGTGTGACATACACAACTGGTGCAATAAATATACTTTTTGCAAACGTATCATACAATATTTCTTTTTTGATAGAATTTATTATTATTTGCGTAAATAATTAAATAAAAAGATTGACGCCAGAAATATTAATGAAAAACAACCCCCCACTCCTGTGACGTCGGAGCACATACAATAGATACGTCATTCATAGCCAATAGGAAAAAAAAGTAGGCGATAATTCTGTTTCAGATCTCGTGACTTTTTCAAAATATTATACAAATTTCAATAATTAATTGTAAAATATCTAATGGATATTTCGTGATATTTTCAAATTTGTGACTCTTTAAAGAACAATATCTTTTAAAATTTAGTACTTAGAAGTCATATAAAAATTATTGCAAAAGCCCTATTAAATAAATTTATATGTAATTAGAAAATATTTTGAATGTAGAGTCAAATATCAAAGTTGGGTGCTTTAATGATGATTTAATAATTGTACTACTTTTATTTATTACAAATATTATAAAACCTTTTTTTTACTCCTTTTGGTAAAATGTACTGATTTCCATGGCGCTAAATATCTCAATGACAACTTGACAAGCTGTGGCTTGGATCGTATTGGACACGGCGTGTAGCTTATAACATTAAATACGGGCCGAAGTTAGTTGGTGTAGCTGACAGCTGTCATCCCGTAAAAATATGTATGTAACCTAAAAAGTGTGTTCCTGTATTTCTGCTGTCTTAATTTGCAGTCGTAGAAAAAGTATAGTATGCAACAAGTTTTATAAACGAATGTGTAGAGTTTGTAAAACGAGATACATCTATACTTTTTCTACGACTGCAGATTAAGACAGTAGAAATACAGAAACATACTTTTTATGTTTATTTTTACAGAATGCAACCTGTGCTAATCTTTTACAAAAAAAATTATCCATGAATGCAATCATATTAAGAGCCGTTAAAGTGCTAAAGTTATATTGTGAAAACAGCCCTAAATTCATTGTAAAAACTTATCTATTGCTAGATATATTCGCATTATTTCATATAAATGTTTTTAATGAACTTTATGAAATATGTTAAATTTAAAGAAATTCTTCGATATAAAATTTGATAGTACAAAATCAATTTGTAACGAAACGAATAAATCCCCAAAGCAGATGACCTATTTATTTAAAAAACTCAACACCTGAAAATATTTCAAAATGGTGTCCCAATAAAAACCTAAATCACGAACCATTACCCAATCAAAAATGTAACATTTTAAAAATCGAATGTTGTGGGTAAGAATGTGGTTTTGAAACGATGTTCGTCCATCTAAAAATAGCGTCGTGACGGCCTCTGGGCAAGCGCGTGGCAGCGTCGCGTCCACCGACCATATCTGTATGTGCGAACAAGTCCGCGAGTCGCTTACATCACTTGCAGCCGAGTGACCCGCGCCGGGGACCAAAATAGCCCCGACCGACGAAAAATATTACACTCTGAAAGTCTGAAACTGAAAGAGCTGTCAGTGCGATGCTGGTGGAAGAGACGAGAGCTAACTTCATCAGAGCCCTTGCCTTTTTACTGCCTTTCATCATTTACATGTTCGGAGCGCTGTTTGTCATCTGTTATGCTGTTATAATACTCTAATAAAACTCATTTGTCTATAACCCCTTGTACATACATATGTTGTCATAAATACGCTGATCCTAACCTATAAATACTTATATCACTGATGCGTATTAACTATTGCACAAAAATATAACTTGTAAATGTATTTATGAAAGATTATAATGACTATACCGGACACCTACAATCGAGCAGTAAGATTCGTTTACAATAACAGACAACAAATTGTTCCTGTTCTAATTTATTTAATTGGAGCGCTGTTGGCCCTTTACTACACTATTATCATATTTTAAATCTCCCCCTTTGTCCCGCTTATCAAAAGAGGTTAGAAACATTATATAACCAAAATGATATACTTCTAAATTCTCTTTTTGTTTACAGCGAACGAGCGACCAAAACACCGAGACAAAATGTTCAAAAATCATTTGGATATGATAGGCCGCAATGAGCCGGTGTCGAAGAAGGCTAAGTTCTGGCAGTCTTACGTCAGATCCTTGAAAGGTAATGCAACTTTGATTTTGGCACCGAACACTGTTTAATGTTTACGTCACTGATACAGATGTACACTTGTTCGAATGTATTTATGTAAGACAAATTTTACACAGCACTTGTAGGCGATTATTTGCCAATTATCTTAACACTCTTTCATGCCACATTTTTGTATTGGACGATTTAATGTTTTCTGCACTTACTTCATAATAGTTATTTATGATGTAAGTGTTAAAAGTGACATTTTATTTTGTGAGAAGGAAGTTTGGAACACGACGCGAAGCGGAGTGATCCAAACCTTCGAACAAGATAAAATCACTTTTAACATGTATATCATACATAGGCGCCCACAGGGGGGGAGTCGAAAGGGTCGACTGGCCCCCCTTTCATTTATGAACTGTATCCATTTTTAAAAATTAAATTATAATTTTAATTTTTCATTTCAATGTATCATTGTATATAATTAACATTTAATTATTATACATTTTATTTTGAGCAGTTCAATGAAATAATTAAATTGTTACTCAGTAATATATTTTAATTTAATGCAACATTGTATTTTCAGATTGTCTGTTTCTGTAGTTATTGCTTATGCTCGCATCTTGCATCATAAAGCCTAGTAGAAGGGGCAATTCTACGCATTTTCGTCATAAAATATTGATTTTAATTTTTTAAGAATTTTTTAAATTTGCTTCATTGTAAAGAACTCTATATTCTCTTACTTTGCATTAAAACACGTTTGACCTTGAAAATTATTAAAAATTCGCCTGCGGCGCATATTTTTCTTACAACAATAATTTCGACCCACCTTGTAAAAAAGTCTGCGGGCGCCTATGATATCATACACTATTTTTTCTACAAACACTATTTTTTAATTTAAATTTGTATTTCTAATAATTTTTTGACATTCACTTTTAACACTAGTGTCAAAAGTAACAATGATCTGTCACTTTTAACACTGGTGTCATAAAATGACATTTTTAACGCTAAAAACAAACATTAAAAAGCCCACTTTTAATAGATTTGTAGAAAAAATTAATACCTATGTATATATTGTTACTAGAAATAATTTATTAATAGAAAATTGCTGTTATTTAATTTTTCTAGTAGAATATATTGTAGTTGTCTCATTGTGTAAATATTCGTCGTTTCATGAAGAGCATTAGGTATTTCATGAACCAATGACATTTCAGGAAAATGGTTCGCCCGCCTGCGCCTTCCATGAAATGACAAATAAATTATGTTCTGTATATTAAGTAGGTTTAGTAAGGTTAGGTTATATTATTTTAATAATAACGAAGTGAATTCGTAGGCCGTAACCTTTAAAAACTACTTAAATAAAATTTTGAAGCAGTTTATTCACGTTACATAATTTGTATTCGAAATGTGGGCGGTTCTTGAAATTGCTTTTTATGAAATAACGAATTTCACAATGAAACAAATAAATTAAGCAGAAAGGAAAATTCGTATATGTAACGTAAATAAAAAAATTCTAAGGACCAATTTCATGAGACACCTATACTCTATCCGTTTTAGTTAGTGGTGGGAAGATAGGTGCAGTCAAACTGCACCTATCTTCTAACCGCTCTATTGTTAAAACGGATAGAGCATAGTTCTTTATGCATAACGTAAAGATGAAATTCTTTTCGGATATTACAACTATTCAGTAGCAATACAAAATATGTATATGTTACACCCAAACATAGAAAACGCTCAGTGAGCGTTATGGATAATGCTGGAACGGCCACAACACGTTCTGGAACACTCACTGATTACCAATTATGAATTGTCAGTTAGGTATTGTTATAGATTGTATTAAAAAAAAACAACAATAACAATACCTAACTGAACTTAACACAACGCGACAAATGATTTCGGTATTTGGTAAGTTCAGCACCATCCGCAAAGGGTTGTGGCTGTTTTTTTCGTTCACTGAGTGTTTTCGATGTTTGGGCGTAACATATACATTTGATGGTATTCTGCTACTCTGCACTTTCTTTAAATCCATATAAAATAAGCATACGCCTCAATTATTAAAATATCGATCAAATATAATAAAAATCTGCAAAAAATATATTAATAATAAAAATACATTGCCCATATTTTTCGAATATAAAGACCCCCGGGGATTTGATTCAGGGGGCTACAACAATTTAAAAATTAAGAGATTAAGATTCTGATTATCCTTCGTTATCAAGTTATTGATAAAAAATATCAACATTGAAACTTTACTATACAAATAAATAAATAAATATATTATCACGGCATATTACCCATTGCTGGGTGTGCCAATCTGCTTTGTACGCAGATATCGGTAATGATGATGACATATTTGTACCGTGCGGGCGTTTACCAGGCGTCACGTCACGGGCACGAGAATAATATCATAAAATGTGTACAAATATGTTCTCATATTTGAAGACACGTACCTATACGATTTATCATGGAAGCATGATGAAGTTTTAATGCACAGTCGCTCCAATAATTGAGTTGTGTTAGGTGGCTATGGCGATTTTCGTATTCACGCTGCTGAGGCGTTAATATCGAAAATATGCTACATATCTTTCATGCTTTCACGATAAATCGTGCGAATGTATGCCTTCAAATAGGAGGCAGCCTGTTTGAACAAAACGTGATAATGAAGGACTATAAGAAAATTTTCCACCCTTCATTTTTTAATTGTTTTAAGTAGTTCTCTGAATCAAGTCTCAAAAGTACTGGTGTCACTTTTGAGACAGCCTAATCTAAGCTCGTCCCCGGATTTGTATCATTGTATCTGTAATCTGTATGTATGTATCTTAGTGGAATTTGAGAAAAACAGTTTTTTATAAGCAACATTAATAAATTGAAATTCAAATAACGTCTATTCAGAAAGATATAAATTCGGGTCAAAGTTTTTATAGTCGTATATAAAAGCTAAAGTTTATATATAGAATATGAAATTTGAAAGTCGAAGTTATTGGATTATAACAATAAAATACCGAAGAATTCATGGATTGCACCTAGACTTGTACCCAGGACCTTCCTAAGGCCCGGTATTTTCATTTCTAATAAAACTGTCAATTATAACGAAAAATTGACACGTATATCTTATCATATATTGATGTTATGAAAATAAGTTTCTGGGGTTCAGTCACATTTATTGCCTCAGTCTCGACAGGCAATAAATGTGCCTCAATCCCAGAATTTTAATTTCA
Organism: Harpalus rubripes; assembly: GCA_963082715.1. Taxonomy (NCBI): domain Eukaryota; kingdom Metazoa; phylum Arthropoda; class Insecta; order Coleoptera; family Carabidae; genus Harpalus; species Harpalus rubripes. The sequence continues at coordinate 16,547,643 of OY720450.1, forward strand.
TTTCATCAACTTCCCTGGCAAGAAATCAGAAATGAAATTACTGGGCCTATGTCTAGTAGGTTGCTCTACCAACTAATAGCTGTTTTACACTTCACAATAAATTGTACAATTTTGTGACATTCAATTTATTGGCGAATTATCGGCAAGTGTAATACAGCAAAATTGTACAATTTTTTTTTTTATAAATTGCACAATAAATTGTGAAAATTAAAACGTGTTCTATTTCCTCCGATTTTCTTTAAAAATTTTGGTTACTTTTCCAATGCCACCTGTGTAATATTTGACACATTGAACTATTTCTGTTTGACGTTTGTGTGCTTTGTGTGTATCACGGAAGTTTTTTATTTTTTGGAAATGTCACGATTTCGAAACGCAAACACAACAATACAAAACAAACAGTTACCTTTAAAATTATATCTGATCATCAAATGCGGTTGGTAGCCCTTCTCCCGACAACAATAAATTGTTAAAATATCGTGAAGTGTAAAATGCTTATATTTACAAAATAAATTGTGCAATTTATTGCACGATAAATTGTACGATTAATTGTGAAGTGTAATACGAGCTTAAGCTACGAAGTGCCGGTGAATTCTACGAATTTTTCATAAAAATCTTTCTTCGGTATTTAAAATTTGAATCGTTCACGGTTCTGAATGTTAAAAATAACTAACAGTTAATAATACAATAAAACAAAGTATATTTTTTATTCTTGTAGGATCTGATGACATCAGAGCTACAGAGCCAACACACCGCTACCCACGTGGTATCTTCCGGCCACTGTCGGACGAGCTGGGCAACACATGGCCATACAGCAAGTCCATCTTCGACGACCCCATCCACGCCGCCGAACGTATTGCCGTCCCCGGCTACCGCTACTTGCCGATCCACCGCGAGACCTACGGTTACTCCCCGCGCGCCATCTACCCCCACCAGTACTCCAACCTCGACCGGTACAGGCCCGGTAAGTAGACCCGACGGTGTAGCTGTAGCGAGTATGCCACGCCGTCATCCCTGCGTCACCACCCAACACGAACGACACGAGACGATACTACCGCTCTTATCTACAGGACTACAGCTAACCAAGTGTGATGGCACAGGGATCTACAAGCAATGGCATTTGCATACGTTACGTGTTTTAATCTTAATCTTTAACTCTATACTCGTTATTTAAGATAATATTATCTGTTCTGTTCTGTTGTGTCTTCTTGTAATACATACTACAAATAGAACTGTTTGTTGACTGTTAATAACAAACATCAACACAACACTAGTATATGGCTTGAGCATTTGATTGATTTGTTTCTACTATAGTACTACTACTTACCGTAACTACTTATATACTTATCGAATCGATCGACGTGAACACATCAACTCTACTTTTACTATACTCAGATTCAAATTGTATTCGAGTCACAGTATTCCAAGTGCTACTTGCCATTATTTTCTATTTATTGTATTGTGGTAGGCTCGAATTTGCATTATCACGCAGTAGAGTTCTGTCCAAATCAAAATTTCTAACTGAGTGAGAGAGAAAGAGTGAACGACGAAGTTCCCGTGGTTCACCTCGAAGGATTGTTATTATTGTTGATGTCTTCGCTTCTTTGCCTGATCGCTTAAAATTAAAATCGCGCGAGGCCGGGCCACGGGCCGTTCTGCTCGCAGCTTAAGGGCGAAAGAGGATGCCGCCCTTAAGTGCGACCAATCAGAACACTTGCTACAGCAGCTTCCCGATTCACTTCTAACACCCGAACGCAAATACGAACGCGAACGAACGCAAAACGCAACGAACTCGAGTTGTGATCATGCAAATTCACCGTTAGGAAGTAGCGTAACGTAACTTTGTGAGACATTCATACTTTACTTAGTATGAATAGTGCACCGCACTCTTATTTTATACTCTAATTACAACACTACCAGTACCAAGCAAATTCTGAAACAGGCGCATTTTAAACGGGTACGGAACATGAAGTCCATGTCACTTGTTTGTTTAATGTTCTTGTCTTAACAACAGTTTCAGTATTGTTGTGTGGCTCTAAACGAATTTATTACCTATTATTTTCTAATTCATTCTACTTCATTCAGTTTCAGTGTTTGTGTTTTAAAAAAAGCACTGTCGGTTCTCTGAGGACAAACTACAAGGAGATTTTTTGCACTGATTAATGCCATCAAAACAACAATGTAAAATGCGACATTTTATACTTTAGAAACAACAATACAAGTCATTTTATGCTTGCTGTTATATAATTTCTTGTCCGATCTTTCATATTTTTACAATTAAAATATAAAGAATATTTAACAGCAGGTATTGATCGTGACTTTATATCAAATAAATCGTTAACGAAAAATTATTTTATTTAATATTTGGTTTGTATATAATACATATTGTTGTGAGGTATGATTGTAAAAATTTATTTAAAGTCATTTAATAAACATGTGGGACGAGACTTGATATTTTTAAGTCCAGCCCTGCCAAAAGCTCGAGCGCGTTATCTGCACTAATTCTTTAATTAATTAATTTTGTTTATTTAAATTTTTTGTTTATTAATATTTTTATAACGAACGTTAAGACGTATGCAAAGAATAATAACTTAATTGCACTTGATTTGTTGCAAGTAATAAAGCAAATACTTTTCACTAGTTTTTGAGTCTTTGCAAAACGTCTCTAGCTTGTGTGTGCTACATAGGCCGAAGCTCCCCGCATTCTAGCATTTGCCAGGGATCGGATTAAGTTTTTAATAGCCCTCATTTCTCACAACCCACCATCTCATTAGTCTATGTTCGATTCTTCACTGCTAACTATGTTGTATACATCACCGCCGTTAACTGTACACGTCATGGGAACCTAACCTTACAACTCACAACTTTTTTGGGTCTATTTTTTACGATTTTTAGTACTTGCGACATTTTTAAGAAGGTTTTTTGAAATCTGCTGGATATGAAGATTAGAACACAAGAGGTAAGAAATCTGTTAGCGATTTTTTCTTTTTTGTATTTCCCCCCGGGCCCTCTAGCTTAGCTTGCTTTATTTTCACCTATTTTGTAACTAACCGCTTTAAAAATTCATATTAAAATTGTTGCTCTGCACGGTGAATACTAGAAACTGTGACATAGGCGTTTAACATGAGAAAACAGTTTTTCTCAAATATTATCTGACCCGAAAAACATTATGTAGTGTTTCATAGATAAAGATTTAGAGAATAAAATTCAGAAGTTTTGTATGCTAAAATTATCAAATTTACGCTTTTGGTGCGCAAGTAAACTTAATTTGAAGAAGTGGTAAAAATGGATTTAATATTTAAAAAAAAATTAAGTAACCTATCCAAGGGCCGATATTATAAACGTCCGATTAAATTTAGTTCCATAGTAATTTTAATAAAGTGAACAAATTCCATGTACTTATAACATTGGCCGGGTACACAGCACTGGCAGCGCTGAGCGCCGAACGCATTGGTCCAGCAAATGTATTCGGCAAACTTCGGTGCTGAGCGCTGTGACGTGCTGTACAGGTGTCTCATTTTCGATGTTTTTTTAAGGTATCTCGGGTAATATTAATGATAGAGCGAAATCGTTTGCACATTGCAGGGTCAACTTTTCGAGAAAAGTTTAATAGTCACCACAGGAATTTTCGATCTTCTTTTGTTTCTGAGCTACAGGCAAAAACTCGTTTTTCGCTCATTTTGAAAATATATTTTATTTATTATGATAGTTAGACAAAAAATGTTTTTACAAAAATTTTACCGTTTTTTAAATAGAATAAAATGGCGTAATTAGATTTTTTGAAAACTTAATAATTCTCGAGATATAACACAAACTTATGATTTTTTAAATGGGAACCTATGTTGAAAATAGTCTCGTCTTTTTGCTTATTTTATAAGCTTTTCAATGATATATAACAAGTCTACATTCTTTTGTTTTAAACATTAATAAAAGACGAATTATTAATTTATTGAGGTGAAAATATTGGAAATTATTAAGAAACAAATGAAAAAATTTATTACAAATCATCATTTGTTTATTTTGATTCAATATCTATTAATTTTGTTCTCAAAATTATTCTTAATAAATTATTTTCGGGTTACTTAAATTACTATTTATCGACGTTACAGTTGGCTTTGACACAATCCGAACAAAATGGTTTAATATGCTTTTGAAGTAAATAAATTGAAAAAATGAGCTAAACTGAAACAAATACTATTCGAAATATGCAAATGATGATCTGGAATAGATTTTTTTATTTGTTTCTTAATAATTTCATATATTTTCACCCCAATAAATTAATAATTCGTCTTTTATTAATGTTTAAAACAAAAGAATGTAGACTTGTTATATATCATTGAAAAGCTTATAAAATAAGCAAAAAGACAAGACTATTTTCAACATAGGTTCCCATTTGAAAAATCATAAGTTTGTGTTATATCTCGAGAATTATTAAATTTTCAAAAAATCTAATTACGCCATTTTATTCTATTTAAAAAACCGTAAATTTTTTGTATAAACATTTTTTCCTCTATCATAATAAATAAGATATGAGAAGCGAAAACGAGGTTTTGCCTGTAGCTCAGAAACAAAAGAAGATCGAAAATTCCTGTGGTGACTATTAAACATTTCTGGAAAAGTTGACCCTGGAATGTGCAAATGGTTTTGCTCTATCATTAATATTACCCTAGATACCTTAAAAAACATCGAAAATGAGACACCCTGTACACAGCCATTTAAATTATTGCTGTCAAAAATTCGCGTTGAATATGTTCATTTAATTAAATTTACTTTGGAACTAAATTTAACTAGATTTTTTATAATTTAAATTACATTTTCTCGAACATCAAAACTGTAAATTTAAAAAATTTGACCCCCAAAATTTCTAAATTTTATTCTCTAATTCTCTATTTTTACATAATTACATAACGTTTTACGGGACAGATAATATTAAGAAAAACTGTTTTTCTATCTTTACGCCTATGCCACGGTCTCTAGTATTCACAGAGTATTACTATTAACTATGGATCTTTCAGTGGCTGAATTAATTTATAAAAGTAAAAATACTTTTTTATTATTTGGCAGAAAGATGTATTATAAAGAGAAGTATTACTATATATAAATATTTTAAAATTTCTTGGAATATTTTGATGTTATTTTCGTACCTCATAACGTCATAACTCAGTTATACATTTTTGGCAACCCTCACCACACTTCACTAAAGTGGGTTGCCCAGCTCAGTCAGTCGTTCATACGTTTTCGAATCAGTAAGATCTTGTGTGAATTTTTGTGTGTTTACGCAAAGGTATTTATCAAACAATTTTTATAATCTTTATTTTTCTGGTGTGACTTTAAGTAGTTTAGTTTTCATATTGAATTATTTTTAACAATTTTTTATATTTCTACATTTTGTGTTTCTGCATGGAAATATTTTAGAAAGAATAGAAAATAGCATGATTGTGTTTAACTTTTGGATTTTTAAAACAAAATCACATTATTATTGTTAGTTTTTGTGATGTAAGCAAATATTTTGGTTATTTTCGTGTCACGAGCAGTCATTAGTTTTTATTTTTAACTTGAAGGTAAAAAGTGTTTTTGACCCAAATTTTATAGGTTGTAATCTAAATTACTCTGCATAACCTTAACCTGGAAGAACTATTTTAAACAAAACAGTTGAAAGATAAATACGTTTGTGTATAGGTCATCAAGAGAATGAAAGTAGACTTTTAAATTATTTTGTTTTTATGGTTTACATTCAAAGTTTGCTCTATGAAATTAATTTGAAAGAAATATGACTTTTATACATTATTATCGAAAAATATAATTCTAAGAAACATTAAGTTAAATGAACAAAGACTAATTTACACTTACAATCAAGCTTTAATTGTTTCTTGAATTAAAAATATGCTACCGACTCGGAATCATAAATACATTATTAAATCTTGATGGTAAAAATTTGATATTCATTTTTTTGTCTAAATACTTAGTTAAAAATCATAACTAAATAATATTTAAATTTTGTTTTTTGCAGTTTTAAATAAATATATCATCACGGTTTAATGCCCATTTCTGGGTGTGCCAATCTGCTGTTATTCGCAGACTTCAGAAATAACGATATACAGACTGTCTCAAAAATGACAACCATACTTTTGGTTATTGATTCAGGAGGTTAAAACTAATCTAAAATTAAGAAAAGAAAATTTTCTGAATGTCTGTTATCAAGGTTTCAAATTATTGATAAAAAACAAATACCAACATTTAACATTAAAAAATATATTTTTTTGTATTGTCCCTTTTAATTTTCGATTTAATTCTTGAATTATTGTTATAGATCAAAATGTTAATATTTGCTTTTTTTAAAAAAAAACAAAGGCCAATAAAAAAAATTCAATAAGTTTGTTGTTATTTTCGTAAATAATTAAATAAAAAGATTGGCGCCAGAAATAGTCATGAAAAACAATCTACCACTTGGCCACTCCTGCGACGTCAAAGCACATATACAGCACGTCATTTATAGCCAATAGGAAAACAGTTTCTCCATCACCTACGTTATTTATATAAATAATGTAATCGATAGTTTTTCACAAGTGGAGCTGTATGAACTATGCCAACACATTCTGTTTCAATAATTAATTGTGACATATCTAACGGATATTTCGTGATATTTCCAAATTTCAGACTATTAAAAGACTTTTTTCTAAATTTAATACATGTATAAATGTCGTAATTATGACAAGGCGGCACATAACTGTCTGCTTGCTTTTACAATAAAAGTCAATATCTCATTATTTGTGCCGCTCTGTTTAAATGAAGACATGTATTGAATGGATTTCTCAGCCTACTCTGTATAGTGAAATAATCTTTCTGTTCCTTTGACTTAAATGCTTTTTTGTAATTTTGGGAACTACAGTTATCATTTCCATATGAAATTATTTCAAACAAAAATAGCATTTATGTTAAAGGAATAGTAAGATTATTTTAGTGTACAGAGTAGGCAGGAAATACATTTAATGCATGTCTCCATTTCAATAGAGCGCATCTAGCGGTATTGTTTGGAAGTAATGGTTGCTAAAGTTACGGCAATACAGACAAACCCGAATAACAGATGGAAAAAACTACGGGAGGGGGTTTGTTTATATCAAGATGTTCTGTCTCTCTCTTGCCTGTGATGTCAATTCTGGTCTATTAATGGCATGTTGGCATTCGATGTAAAAGCAAACAGTGACAGTATATTAGAAAAAAAATTAAAAAAATTGTAGAATTTGCAGGATTATTGTTCGTAAATCGGATAAAATGATTACTAAGTAACAGTAAAAATAGCATAGAGGTAGCGTGTGCACTTGGCAATAAACAAAGCTCGGAGAGACTGGGTTCGGAACCACCCAGCAATAAAATTTAATTTTAAGTATTCAAACTAATTTTTATTATTATTGTTTTTATCCTTTTATTGATTTTTAATAAAATGTACTAACAATAAAATTTTTAATGTGAATAAAATATTAAATATTAAATTTTTTTACTGGCTGGTTCCGAACCCAGCATCTCTGAGTTTTGTTTATTACCAAGTGCTATTTAAGCTGTTACTTGTTAACCATTTTTTCTGGGATATGAAAAACAATTCTGGAAATTCTACAAATTTCCTTATTTTTTCTGATATTACACATTTAAATTTACTAATTTGGACTGTGTTCCATAGCCTTAGTATTCCCCAATAAGTACACAAATTTTCAACATAATATTTTGCATTGGGGAGATACTATTCACAATTAACTGATTTCACATGTTAATCTCCTATGTGTCGGTCGGCCTAAGACACCCGGTATAATATATATATATTATACCGGGTGTCTTAGGCCGACCGACACATATATATATACAGGGTGTTTCTTTTAAAACAACCAGCGCTTTTTTGGGTGAACTAATGACTTTAGGAAAAAATGTTATATACAAGAAATGATCAAGAATAAGGGACTAATTTATTAATAATAACAAACCGAAAATTCGTCCAGCGGTTCACAAACGGCTAAACAAAATTATATTTTTTTAAATGTTATCCTATATAATTTTTTAGCCCATTCTGATTTCAACGATATAAATATGGTATAGGGTTGTATAACAATTATTTCGAGAAAAATGGTATTAAAAATAATGTTATATTACAATAGGCTATGTAATACGTCTGTTGCCTAGTTACGCTAGTAGTAAACCCATTTTTTATTACATTATTTCTAGTTCTTAATACCATTTTTCTCGAAATAATTGTTATACAACCCTATGCTATATTTATACCGTTGAAATCAGAAAATAATATTCTATTTAAAGGGCTAAAAAATTATATAGGGTGCCATTTAAAAAAATATAATTTTGTTCTACCGTTTCAGTACCACTGGTTAAATATTCGGTTTGTTACTATTGATACATTATCCCCTTATTCTTGATCATTTTTGGTATAAAACATTTTTCTCTAGTTCGCCCAAAAAAGCGCTGGTTGTTTTAAAGGAAACATCCTGTATGTATATATATATATATATATATATATATATATATATATATATATATATATATATATATATATATATATATATATATATATATATATATATATATATATATATATATTTCTTACAATTCTATTTCTCTGTAAAAGAATGCATAAGGTCATAATTCTTTCAAATTAATTTACAATCATAATATAATTTAACTAGGTATCAACTTTCATTCTCTTGCTGCTCTAACTTTATTCAAATTTAGCAAATGATTTCGAATAACATACTCTTATTCTCATAGTTTACCACGTCACCAAATCCAGACCCTACGACGCAGACAAGGCCTGGCAAGACCATCTGGACAGAATGCATAAAACTGCCCTGGAGTTCCCCAACGCCTATCCATTCTCCAGGTACCCCCTGTACCTGGTGTACCACAGCCACCCCCGCATTGAGAGGAAGGCGCCCGAACCCTACAGCCCCTACCGCGACTATCTGGACAGTTTCCGCGATTGGCCCTTCGGTGGCGTACTCGGCAGTGATGGTAATAACCCATTTGATTCTCAAAACGAACCCTTCTTCAGGGGTTTATCTCCCACACCCACCAAGCCGGGTGAATGGGCACCCAGGCCCAGTGAAGTAGCATTCAACTATGCAGGTATATAGATAGAAAGAGATGTTGTTTCATTTCTTTTTATTTTTGGAAAACCTGCATGGAATTCAGGGTAGATCAATTTAGCTATTTAGGTATATGTACATACATATTAGGCTACCCCCTTTAATTAGTCTGCATGAAGCTGTACGTCCTAATGAATTAGGAATAATACAGCACAAAAATTGGAAATTATAACATTTTTTAAATACTTTTATAATAAATATATGTATGTTATTGGCTTACTCCTTAAGTAGATTCTTTTATTAGGAGATGGTGCATGGATAAAATTATTTATATCATTATTTTTGTATGTATTGGCAATTTTTTTTACTTTTTAATAACTCTGCATAGAACGCAGAACTTTTGTTTTTAAAATAAAATACCGAGGTTATACATTATTTTCTGAATTTATATTTTTGAATTTTTATATTAAAAATATAGGTACTTATTTTTGAAAAGAAAATTTAATTGGCAATATAATGGACCTTTCCAATTTAAAGAGATAGAAGATATGCGCAATGGGGATCTGCGCATAGTAAGAACAACTGAGATCTATGACGTTTGATTCTAAAACATTTAGACGTAAAATGTGAGAATATCTCGGATAACTTTAAAAAATCTTATCGAAATAAATTACAAAAGCTTTTATTGAAGGTAAAATGACTAACGATGCAAATTTTCACTGAGAATACAGGTATTTTAATGACTGCAATATTTTTGACGTTTCGTTTGACAGCCCAACTGGCAGTTGTTCGCGCCATTTTCTTACTATTTGCAGCGATAGAAAGAGATAGCCCTTAAATTGAAAAGGTCCATAAAAATATATCGTAGGAATAACTATTTAATAAGCAAAAGGCAAAATTTTATTTCAAAAATATAGGTTTGGTGTAGGGTTATTGTTATTCCCTATAGTTATTAAACCGTCGATATTACATTTCTTCCATCGGAATAGGGGATTACAGGTCAATCGAATTAAGAGAAATTAGTAAAAAATAGTGAAAGTATATGCTTAAAAATGAATATTAATAAAGAAATAAAATGATATAATTGAAATACTTCGGAAATAAGGAGGTTTTCGTTTTAGCAGCTCGTCACTCATATTAAATCCATATATATTATTTTGATTGGCGACTCAAAGACCACCTATAAATATATAACGAATACCGTGTTAGGAGCGGAGCCTACTACCAATGGAAGTTGAGAAATTCAAATAGCGGCGGCGTGGCTAACAGTCCAGTAGTGCAATTCTCAAACAGTTTTTATTTGCATATAAATATTTTGCATTAAACTTAATAATTTAAATACATTTCCAATTATAAATCATGTCGACTTGTACAGTATAATAATATTCATTTATTTTTTATAAATATAATTTAAAAATAGCATATATATTTCAAAAACATTTAGGTTCACGAAGAAAATAGTTTGATATAAAAACTTATATACGTGACGTCACATCTACATTTTCAAATTTCGGAGGACTGTAACTCGCTTATTAATAGGATTTTTTTCACCGGATTTTCACCGATAGTTTTAGTTTTACTTATACGTTCAGATGAAATTATAAAAAAATGGTGGAATCCCCTATTATAGATATTTAATTCAAATTTCTAAATATTTTACAGAAATATTAGAGAAATAATATGGACGTTACTTCGAAAATATTTTGGTATTCAGGGCCGGCCCGAAAGTTTTTGGCGCTCTAGGCAGATTTAAATTTTGGCGCCCCCCACCCTCTCCATAGCAAAACAAATAAATAATAAAAAAAAACTGCAAAAAATATTTTATAAATTCAAAAACAATTGAAATCAAAAGGAAACAATAAATAAAATGCAATAAAATTTTCTTATTTAACTTTTTATTTTACGAACTTTTTTTCTGGCAGAATTGTAACAATATCTTCTACTTTTAAACTATTGCTTATTATGTTCAATTGAAATTAATAAGTTCACAAGTTGTTCTTGGACCAAGATTTGATATATTACTGGAAAAATACTACCCACATTAAAAAATTGCAACAAAACCTTTTTTTTCTATTTTGGTTCTTTAATATGTACTTTATGAAACCCATTTGGATGTCATAAAGTACTTCTTTATGACATCCAAATGAGTTTCATAAAGTACATATTAAACAACCGAATTTGAAATTTCTGGACATGAAATAATATTTTTTGAAAAAATTACCAAAATGGAAAATATAGTATAAAATACACGTTTCATAAGACATTTAAGCGCACTTGTCCACTTAGAAAACTCGTGGCAAGCCGCTCGTTTCTAAGAATGACGCATATGCTAAAATAATGTCTTATGAAACTTGTATCTATACTATTACGAAATCCTGTACAGAATTGTAGGTACACTATTAACATATCAAAAGTCGATGTTCGGCGGGAACCTATTTTGGTTTTTCGTCATATTCTCTAAAACAGTAGCTCATATCGAAATTTTTTAAGAGAACAAAATTGTAGGGTGTCATTTTTTGTACAAAAAAGTATAAGCTAATATTTTGAACATCTACAAACCAGCTCATTTCCAACTTTTTATTCTAAATTTCGCCATGATTAAAGATAAACAATATTACGTACTTAAAACGTGTCGAAGTGTTGGTTGTAGGCGACTGCCTAGTGCGCCTATAGGTCGGCCCGCCCCGTTTGGTATTACAATAACATTATTTGAATAAAGTGGGACTTTTCCAAAATATTTCTTAGGTATAACAGGAAAATGAAAATAGGGTATCTCTTAGGAAATATTATATCTGGGATATACAGGGTGTTAATGAATACGAACAAAATTAACTGAAGTGGTAGGACACAGCTTAGTAAAATTAAGATAAATAATTACTCTTTAAGAGCCTGTAGCTCGAAAATGGAGCGTTACCGGATATGAGTTTATTAGTAAAAGTTAGTTTATTTTGCATCCCCTACTTACCCTATAAATTTGTAACTCGTATTGATTAACACCCTGTATAATTTAAAGGGCGAATAATCCCAATTAAAATCATTTGATTCGCATCGAATAGCGAATTATTTTATGAATAAATTATTTATATTACAAGACTTATAAAAACCATATTTTGTATAATCCACTTCTTCCAATCAATCGTTTTTAAATTATCTTTATTGAAATGTTTTATTTGGTTTATGGTAGGTGGTATGGTATAATCCCAACCCAAATGTTTGGGTTGATCACCTTTATCCAAAAAAGTACCTTAATGTTCATATTATTAATTCACCAATTTGAAAATAGTAAAAAAATATATTACTCATTTTAATTTCGTTATTTGATACAAAAAATTCTAACGTTTCTCTGTTAGAATTTTGAAAGAATATACATATTCGACCGTTCCAACTCCAATCTTACCACACCGCTGACCTGATCCTCCTAATGTTATATGATATGTTTAGTAGAAATTGAAAATGTTCTTACCTAGGTTTGCCAATCTACACCCGTGGTGGCCTGGCCGGCAGGCTCCTCCGTGACTTGCTGAACCCATCAACTACTAGCCCGCTGTCTGCGTTCACCCGCGACCCTTGGTGGTGGAAGTACCCAGACATTCGCCCATACAGCTCTCCTTACAGCAGCTGGGGTAAATCACCCTACTTCCTCCGTGCTTCATATCTTTCACCCGTCAACAGGAGATACCTTTGGGACAAACATCCCATCCGACCATTTGGTAATAATTGTCTCAATAGTTACTAACACACTACTGTAGAAGGTACTATTTTTCCACTCTTTTTTTCGGTCACTTCATTGTACATACGTGTTTTTGTCGTGTTAACATGTTTTTGAGCTAACAAACTTGTCTGTTTCTCCGTCCGTATTCCGTTGATCACAAACCTTTTTAGAAAGGATAAGCTCGTTTCACGCAAAGAAAATAGCGCTGGTTTAGATAGGAAAATTAATTTTGCCCTCTGTATGTACACCTTTAATCCATTCAGGATAGCGAGATAATTTTGAACTAATTCCCGAACAGAAACAAGTCATTCTATTGGTTTGGCTCGAAAATTGTCCTCTTTCGACCAATAGAATGACTTGTATCTGTTCACAGGTGCGCGCCGTACCATTTTGTCGCCCGTGTGCCAATGCTCATCTTGACGCCCCCAAATTAACAGTTATAAAAAATAAGCATCGCCATACGAAAGAACATAAAAAAGTGCCATACAAAGATGCAAAATAAAATCTAGTTCTATTTCACAATTCTAAAGTATGTATTCACAGAAAAACTGCAAAATTTTCATTTTTGCCTATATCTAGTGAGTTACGGATTTTTTCTCAAATAACGACACCACTAAAATGTTCTTCTAAAGGGACATCAATTATGTGAGCACGTTAACTTGGACAGCCTATGTACCTACTTTTTCATAGTTACCATATGTTTTAAATAAACCACAATAATTGTTTTTGCCCTATAAAATTAATAATTCTTGCATTTTCTACTTGAAACATAGATACATCGTTGGAAAGCTAAAATAAACTCTTTCAATTGTATAATTTGCCACTATGGAAATTATAAATTAGACCCCATTACTTGAAATCTAATAGAGATAAAAAATCTGAGCATCGTGTCGTTTGAAGGAAAATAAAAAAAGGGTCCTTAAAGACGTGCAAACCAAAATTCCATCTAATTTCATATTTGGAAGTTATTTGTGAATATAAAAGGAAGTGGCAAGAGTACCGAACGCGGGACAGTGTTCAAAAAATTAAGATTTCAAATTGACATTGTTTTCGCAATTTCTTTAAATATACCCCAACATTCCCAACCTAACGCCCAAACCCAGGCTTGGAAAACGCGGGCCAAGTATTATGCGTTAGGTGAGGTTATTGTTGTTCTCTTTAAAGCAATATACAGGCAACCTTAGTAAGCTATTCAACAACGGTCCCGCGTTCGTGTCGGGATTTGAATTTTTAACAACGGTCCCGAACGTTAAGACACGTTTCTTCGACGTTTCTAGTACTAAACGAGGTACTAAATCACGCCATATAGAGTTTTGTACAGTAACCATTTGTATGCATTTTTCGGGAAAAACTAAAACATCTTTAAAATAGTCTACTAATGGGGCAACTTTGACCTAATTTAATCGACTTCGTATCTCTTATAGTTTACGAGATCCCGATGTGAGCCTCGAAAAACGGGCATATTAAATTAAAAAACTTAAGTCATTACAATTTTTCTCGCCGTGTCGCCCGTGTGCGACGCACACATCGCGCCCTTTGACGCGGCCCCTGTCTGGTCAAGAATTAGTTCAAAATTCTCTCGCTTTCGAAAATGGATATTAGTTCACAGAAACGAAAAATATTTTGCCTGTCAGCTCTTAATTATTAAATCAAATCGTCCGAATTAAGTGATATTTAACCACGTTTTTGATTTTGACTTAGTTTTGACTAAGTTTGGTTCCACGATTGAGGAACTTTTAGCGAAAACAAACTGTAACTTTAGAATGAAATAATTTGTGACTAAGATACTTTGGGCCGGAAATAGTTGTACCAAATTGTTTGGCATGTTTGCTATTTACAATATTTGAACTATGGTTGTTTTTGTCAAAAGCTCCTCAATTATTTATTTGATGCACATAAAAACAGCCGGCTCTCAAGCGTAATCTACTATTTTCTTACATGAAACGCAGTGTAGTACCAACATTCATTTTCATATTTGTTAATATATTTTTTCTTCAAGCGTATTATAATATTCATATTATGCTCCTGTACACACACTATAGAAGATGTTCATTGTCTTACTAGTACAAAAATATTCTTATTGTTGTACTAGTAAAAAAATGTTAGTGTTTTAGTTCGCCGCTGGCGGCGGCAGTTGTCACAGCAACACATATTATATTGAAAATTGTTATTTGACAGTTGTGTCGTTTTTGTTTTGTAGTGTACACAGCCAGCTTTGGCTGAAATTGCAAACACTACAATTTAAAATTTCCAAAAAAAAGTCAAAAAATTCTTTAAAACGCTTGAAGAGAAAATAGTATATGTCATTCGGAGTAGAACGCCCTTTTTGTGTTTTACCCAGCTTGCCTAGCCTCGGCTAGCGCCTCGGCCGCAATGGCTTGGTTCAACACAAAAAGACCGCTTTCTACTCCTAATAACATAATATACTATTTATAAGCTGTTTTTTAACTAGAAGTGAAATAAAAATTTTGATTTACACTATATGAACTATAACGATACTAGAAATTACTAAAAAAAATTTCAAGCAAGTTTCAGTTTTTAAACCATCAATAATAGGATAACCATGCAATTGTTTCTTAGACAAAAATATATCGCTAACCTCCTTAGGCGTAACTAGAAGGGGGCCAGGGGGGCCCAGCCCACCCCAGAATGGGTATGGCCCCCCCTAGGAAAAAATACATATAAGTATAATTATTTTAATTATTGGTATAATTTTGTGAATGGCGTGGTGTAAATTGATTAATCGACAGGCATTTAAGTGAGTAGTAAATAATTTAGTAATTTTTCGATAAAAAATTTTGATTAGGCAATAATTATTTGACAAATTATGTTCTTTTTTTCAATTATGAAATAAGCGTTTTGAACTTTATATCCTAACCACACTATTCTTAAATTCACTGTATTTAATCACTAGCTAAAGTACCCGGCGATGCCTAGGAGTTTTCACTCGGAAAATTTCAAAACAATCCACATTAGGTATACTTAAATATTCCGGAGAGTTCAAAAAGTTTCTAACACGTTCCATAATAGTCTAAAATGTACATAAAAGTTTCAGAAGGTTTTTCATATAGTTCCAGAGCGTTCTAAAAAATGTTCCTGAAAGTTCAGAATTTCAAGAGAGTTCTGGAATTTTCCCTTAAAGTTTCAGAACGTTTTAGAATTTTCTTTTCCACAAAGTTATATTTAAAACTAAACTGAGCTCAGCCGCCCTTTATATACTTATTTAAAATTGCCAAAAATTTGTAGAATATTCTAGAATTTTCCGGAATATTCTAGATTTTATGGAATATTCAACACTTTGCTGGAATATTCTAGAACGTTGATTTTCAAGACACATTTTTTAATGCGTACGTAAGACAAAATGAGATTTCCTATTTACTTTGTATTTAGAACTCAAAGGGCCTAGCCCCCCCTAGAAAAATTCTCTAGTTACGCCCATGCAGTTAGGACATCAGCGTCAAAACCATATTGAGGTTATATATAAATTTAAAACGTAAACCACCGTGTAAACACTGCTTATACTTACTGATAGCTAATCAGAAACAAACTTTACAGGAAAAGTTTGAATGTTTTTCTTCTAGTTTAAAAGCAGACTATAATAAAGAAGAAGCTTCTCAAATACTTTCTAAATTAATTTTTTTTGTAAATTTAAAACAAAGAAACAATGTTTTAATTTCAGAATCAATACGTTAATGTTACGAGCATTCTATGTATATACTTTTTATGTTGAGAAACTATTCGTTGTAACGTTTTTGGGTAATGTACTTATAAAATTTTAATTTTCAGCTCATGTCTACTAAATACAAGCAATGAAAGAGCGGAAGGTCGGGGTCAAGGGTACACGGCCAACTGACCGAAAACAAATCACAAGCACTACACTCTGAATAATTCAAAATTCGAACACAATAATTTGGAACTGACTTGGAATACACCATGTAATCAAATACCTACTAAACTATTTTCATTAAATTATTTATTGTTAATAATAGAAAATCTAATATATGTTACGGGATAAAATTGTAAAAGATAAAAAAAAATAAAAAATACACAAAACGAAAATATGCGAAACATTAACTCCTACACATGTAAATTTAAGGTGAAACTTAAATGAAAACGAAAATGATGAAAACGAATGTACATGAAGATTCATTAAATGCAAATCGTGTCTCGCCAAGATCTCTTTTATAAATCTGCTGTGTTCATGTATTTGTGAATCTTTGTAATGTACTTTTTATTAAATTTTATGTTTGGCATGTTGTTATCAATAAAACCATTTTAAAGACCTATACATGCTATTTATTTTTACCTTTTCTTACCCATAAAGAGTAGGTAGGTATTTTAATTTATGGACGGCTGGAAAATGCTTTGGTCATATGCAACCAATGGAGATGAAGCGACCGGGATAAAAAACGACCAACCTGTATTTCAGGGAAAGGGCATTCTGCCGTTACAAAGTGTATTGTTGGTTGCAAACTTTTGTTACAATGTAGGAAACGCGGAGTAATCAACTATTTTGTTTGGATTATTTGAGGCGAATAGTTTTGTTAATTCTATTTACTTGTACTTTTGATTTTTGTAGTGTTTATTTAAATAAATTGTAATGGAATTATATTGAATGTTTCAATTATGCAACCCACAATCCAACTTATATATAGCTGTTTCAAAAATTCTGTAAAAAAAATTAAGAGTATATAGTACTGACCAAAATAAGTAAAAGAAGCTTAATTAATATGGATCCGATCTTCAATAGTTTCTGAGATATAAGACAGTGAAAAATTAGTTTTCACGTGGTTTACCCCTGCTATCTCGAAAACTATAAGAGTTACTACTTTGATTAAACGAGACTTTTTGTTTACCTTTCAGAGGTGTTCCTAGATGTGCTTTTGTTTTTTTTAATCACATAGTTTTACTAAGTTAAATGTTACGGCGACCTTGGCCAATATTTAATTTTCAAATAACTTCGTAACTATTAGAAATTGAGAAACATGTTTCATTTTGGCCAGTACTGTATGCCCTTAAATTTTTTTTCACTTTCTTTGAAACACCCTGTATATGGGCACATTACAAGAAGGTGTCTTCATGTTTCATGTACAGTAGTACAATATTGTGGGCTTAGAATGGGCCAGGCCCAGACTTTTTGATTTTCTTATATGTTATTAAAAATAGAAATTCTATAATTATTGGAGTTTTGCCACGGAACTTGTGACGTCAGCGTCACATGAAGAGAAAATCAAAATACGTTACCGGTCAAATCTGACACAAGCCACAGTGTAGATGTCACTTGTCGTTAATAACAAACGTCATTATCATTTATCTGAATCATAATGACGTCAGCGTCAACTGGTATACATGAATTTTTTTAAATTATATTATTATGCGTATAAAATTCCATTATACACATACCGTGTGTATATCTTAAAAGTGTACATAGGAGATTAACATGGGAAATCAGTTTTTTGGAATTTCCTGCTGGCCTAATTATTTTAATCAAAAACGCGTCAAATAAAAATTTTAGGGCACAAAATTCTGCACCTAAATCAATAAACAGAATTACCTTTACAAGTTTTGTAATGACAGAAATTAAATATGAAAATTTCGAAAATTGCGTTGAAAATATCGAACAAAAAATAAATAAATACGTGACGTTTTATGTGTCACTTTTTGTGTAATTCCATGGCTGCCAATATTTTCATATATAATATCATAAGTGGTAAATTATTGCCGGAAAAATTTTCAGATTGTTACGAGAGCCGGTTGCCTAGCAATTTATTGAGTGGCATTGACAAAAAAATTACGAGTTGCCAAACGAGTGATTTTTGATCAATGTCACGAAATTTTTCCAGGATAAAATTTAACCACGAATTGTATTCGGATGACTATTTCCAAAATAAAAATCAGGTAATTATTTATATAATTTTTTTCTTGACAAAAATCTTGTAAATATTTAATGTGTTTAGAGGTATTATGTTTCAGTTTGCTTTTTCAACGTTTTAAATAGATTCATGTCCAAATCTACTCGTTTTTAATAAAAACTGATAACACTGAGGTATGTAAACAATATGTTTCTAAAACGTCAAAAAAAATTCGCTTATCAAAACTCACTTACTTGTAAAAATACGACATCTTATTGGCTTAACGGGTGCGAAAAAACTTTTGTGACGCTGTTTTGTCGAAATGAAATTTGGTAACTAGGTAGAATCGTGAATTTGGATTGGTTTGTATATTTATGAGTGAAATAGTCAACGTAATTTTCGACATTTTCATATTTAATTTCTGTCGTTACAAAGCAATAAAGGTAATTCTGTTTATTGACATAGATGCAGAATTTTGTGCCCTAAAACTTTTATTTGACGCGTTTTTGCTTCGAGGCTCGAGCCCCCACACGGAAAAATTTAAGGGGGCGCTGTGCCCCCCACACGGAAAAATCTGAAGGAGTTCTGCCCCCACACAAATTAATTTTAATACACTCATTTTGAAATATTTTTAATACATCAATTACTTCATACAAAGTTACGCGTGCACGTGCGGACTAGCAAATAGTACTGCCACCAGTATTGCCAGATTTAAAATGCAGTATTGTCGGAAATTAATAATAAAATTATTAAATTACGATAGATTTTGTAGAATCCTGTGAAATAAATTTTGCATATATTTTGAACATACATACAATTGAAATTTATGTTCTATCTGTTTTATATTGAGTTTCGCGGTAAATTTAAAAAAGTCGAGATTTTTTTTAAAAATTGGGTGATATTTTAAGTCATACAATAAATTTGCATCTTTTTTACAATTTTATTTATGTACCAATTTTAAGAAATAAAGTTTTTATTAGGAAAATTTTTTGTTGCCTCTTTTTAGCCCCCACACGAAAATCTAAAAGTCGGCGTCTATGCACGTACACGCCATTATCGGTCAAGAAACGTCATTTCCTGTGTATTATGTGAGAAATTAAAAATTATTTTTATCAATTTGTAAAGGTCAAATTCCCAAACCAAAAAAATATAAAGTTACCTGTTTATTTAATGTAGTTTGAACTCCCTCTTAGTATCCTTGGATCATCTGCGTTCACTTGTCCGAAAAATGTAACATCAGGATGAGTAAACTTCTTTTTTACAAGGCCAGGAACCAGGACTAATGTTGAATTCAGAAGGTCCACGGGAGGATTCCCCCTTCGTGTAAGAAACCAAATACCACGCGAAAACGCCGCTTCGAAAATTTAAACACAACTGAATAAATAATATAATAATTTCTCTATAAATTTCTACTATTAGGTAATACAATTTAACGATAAAATAGACAAATAAGGGATAATTAATCACAATACTTACGAAATCAAAGAAATATAATTAAAACGAACAAGAAAATGTCGTTAAAATTAAGGTGCGTCCCCACTGCCTTCGCTTTTACCGATCGACAAAGGCGCACGACAATGAATTAACACAAATGTATCGTTCTTTGGGACTTTAGTAAAAAAAAATATATAAAGATGGGCAAAAGGTGCACGGTAGTTTAACAGAAATTGCAGTTTTCTTTTATGAATCTAAAGATAAAATTGAAACGCGACATCGTTCAGCAAAGCCACCACAGTGTGGACGTAGCTTGGTCTTCAGGTGTCTGTCCACACAATCGACAGCAATTTTTTTAGTACCATACAATAAAGCTGAATTTTTAAATAAAAAATATTAGCATTGAATTTCAAATGCCATATCAATAATTACAAATATATTTTTTGGCACATCATTTTTTTTACATCGAGTAATGCCCGGTTGTATCGCTAACTGGGCAATATCATTTGCTTGCTTTTTAATATATATTTTGATTAGTTTATTAAATTTAAGCTAAAGTTGAAAATAAAAATCATTTTTGCACCCCCGAGCCCCGAGCGTAAAATTACTACAGTTGGTGCGCATAAGTTGAGACTGGACCTGTGCATATTTAGGCCTTTAAATTAATCCCATTTCCCTTTACACCAATTTTAGGTGTTGATCGAATCTTCCTCGTTATAACAATAGCATATTATAATTACTATTACATTTCGACCTAGCCAAGTACGAATTTTAGGTTCTGCGCATTCAATGTGAATCTCAACTAACCGCGCGACACTCTTCTTCTCCATCTACTTTTACAGACATAACAAATTGCATAAAGTACATTTTTCTATAACTACAGCGCACTTCACTCTCGCAATTTAATTTGAATATCACAAAAATAAGTAGTTTTAAAAGGAACAAAATTATTTTTATATCAGAACTCCTGTTGAATTTTGTCATCTATGAATAGTTATTTTGAGTTTCTTCTTTCTTCTAGTAAATTGTGAGTGTAAATACGGAATTCAATAATTCCAAATAATTTTAACTTGCGTTAAATTAGTGTGATACACGGGTTAGTAGGCTAGGTTTCCAAATAAGAAAATGGCTGCCGCCTTGGTAACGGATGCTATGTTATTTAAAATTGACCGCGAAACTAGTAGTGGGAGATTCGCTTTTCTTCAAATTTTAGGCTCCTTAAAAGGCACAGATGAAAGAAATATAATTGTTCTTCATACTTGCTACGTCTTGTAAGTTATACAGTGCATATTTTAAGGTTTTATTTTAAATTTGTTTGACCATGGTGATGTGTTTCGCAGCTAACTTCAATCATTATAGCGAACGTGGAACTTGTAAGTTTTTTAAATTTCCAACAGACTCAAATCTGAAGTATACGTGGATAAACTTAGACAAGAAAAAGAAGAAACCTTTATAAAGTGGGTTTGAACCATTTCAATACCAAACAAACTTATAGGCCAAATGTCAAATCCTGGTTTAGCATAGCAACCGCCTTAGCAACGAAAACGCCATTTCCTAGTTTGGAAACCCTCGTGACGTC
Organism: Harpalus rubripes; assembly: GCA_963082715.1. Lineage (NCBI taxonomy): Eukaryota > Metazoa > Arthropoda > Insecta > Coleoptera > Carabidae > Harpalus > Harpalus rubripes. Next base: position 16,569,300 of record OY720450.1, read on the forward strand.
ACACTAACCGGGTCTATTACGGTGAGCTTTTTTTAGTCACAACCCCTCCCTAATAATATTTATGTATACACCCCTAGCTTTAACATAATTATTACCACGGACTTCTTAAAGTAACGTCCGTGATTATTACATAATCAAGCCGATTCTATAACTCAGTGGTTAATTTTTAACAACTGGTTAAAATTGTATCGAATAGCTATTGTTTTGACAACTAAAAATTCAATTTTTTGTTATACTAGATGGGTTAAGAATTTTAACATGATGTCAATAATTAACCACTGAGTAACAGAATTGGCCCGATATACTCCGTTCCATTTAAGCCATTCAGCAGATGGCACTCACAACAGCGCCAATTTTAAGTAGCTGAAATTACATTGGGTAAACTTGTCTCTTGTCTCCAATTTCAGCCAATCAGAGAGTTCAAAACTATGCCCTATTCTCTACAATACTGAGTGGCTTAAATGGAACAAGGTATAGTTGAATTTTATTTAATAGTTATTGATTTGACAACTAAAAGTTCTCTTTTTTTAAATATATATATATATATATATATATATATATATATATATATATATATATATATATATATATATATATATATATCAACATACTTGGGGCCCAATTCTCTAACTCTGTGGTTAATTTTTAACCACTGGTTAAAATTTTTATCCAATAGATATTGATTTGACAATTAAAAATCCCTTTTTTATGTAACAACATACTTCATTGATTAAAAATTAACCACTGAGTTACAGAATAGGCCCCTTGATTGGTTAAACTGCTATATGTACCACAAGCGTAACAAGTAATTTTGATCCCTTTCATTTTGTAATCCTCGGCTAAAGCCTAGGGTCTAACATCACTGACCTAATATAAAACGGGAACGCTTGTGTCCTATAACACAACATAGGCATTTCTGGCGCTCCACTTATATTGTATTTTATTATTTCAGATTTGCACTTAGGGATATTTTAAAGGTGTGTGACTTGTAAACTGTTGTACTGCTATAGTCATCTTTGTTTTGATTTTTAAATAACCTGTTTACGAGAGTGAAGGAGTGAGGTATTTATAAAAGTTTCTTAATAATTTATTGTTATCGCCTAGTTTTGTAATATTTCTGAAATTTTAATAAAAATTTGTTTCATGATAATGATCAGTTGTTCATATATGTTATTGGTTGGTGAAGATGGCAATGAAAAACAATTAGTTGAATTAATTGCAAGATCATACTGTAAAATTCGCTTTTACAATTTAGCAAAGAAGCAGACAGAATGTTTGTTTAGTATTGACCTATTTTTTTTTCCTTTTCACTAATCTTTTTTATTATATTTGTGTTTTTCTTACTGTCCTTCGATTCTTTTTATTTTTCAAATCTATTACTCGCATAATCAAAACAAAAATTCAAAATTCGCGCTTTTATAACCCGGAGGTAGAGCAGTATGGCGGTCTCCTATGATGCGCGCAAATTGAACCTTAAAGCGAGTTTCCGTTTATATTTAGTTCAGTATCTAATATTCACTTTTTATTATTTTACAGATGTAAAATTTGTGGTAATAGGTTCAATTTTTAAAAAAACTGTGTAGAACATTTATACGAAAATTTGTTCTCTTAATGAAAACATTTTTATTATTCATAATTATAAAATAAGTGTATATAATACTTTTATTAGAAAATTGAAATAATAAAAAAAATATATTTATATATTCATACTTAATTATCTGAAATTAAAGGTCTATTTTAGTACGCTTATTCTAAATACATTAAGACGCGTAAAAATCTAATAACTTCTAACAATAAAATGGAATTAATGAACTTTAGATTTAGGTGTAGTTGTAAGCTGCGTTAATTGTACTTCCACAGTTTTGGTCAAAACTTGTGGCGGTGTTTCTTCCTCCGTAGTCATGGAGTCGTCCGAACTGTCAGAGTCAGATCCGCTGCTGGAATCCGACTCGGATTGCGAACCATCGGACTGGCCTGGCTCGCAACGCTGGTTCGGCAATACCGGGCCATAACGAACGGTATTTAACGGTAAGTAATGTAATTCACTAGGATTGTAACTCTGTACAAAACAAAACTAAATATTAAACGAAATAAAGGCAACCAACTCATAAACTAATATTAAAATATAAACTTATTTATAAGAAAATCATACATGTTAAGCGAATCACGAGCAGTAATACAATTTTTTAAAATATGTTACAGAAAAGAAAATGCATGAACTAAACATTTTGTGCAGTCATCTGTTTTCCATTTAAATATGTTTTTATCGATTACGCATATTTTATGTATATCGCGAAAGCCCAAAATGAACAAAAACTGTTATATATTTATCAAATTTTGTATTAAATGTAGTTTAGTTTATTATAAACTAAGATAAACATTGAAGATACTATACAGAATGTTTGGAAATTTGCCGGAACAAATATAAGAGCGTTATTCTACAGTAAAATACAGGATGTTAAAAAGCAGTAAAAAAAATGGAGAGTAGGTATCCAGGCTGTACTACATACATCTTCAGGTACAAACTTAAAGAGCATATAGTAAATAGTACTGACCAAAATGAGTAAAAGAAGCCTAATAAACATGGGCCCGATCTTCAATAGTTTCCGATATATAAGGCAGTGAAAAATGAGTTTTTACGGTGTTTACCTGTGCTACCTCAAAAACTATGAGAGTTATGTTTTTGATTAAAATACACTTTTTGTTTATCTTTCAGAAGTCATCTTACTAGTGCTTTTGTTTTTAATAAAAATCAAATAAGCTTTTTGAATTATTTTGATCATTACTATATGCCCCTAAACTTTGTACCTGAAGTTGTGGCACAGCTGTATTGGTGACTCAAATTAAGTATGAGACATCTAGCGGGAAAATTAGAACCATTCAAAGACACATACCAATGATATTTCTAAAATTCTGATGTATTTTTCAAAAATTCTAAATTTCGTGACATGAAATAAATTTTCTCTTTATATTTGACAAATGTAATCACAAAACAACATTAGTTGTCATTCGGTATGTGTCATTCGTCCACCATTTTCGCTTGCGACAGCAACGCCGCCATCGGTGATTTGAGTTTCCAATAGGGCGCGAGCAGACACGTGACTCGAGCGTCCTTGGCGTGCAGGAATCAGCTGATTTGTGTGCGCTTGTCATATTGACAAGAACAATGTCACTTTGACAAGACCAATGTTTTAACTTATTTTAATTTTGAACTGTTGAGAAGTGATTATTTTTAATTACATGTGTACAAATTGTACAATAATAAGATTTTAGCAGTTCAAAATCAAAATGTCAAAACATTGGTCTTGTCAAAGTGACATTGTTCTTGTCAAAATGACATGCGCACACAAATCAGCTGATTCCAAGCACGTCAAGGATGCCCGAGTCACGTGTCTGCTCGCGGCCTATACATTTCGATCAGCTGATTCTCAATCAATTTTCTTCAATTTAAAATGTACATTTTTAATGCTAGTAAAGGCAGATGAAGTGACAAAAGCAAAAAAACAAAGCGCCAAGCAAAGCCGGCTTGATTTTGAAAACAATTGCGTTTTCCCATGTATTTTAAATGGGTGAATTGAAAAACTAGTGGTCTGTGACTGCCTATTACGGAATATTATTCCGTAACAGTATGACAGAATGTCCTCATTCTGTAACAGTTTTCAGATATAGAATGTATGAATTGCATAGTAGTGTTATAGAAAAATCATTACATTTCAACATGACTAAATTCCCCCATTTTGCGAATTTTGTAGAAAATCTTTTTAACTGAGGATCAGCACACCGAATTCATATACGAGTATACCCTCAATTTTTTAAATCTTTTTTTAACACCCAGAGATATTTTTGATTAGAGATAGAAAGAGTGAAATTCTTATTTAAAATAGAGTAGGCTAAGATTTTGTTTTCATTATTCACTTATTTCCATTGTCATTTACTTAACTGTCAGCCCAGTTAGCATTAATTACACTATGCCCGGTTTTATAAAAGCGAATTAAACTTTTATCCAGGAATTATTGTATATACAAAAAACCCGGATTTTGAAATCCGAGATTAAATTTTGTTTATAAAACCGGGCACTAATGAAGCGGATAAATAATACAGATACCGAGATGTACTCGTATACGCTTAAATGGGAGAATTAAACTGTCGATAGTTACATGTATATTAATATGGGCGACATAAGAAGAATTAACGGATATAATCCTAATTTATAACAAGGTTCATAAAAATGATCATAGAACATAAATTATTCCGTGCTATTCGGACACATTCTGTAAGTATTTTAGGCCCAGTGTTTTCATCTCTGGTTAAACTGTCTGTTAATTTAACTGTATTTGAACTATTATGAAATATACCAATAAAACAAGTAATAAAGTGTTTTAATAAAAAAAAAAACTAATCCACTAATTGGAATTTGAGACAAACGTGTCCACAAATACACTGATAGATGCACAGATAATGTTAATGTAAATACTGTTTTATCGTGTTCTCGGGATTTCAAATCTAATCCAAATAATGTCACATGTCTATCGTAATATTTAAAAATTACATCTGGGCGAATACAACATATTTTTACATTGTTTTGTTTGTAATCGTAAAATCTTTTTATATAGTTTCATCAAAATTTTAAAAATAGTTTGAGTCTGACATCTTGAACACAATAGTTTTATAAACTAAAAATGATACTTTATTTATTACGGAATGTAATTTAAAGTAAAAACTGAAGACAAAATTATGATATAACAATTTAATAATCTATAAAATACCTTATAAAAGTCGGTGTACTGCCCAGGGACCAGAGCTAGAGGATAATGTCCCACTGGATTCTTATGAGGAACTTTCACTTTTCCAGCGGGATAATTTATCGTATATGTTTGTAGATCCATGCAACATTTTCTTGTTTCTTTGCGTGCTTTATTAAAATTAACATTCCAACTAGCGGCAGAACGTATTGCTTTTTCTTTGAAATCTATTTTATTTTTTTCTTGACTTGTTGCCAAGCTAACTGCTTTTTGTTTGTTAGATATTTCTTTGGCTTGCTTATCTCGCAAACATTTTCGATATTCTTCGTACTTTTCCTGTTAAATTCCATAAAATTAAAACTGAAAGTTGAAATTAAGTAATATGTACTTACTTGAAAATCTTGGAACATAATGTCTAAAATTTCAGAACTAGGCACAGCAGTCAGTCCCATATCACACATTGATTCCGATACAAGTCCTTTTTCTCTAATATAATCACGTTCTTGCATTTCTACAGATCTTCTAGTCAAACCAGGGTACTTTCTTTTAAAAGATTTAACTCCTAAAAATTGAGCAATTTGCTCTTGGAGCATGTACGGCCCACCGTTGGCCCAAGAATATTCCACTATTTGTTCTACAGTAGTCACAGCACTGTAATTAATATTTGTGTTAACAAATACTCGAAATCTCAGTCATACAGCAAGTACTTTATTATTATAAAACCGTATTTCAATATATCTACATCACATCAATATAATCGTTTATTAAGGGGATCGTCTACTTTTTTCCAAATGAACGAAAAGAGGCTTTAAATTTTTACTAATCATGTAAAATCTCGAGCAAAATCTGTTACGAATTTGTAACTAATTATATTTATTAAGAAAACTTGATATGTAACCTTTTATTTTTGCAATATCATTGCTTTACATCTGTGACAAAGCTCTAAAACTGTTGATTTTTGGCTAATTTTGTAGTTAATTTTTCAATTGAAGAATAAATATTTTAAAATTTTAAAAAGTTACGTACTTAATTTCATGTTTTCTATGTGCAAAGGTTTAAATTTTATAACAAATGAATGATAAATACAGCTATTAGTAAAAAAACTGAGTCGTATTTTGTGTATTTTCAACGCTACAATATAAATAAAAAGTTACAGACATAATATCAAGTTAATAATATGATAAAAGTAAGTTATACACAAGTAACAGATTTTGCATAAATAGCAAAAATTTAGAGCCTCTTTTCGTTCATTTGTACAAAAATTCGTAAACAGCAGATACAAAGCTGTTCACTATCAAAATCGACAACAGAATTAGTTGATTTTATGTTAAAGAATCTGTAAGATCTTACCCAGAAGAAGCTGTAAGTGTATTCCGAAACGTCGGTTTTGTAAGAATAAATGCTGTATCGAGCCGAGAAATTTAGCCACATAAATATTTAAATTGGAATCATTGATATTCTATAAATATTTATACAAAAAAATATAAAATTTAAATGAAACATACCTATCGGGATCACAGATTTCCAATCTTCCTTTTTTAGTTTTACTGCTCTCTGTCGTCGCTGTACTTTGCACAGAGCTCTGAGATTCTTCTGGGCCTTCTGCCAAGGGCGCAGTGAATACTTGTCGGGCTGGGGTTTGTGCTCGGCTGCTGTTATCCGCGCTCATACGCGTTTCCTCCTCGTAGACAGCAGGTGGAGCAGGTTGCTTCAATTCACTCGGTTCACTCACTTGCACTTGTGATTGTAATACCTCACTCACTTGCACTTGTGATTGTATTTCCTCACTCACTTGCACTTGTGATTGTAATACCTCTTTCACTTCTGGCTCTGGTTCAATCATTTGCGCGGGAGGCTCAGGTTCAGGTTCAGGCTCAGGCTCAACTTCCTTCACTTCAGGTTTTTTTGGCGAATCTTCAGCCGGTGGAACAGGAGTCGCAATAGGAGTATCATTTGTGGAATCTTCTATGGTTATTTCGTCTATTATAATTTCTTCTGCTAGCCTAGCTGCTTCTATTTTGGCTAATTCTTTTGCTTCTTTCAACGCTTTACTTCTTGGCGTTGTTTTTGGTTCCTATAAATAACTTTAAATTTACACACAACTCACAATATTTGTTAATTAATAGCTAAGTGTTTATTGAAAGTATTCAATTACATGTAGTCTAAGAAACTGGTGATGTTTGAGTTAAATTTGAAAAACAGATTCCAAAAATAAACCTACAGCCCACACATGGACTAGATAGCAAAAAGTTGTGAGCACGTGTGCTGGCCGACTGCAATAAAGAACTTTATTTAGATACATCCCATAAAAAGATTTCCTGATATTTACTTATATCTTTGGCTCTAATAAGCATTATGTATATTATGTAAATAATATTGATTAGGTTAATATCTCTGTCACATACCCGTTTTGTCATTTTTTAAATTAAAATATCAAATCTAAAAATATTTTAACACCAACGAAAAATACACATTAAACTATATATAATGTATAAATATAAATAAATTATAAACTGTGACACAAAAACAAATCTGCAACGGAAACTTTACGCACGAGCAGAAGTAAACACAACAAATACTTTTGACATTGACTCATTAACTAAGAAATAATATCCGCGCTTAAAAAAATAAACCTGCATAAACTAATTTATTATCATTGTCTAAACGTCTGACACGTAATGTCTCTCGCTGATAAGATTTAAGGCTCTCCCAAACCAACTCGAAGAATTCGCAGCGGTGGCGATGACAATTTCGCGTTCATTGCGGCAACGAAATTTGGACGGTGTTATGCAGAAAACAATCAACCCACAATTTTTTTTTCTGTTTTTATCGGGTGAACAAATTCAATTTTTTATTATGTAGAAATAAATCAAGCCTAATGGTGTATACAGGGTGAGTCTGGGAAGACCCCCCCCCTTTAACTTTTTTATTATAAGTAATAGAAAAAAATGGCTCATATAAAAGTTTTATTATTTTACATATACTATTTGATGGCAGATGTAGATATTTTTTATAAAGTCAGGTTTACAAGATACGACTATCAACTTTTATTTTTCAAATGGCAACCTATAACTATTTTAATATAATAGAAACCGCCATTTTTTTCTCTTTTCAACGATGTATTATTTTTTATTAATGTATTTGAAAAATTTCGAGAAAAATGAGATAATTTAGAAATATTAGAAATAATTTTTAAACAAATATTATAGGTGACTATGTAAAAATAAACAAAACGTAACAGTGCTATACAACTTAGCAAACTAAAACAACAAATTTGGTAAGAAAAACAACTTAAAACAAATCGCGAAATATTCTGAAAAGCATTTCAAACATTTGAAAAATAAAAGTTGATAGTCGTATCTTGTAAACCTGACTTTATAAAAATATCTACATCTGCCATCAAATAGTATATGTAAAATAATAAAACTTTTATATGAGCCATTGTTTTCTATTACTTATAATAAAAAAGTTGAGGGGGGGGGGCGTCTTCACAGACTACCATGTTTACTGTCATCTATTGCCTGTAGAATTAATCTCCGTATTTCAAATTTTCAACTTTTCGTTTTGTAAGATACAACCAAGTGGATTGGGTTCGTTCCTATTTATAGAATGTCAACAGAAAAATTTACACAAATAATGAGAAAATAAGTTGGCTTAAAGACAAATAAATTAAAGAAAATCGGAACCAAATTTAATATTTTACAAAGAATTGATTAGGAAGAAAAGACTGGATATTCAGAAAAAGATCGTTGTCGTCGCGTTTTACTTTTTTTGAAGAACTCTTGTTGCCACAAGGAAAGGCAATAGCTCCTGCAAATCTAACTGATATACAATCCATGCTTCATCTAATTTCATCTGATGCACTAGCATTACAGTTTTATATGAATATACAAAGTACTTATTTCAGAAATTGAAGATGATGTGTGGGGTTGTAATGGGGAGATTAATTTTGAATTAGAAAATTTAAAAACCAGTGATTATGTCAATAAAACAGTTATAAATTATTTTAAAAAATATATTAATAAATAATTAGTGATGGGGTCTCGTGGCTGCGTGCCTAAGTGTCAGGTTGCGAATTTGGGGAACCGGGTTCGATCCCGACCGACGCCAAATATTTCGAATTTTAAATGGCACAAAATTGACCCCTGTGGTGCACTCTGCACGCCAGCAATGAGTGCCCGTGAGGTGACGTCTGGTAAACGCCCGCATGGTATAAATATGTCATCATCATTACCGAAATCTGCGTACAAAACAGATTGGCACACCCAGCAATGGGTAATATGCCGTGATGATATATTTATTTATAATTAGTGTGGCTTGGTTTCGAATTTTACCCTTTTAATCTTTTAACATATTTATGGTAAATTATAATTATTTTTCATATTAATGGACCTTTTCAATTTAAAGAGATAGAAGATATGCGCAATGGAGATCTGCGCATAGCAAGAACAACAGGTATTTTAATAACTGCAATATTTTTTACGTTTCATTTGACAGCCCAATTGGCAGTTCGCGCTATTTTCTTACTATTTGCACCGATAGAAAGAGATAGCCGTTAAATTGAAAAGGTCCATTATACTAAAAATACTATATGGGCATATTCGAACCCACAGGTAAATATATAAATTTGAAGAAATTACTAGTAAAAATAAATAAATATATCACGGCTTATTACCCATGACTGGGTGTGCCAGTCTGCTTTGTACACAAATATCGGTAATAATGAATATCTTATAATAAAACTACAATGTAACTATCTCAGAATTTGCATATTGCTGGTTGATTGCTTTCTGCATAACACCGTCCATTTGTGGATGTATCCACACTAAAGCGTCAGTTTTGTGGTAGCATTTGACAATATTGACAATGATGAAGAGGCACGTTTATTGGTTGTTTTAGACTTTAGACGATGAACATAATGGCAGGTTTCTATTTGTATACCACATGAAATCATGCTCGTATATGTACCAATTATTTAATTTGTCAGGAAAAAGAAAAGAAAGTGGATTTATACATAAGATCAAAGAATAAGGATTACCGGAGAATTTCATACATAGATGCCAATTTCGACAAAATAAACAACGGTACTATATTTACATTTAAAATAGGAACACAAATTAAGTATTTTATTATCATTCTCATCTATTTTTATGTACATGTCATAATGAAATCACTAGTGAATAACCAGCGACGACAAAATCCGTGCATGCAGCGAAAGTAAATAAATCGCTGCAGTTTCGCGGACGTTTGCGCGATAATTTCGCGCCAGTGTGGGGACTGTCATTTGTAGCTGTATATTCCAGTCGACAAAAATTTGGAAAAGCGAAAGTTTCGCTATCGCTGCGAATATTTCGCGTTGGTTGGGAGAGCATTTGAATAATAAACTTACTTTTGGCGACTTTTGCGGTGATTTAGATGCCCCTCGTCCTCTTGAACCCCTTCCTCGTCCCGCACCCCTTGGCTTCCGTTCTTTTACAGCAAATGGGGTACGTCCTGGTGGTGCTCTACATGTTCGTTTCGGTCTCACTACTTCAACACAATCTTCTCCCTTTATTTCGGGTTTCACTTCTAAAGGATTCTTTCGCGGACGACCCCGTTTCTTTGGAGTTTGTACTGGAGTTTCCGTATTAACAATTTGAACGTTTTGAAACGGATTTGTATTAATAACTTCATTTATTATCATAACATCTTGAGAACTAGATTCATCAAGCAGGCCAAGAGGATCTTTTAATGGTTCATTTTCTATAACTTCCACAATTTTAACATCGTCGCTACTAGATGAATATTCAGGGTCTTGTTCCATTTTTGGGGTACAAGTAATATCTGGTTTTTGTTGAATTTTCATTAACATTTCTTTAAATCTAGACTGCGAAATTTGTTTTTCAGTTACAGGTTCCTTAGTGCCGCTAGTTTTATCGATTTTCATTATTGTTACTTCTTCACTTATTGTTTTTAGACTTGGTTTTGCATTAGGCTCAACAAGGTTTATTGAAATGTCGGAAGTATGAAGAAGTTCAGTTCCAGGGAATTCAGTCTTAGATCGTTTTTCTAGCACTCCAGAATCAGACAAACACAGAGATCTTTTCAGAGATATAGTGCTTTCACTAGATATTTGTGAAACTGAAGGAATTATTTGTGCGTGACTACCTTCTTTTGTTAATTTAAGTTTTATTTTATCCAATTTTTGATTTTTTTCGGAATCATGAGGAATTGCTTCAATTTTAACTTCCGGTTCCTTTTTACTCTCTTTTATTCGTTCTTTGGGAGATGGTAAATTATTTTTTTGAATTTTTAAAATTATTCGTTCTGGTTTCTCTATTTCTTCAGATTGCGGTGAATTTACTTCATCTGGTTTTACAATTGGTTTAATAGTAATTTTAGGACTTTGATATGATGATTCTTCCGGCTTCATTATAGGTTTAATTGTTAGTTTAAGAGGGTTCGATGTACCATCTTCACTTTGAACTATTTCACAAGTCTTTGTTATAGGTTTAATAGTTAATTTTGGACTTAACGATTCTTCTATTTTTGCGAATGGTTTAACAGATATTTTACAAGGACCTGTTTGACTTTCCGCGTCTGGTTTTTGTTGAGATGTTCCACAAATTGGTTCCACAGTCACTCCGGACGAAGATTCAAATGTCATAGATTTTAATTTAATTTGTCGGGGCGATAACTGCGACACTTTATGGGATTCTTCTGGTCTTAAAACCGGCTTAATGGTGACCTTCGGATATGATTCTTCAGGATTTACTACTGGCTTCACAGTTATTTTTGGCGAGTGGATTATTTCAACATCACTAGGTGATGGTATGGGTTTGACTGTAATTTTTGGGCTCGTACTAGAAGTTGTGGGTGATGGTTTTACTGGTTTAATTGTAATTCTTGGACTGTGTTGCATTTCATCGCTCCGCTGAAAAGGTTTAATAGTTAATTTTGGTACATGTTCTGCTACACCCGCTTGACTATCTTCAGGTTGATAAATTTTTAATATGGAATGTGAGTCATCGGATTTTTGTTTAGTTATGGTAATTTTCAGCGGTTCGGACTTGACTATTGGTTTGATAGTAATTTTAGGTGAATGTGATGATTCCTCGGATCTTGATTTCCCGCTAATTTCTTCTGGCGGTTTAATTGGCTTTATTGTAATTTTTGGGCTTGATCTTCCTTCTCCTTTTAATGATTTGATTACATACTTCATATTTTCTGTATCTTTCTGACTCGATGCTCCAGCTGAATGACTACGTTCAACAGCATTTGAACTTTCTAAATCGTCAACTTGCACGCTTAATGGTTTTGTAACTGATCTCGTTACTGTTGGTTCAGGAGTACCTAACCTTTTTTTCGTAATTTTAATTTTTGTTGCACTTTCCATAGTTGCTGAATGATCCTGACTTGAAGATGCTATTTCTTTCGTAAATGTAATTTCAGGGTTTCGATTAATGAGAGTAACTTCCCTACTGCTGATTTTTCCACTTAAAACGGAGGGAATCTCTGGTTTTGTAATTTCTTTAGACTCTGAAATTAACTGGTCTTGTAACTTCTTACCGACTCTTTCTTGTGATATGGTTGGAAATGAAATATTTGCGAAGCTTATTCCTTGAACGGGTTTTTTAGGTTTAGGTTCGTGCTTTTCTCGCAAACGACTTGAAAGCAATGGAAACTGAGAATCAATTTTTAATAATGATTCTTTAGTCGTTTTAGGTTCTATTATTTCTACATCCTCCAAATTTTGCACTGTTTTAACTTGTTTTTCTTCATTTATTTGTGATTTAATTTCTTGTTTCTCATTTATTTGTGATATAGTATCTTGAATATATTCAAGGTTAAATTCTGGATTTATATTTTGTATTTCTTCTGATAAGATTTCTTGATTGGAAATCGGTATTTCGCTATCGATTTTTTCTGATACTTGTAAAATATTAACTTCCTCCTTTGGTACTTCTGGAATAAGATTTTTAGTTTCTTTTTCTATTGTTGAAATAGCTTCTGTCAGACATGTTTCTTCCACGATTTCATTGCTAATATCTTCCTTTCTTTCTTCTGTACTATCTTCAGATGATGAATCGCTCAAAACAAAAATCTCTTCTGTATCCTCTTTATTTTCTGCTAGTATTTGATATTTAAGTAAATTTTCTATAGCTGTGTCTGTTTCCGTTGGCATTAATTCCGGTTCTTTCATTTCTCGTACTACTTCTTCATTATTTATTGATAGAATATCTGTCACGCTTTCAACTTTATCAGGTGTACTACTTAATGTATGTTCTTGTGGAATATTATATTCCATATCTATTTTTTCTTGTACATTAGAATTAGATACTTCACTTTCAGTTAAAATTACGTTATCTTCAGAAATATTCATTAATTCTTGAGCTTCGCACGCATTTTCAATTAAATTTTCTTTTATTGTGTCATCAATATTTAGATTATCATTTTTCGCTGACACAGTTTCACTACTTGAAATTTGTTCTGTCGTTGATAAATCTTCAGTACAAATGTTGGATACTTGTAAATTTGTTTCTGTTTCGCTTAAAATATTATCTGATTCCACGTTATCTAATTGTAATACTTGAGAATTATCTGAAATTTCAATATTCTCTATTGACATTTTGTTTGTTTCTACAACGTCTACAAGTTGAGTAGTTTTATCTGTTTCCGAAATACATTCCTCGGATTGTGTTTCCATTAAAATATTTTTATTATCCTTATTTTCCTGGCACTTTGGACTGGTAGATATAATTTTAGTTTGAATAGTTTTTGCTTTTTGTAATGTTTGTGTACCATCTTTTACTTCTACAGTAGATATACTACTTTTTTTTTCTTTATTTGGTGTAATATCTTTAAGTTCGCATATTTTACTCTCAAATTCAGTAACATTTTCTTTTGATTGTAAAACTGATTCAGTTTTTTGTTCTGTAGACAGTTTATCTTTACTCTCAAATTCAGTAACATTTTCTTTTGATTGTAAGACTGATTCAGTTTTTTGTTCTGTAGACAGTTTATCTTTTTTAACATTCTCTTCTGCTACTGTTGAAGTATGAACTTTAAGTGTACCTTTAGATTTAGATACAACCAAAGTAGGAATTGTTTTTGTTTTCGTTGTGGGAGTTTTCACAGGTACAGTTATTTGCTTTTCAACATGCTTAGTTGTAGATTCATGTTTAATGTTTTTTTTAGGTAATTTATAATTCCTTTGTAATTTTAATTTTTGTCTCTTAACTGGCGTTTTACTTTCGCTTGATTTAATGTCTTCAGGATCTTCTAATTTTGCTAATAATTCCTGAATTGTTTCTTTACCTTCAATAGGTTTTTCTTCTTTAGTTACAGTTTCAATTTTCATTTCTTGTTCTGGAACTGGAGTAATTATATCTACTTTTTCTTCTTTATCCAGACTTGCTTTTCGTTCTGGTTCAATATTTTTCTGTATTTTTGTGCGAAAATGTGCACGAACTAATTTTATCCTTTTTGGAGGACTTTGATCTTTCACATCCATTTCTAACGAATGTTTAAGCGATGTAGAACTTTCCCCAATTTCTTTTGAAGGTTCTTTTAATTTTAAACGTTCTTTTATAGACACTTCATCTTTCTTTAAGCTTAAGTCCGTAGTTGTGTCATTAGCTTCTATTTTATTATCTGAATTATCAATAGAAGTACTATCAGATGACTGTAGGTCGGATGTATCTTTTATTACTTTATTTGTTGCAACTGGTTCTTCTATTTTTACTTTAGTTTCTTCAGATGTATCTACTAATAATTCTATTACTTTATTAGATGCAATTGGTTCTTCAACTTTTGATTCAGTTCTTTTTGGAATTTGAAGAATATTTTCTTCAGATAAATTATTTTCTTCGGCAGGCATGTCTGCTATTGGTTTTGAATCCTGATTATTTTGCTCAACATTGGTTTCATTGTTAGGTGCATCTAGTACATTTATTTTTGATACACTGTCTTCGGATAAAAATAGTTTATTATCTTCTGGAACTTCAGATATATTTGGTTCTGAAGTTTTCTCTGTTTTAGTTTCACTTTTATTGGTTGCATCTAGTACATCTAGTTTTAACACACTATGTACAGATAAAATATTTTTTTCTTCTGATTCTTTAGGTATGTCTGATATTGGTTCTGAATCTTTCTCAGTATTGGTTTCTTTTTTATAGGATGCATCTGGTATATCCAGTTTTGATTCACTTTCTTCGGATAAAGTAATTTTATTTTCTCCTAGAAATTCAGGTATGTCTGATAATGGCTCTCGATCTTTATCAACATTGGTTTCATTTTTATTGGTTGCGTCTAATACATCTAGTTTTGATGATACACTTTCTCTGAGTAAAATAATTTTATTTTCTTCTATAACTTTAGGCATGTCTGTTATTGGTTCCGAATCATTCTTAACATTAATCTCATTTTTGTTGGTTGTCTCTAGTTTTGATACACTTTCCTCGGATAAGATAATTTTATTTTCTTCTGGAACTTCAGGTATGTCTACTTTTGGTTCTAAATCAATATCGGGATTATCTTTCTCAATATTTGTTTCATTTTTATTAGTCGCATCTAATACATCTAATTTTGATTCACTTTCTTCGGATAAAATAACTTTATTTTCTTCCAGAATTTCAGGTATGTCTGCTATTGCTCCTGAATCAATATTCTGATTATCTTTCTCATTAATGGTTTCATTTTTATTGCTCGCATCTAGAACATTTACTTTTGATACACTTTCTTCGGTTAAAACAATTTTATTTTGTTCCAGAACTTCAGTTATGTCTGCTGTTGGTTCTTTCTCAGCAATGGTTTCATTTTTGTTAATTGCATCTAGTTTTGCTACACTTTCTTCGGATAAAATAACTTTATTTTCTACCAGAATTTCAGGTATGTCTGCTATTGCTCCTGAATCAATATTCTGATCATCTTTCTCAGTAATGGTTTCATTTTTATTGCTCGCATCTAGAACATTTACTTTTGATACACTTTCTTCGGTTAAAACAATTTTATTTTGTTCCAGAACTTCAGTTATGTCTGCTGTTAGTTCTTTCTCAACAATGGTTTCATTTTTGTTAGTTGCATCTAGTTTTGCTACACTTTCTTCAGGTAAAACTATTTTATTTTCTTCTAGAACTTCGGCTACGTCATCTGTTGGTTCCAAAACAAGATCGTGTTTATCTTTCTCAGCAATGGTTTCGTTTTCATTAGTTGTATCTAGTTCATCTTGTTTTGATACTTTTTCTTCGGATAAAAGAATGTTATTGTCTTCTACAATTTCAGATGGGTCTTCTAGTTCAAAATCAATAACATTATCAATTTTTTGGGAATTATAGTCCTCATCTTTATTCGTTGAATCTGGTTCCTTTACTTTTGAAACAATTTCTTCTGGAACTTGTAGTAAAGTTTCTTCTAGAATTTCATGTTTATCTATTACTGACCCTATATGAATATTTTGATTATCTTTTTCGGCATTAATGATTTCATCTTTATTAGTTAGATCCTCCACTTTTGGTGCACTTTCTTCGGGAACTTTTATTATAGTCTCTTCCGATAAAATAATTTTATTTTCTTCTAGATCTGCTGGTGCGTCTATTACAGATTCTAGATAAATATTTTTATTATCTTTTTCCGCATTAATGGCCCCATCTTCATTAGGTAGATCCTTTATTTTTTGTGCACATTCCTCCGGGGTTGGAAGTAATATTTCTTCAGATAAAATAATTTTATTTTTTTCTGGAACTTCGGATGCATCAATTACCGGTTCTAAATCATTTTTTTTCTTTTCGTTTGGGGCAATAACATCATCTTTATTAGTTGCATTTAATTCCTCTATGGTTGATGAACTTTCTTCTGGAATTTGTAATGTTATTTCGGATATAATAAATTCACTTTCCTCTGGAATTTCGGGTGTATCTATTAGAAATTCTGCAACAATATTTTTATCGTCTGTTTGCACATTAAGGTCTTCATCTTTATTAGATGGTTCCTCTAATTTTTGTACATTTTCTTCTGGAATTTGTAATGTTGTTATTTCAGTTACAATAAAATCATTTTCATCTGGAATTTCAGGTGTATCCATTATTGGTTCTATAATATTTTGGTTATCTTTTTGGACATTAATGTCTTCATCTTTATTAGATGGTTCCTCTGCTTTTGGCACACCCTCTTCTGGAATTTGTAATGTTGTTATTTCGGATATAATAAATTCATTTCCCTCTGGAATTTCGGGTGTATCTATTACTGTTTCTGCAACAATATTTTCATTATCTTTTTGGACATTAATGTCTTTATCTTTATTAGATGTATCTGGTTCCTCTACTTCTGGCACACCTTGTTCTGGAACTTGTAGTAATGTTTCTTCGGATAAAATAATTTTACTGAGATCTGGATCTTCAGATGTGTCGATTACTGGTTCTAAATCAGTATCTTGATTATCTTTTTTGATATGAATTTCCTCATTTATAGTTGTATCTAGTATATTTGATGCACTTTCTTCTGGGATTAAAAGTGTTCCTACCTCGGATATAATAATTTGATCTTCTTCTTCTACAATTACAGGTGTGCTTATTATTGGTTCTAAATCAATATCTTTATTTTCTTCTTCAATGTTTTCATCATTATTAGATGTATTTAGTTCCCCCGCTTCCAACACACTTTCTTCTGGAATTTCCATTGTCCTTACTTCCGATATAATAAAACTATTTTCTTCTGCAACTTCAGTTGTATCAATTGTTGGTTCTAAATCGATATCTTCATTTTCTTGTTGGATGTTTTTAACATTATTAGTTGTATCTAGTTTCTCTGCTTCCGGTACACTTTCTTCTGGAATTTCCATTGTCCTTACTTCCGATATAATAAAACTATTTTCTTCTGCAACTTCAGTTATATCAATTGTTGGTTCTAAATCAATATCTTCATTTTTTTCTATGATGTTTTCATCATCATTAGATGTATCTACTTCCCCCGCTTCCAACACACTTTCTTCTGGAATTTGCATTGTCCTTACTTCTGATATAATAAAACTATTTTCTTCTGCAACTTCAGTTGTATCAATTGTTGGTTCTAAATCAATATCTTCCGTTTTTTCTTCGATGTTTTCATCATCATTAGATGTATCTACTTCCCCCGCTTCCAACACACTTTCTTCTGGAAATTCCATTGTCATTACTTCCGATATCATAAAACTATTTTCTTCTGCAACTTCAGTTGTATCAATTGTTGGTTCTAAATCGATATCTTCATTTTCTTGTTGGATGTTTTTATCATTATTAGTTGTATCTAGTTCCTCTGCTTCCGGTATAGTTTCTTCTGGAATTTCCATTGTCCTTACTTCCGATATAATGAAACTATTATCTTCTACAACTTCAGCTGTATCTACTGTTGGTTCTAAATCGATATCTTCATTTTCATGTTGGACAATGTTTTCATCATTATTAATTGTATCTAGTTCTTCTTCATTTAATGCACTTTCTTCTGGAATTTCCATTGTCCTTACTTCCGATATAAGCAAACTATTTGCTTCTGCAATTTCAGCTCTATCTATTATTGGTTCTAAATCGATGTCTTCATTCACTTTTAGGGCAATGTCTTCATCATTATTAGTTTCATCTAATTCCTCTTCTGTTGAAATTTCTTCTGGGATTTCTAATGTTCTTACTTCTGATATGGTTATTTGATTTTCTTCTTCAATTTCTGGTGTGTCTGTTATTGGTTCTAAATCAATATTTTGATTTTCTATTTGAGAAATGTCTTTGTCCTTGTTGGTTGCATTTGTTTCTTCTACTACTGATGCACTCTTTTCAGGAATTTGTAGTGTCCTTATTTCGGATATAATTATTTGATTTTCTTCTTGAATTCCGGATGTGTCTATTACTGGTTCTAAATCAATATTTTGATCATCTATTTCGGTATTAATTTCATTTTTATTAGATGTATCTTGTTCCGATTCTTCTGGAATTTGTAGTGTTCGTATTTCGGATATAATAATTTGATTTTCTTCTGGAACTAATGATTCGTCCACTATTGGTTGTAAATCAATATCTTGATTATCGTCTTGGGTATTAATATCTTCATCTTGTGATGTTATTAATGTTTCTTCGTCAGTTTGTTGAGGAACTATTTCCGCTACATTTTCAATTTCGGAAAATAGTAAATTGTCCTGAATAGTTTCAACATTTTCACTTATACTGGATGTAGTTATACTGTCTAAAATATTAATTTCTTCGTTATTAGTTTCTGCCTGAGATTCGACGTTCACAATTTTAATGGAAATATTTTTTTCTTCACTTTCTGATTTTTGTGTTTCTTCATTAAATTCATCTTCTTGTTCTACAGATTCCAAATCATCGTCTAATTCATTTTGTATTGTTATTCTTGAATCCGTAAATTCTAAATTTGTTGGAAAAATTTCGGGAATACTTGATGGCATTGTTGCTTCCTGTAATTCTAACAATGATGGTTCATTATCCATTGGAATATGATCTTCAAATAAACTACTGCTTTGCTCATCGAAAGATTCTACTTTGGGTTCGGAAATTGTTGCAAACTCTTCGTAAGTAACAGGACCAGAGTCTGGAGAAGGTATTCCAATTGATTCTGTTAATCGTAAGCCTTGAGAAGGAAATGGTGGTACTGCAGAAGTTAATAAATTGCTTGGAATATCTTCTAGTAATGATTCAGTGGGTTCGGGTTCAGGATCAATAGTTATTCCCAAAGAATTTTCAGAAATAGTAACTGCAGACAATATTGGCTCGTCACTAGAAGTAATTATAGTTTCAATGTCATAGCGTTCAGTTTCAACAATAGCTGTTTCTAAAGATTTAACAATAACTTCGAAATCTTCATCTGTATCTACTTTTACAAGTTGTCGTGTATTGTCTCCTAACCATAATTCTTCATGTTCTTCTATGTTAGAAGAAGATGAAGCTTCCAAAATATTATTTGATGAAGAAATTAATTCTTCGGGTTCAGTGCTAGTACTTGGCTTTCCTCTTAAAATTAAATTCAATTCTTGCTCACTCAAAGTTTCTGCAGTATATTCTATTGTATCCAATACAGTACTGGATAAATTTTCATTGTCTTCTGTATTTTGCGGTTCGATAACCTCAATATTTTGGCTTGTCAAATTGGGTTCTTCGGTTGTTAAATCCTCTTGTAAATTTTGGGTTTCATTCTCATTAGAGGTTGAGAGTATACTACCCATTGTTTCTGTTAATTCACTATTATTTAAGTCGGAAATATCCATGATAAAATATAAATCTGTTAAATAAAAAGTCATTAATAACAAAATCACAAGTTAAGTGACATCTTACCTTCAATATATTCTCACTTTACCATTCTATGTAAATAATGTTTGTTGTATTATAACAATTTACACTCAAACCGTCATAATCGCACTGTAAACAATTATTTTACAACTATCTTGTCGAGAGATGCAACTATCGTTTAATGACAGGCAACAAGAAGATGAATATGTTATGAATGAATATAGAAGTAATCAAAATATAAATTAAAATATTAATGTTTATTATTTAATTATATATAATTTGACAAAATTATGTAAATAGAGTTCCAGTAAAGAATATAACAAAATTATAAAAATATTGTTGAGTAATGATGAACTTCATATTATTCATTTCTCTCGATATTGTGGCTTTTTGACATTGACATTTCTCTTTCCTGTGGCGCTGTAACTGGGAATCAAAAAACTTACTATTTTTAAAAATTAATCGAAAAAAAGAGAAATTAATAATTTTTCCCATCTTTTGGGCAACAAAGGAGTTACATATTAACCTACAAAATGAATGAAAATGATTTTTAGGTAACATGTAGCCCGAAGCGGGAAATTCAATTTATGCAACTATAAATGTGGTGTACGTGTAGCTAAAACAGTTAAAATTTATGTCATTTTTCAATGATTTAATTGTTTTTGAAGTTTTGGGTCACACAGTTACACTATTCCAAATTTTTACTACATTCAAGCTTTCTACTGTTACCTTTTTCAAATCCGGAATCTATGTTCAGGTAAATGAATGCAGAAAATCACGAAACAACGAAAGTAAACCAAATAACATTTATTAAATTTATTTATGGGGTCTCGTGGCCGCGTGCCTGAGTGTCAGGTCGCGAATTTAGGTAACCGGGTTCGATCCCGACCGACGCCAAATATTTCCAATTTTAAATGGCACAAAATTGACCCCTGTGGTGCACTCTCCACGCCAGCAATGAGTGCCCGTGAGGTGACGCCGGTTAAACGCCCGCATGGTACAAATATGTC
This sequence comes from Harpalus rubripes, assembly GCA_963082715.1. Taxonomy (NCBI): domain Eukaryota; kingdom Metazoa; phylum Arthropoda; class Insecta; order Coleoptera; family Carabidae; genus Harpalus; species Harpalus rubripes. The sequence continues at coordinate 16,590,300 of OY720450.1, forward strand.
ATCATCGTACCGAAATCTGTGTACAAAGCAGATTGGCACACCCAGCAATAGCAATAGGTAATATGCCGTGATATATTTATTTTATATTTATGCCACGCCAGTTTTAAACCGTGTACGTTTGTGTGGTATTAAAAGATATGTTGTGTTTCGTCGTGAATCAGAGGGAACCGGGTACGAATTTTAAATGGCACGTGACCCTGTGATATACTCTCCATGTCAACATGACGTCTGGTAAACGTCCGCACGGTACAAATATGTTATCATTACCGACGAAATCTGTGTACAAACCAGATTGGCACACCCAGCAATGGATAATATGCCTAGATGATATTTGCTGTTAATTTAGATATTACAAAAAAAATGGAGGACTCCATTCGCTATTTTGAAAGCGACTAGGCGTTTTATAAAAAGACAGATTTTACAATCTACCTACGACATACGAGTATATAATTTAAAATGATCTATTATTTACTTACTGCCAATAAAGAATTAGTTGAGGATCCATTGCTATTCAAATAGAGTAGTCGTTATCAGTAAAGTATTGAATATCGCGATTTCGGGAATAGAAAGAAATAAAATTGAAACACTTATGAACGTTATAAGATACAAATTTTAAATGTGTACACTTTATTTTGAAAAAATAACATTATATTGACAAATAGTTGCTATGAAAATCACTTTTTTTTTAAATGTAGTCATGGGAAATATAATTGTTGGTCTAGGCCTACTGCCTACTATATATTTTGAATTAATACATACACAACTTACCTTTTGGTTTTGGCTGAAATGGATACATAATATATTTGAATATAATCTACTGATATGGTAAAATTACTTAATTTTTATCATTTAAATTTTTAATTAAAAAAAAATCTTTAATATTTGTGTTGTTCAAAACTTATTTATTTAAATTACCATATTAAGGATAGTATTTAAAGTATGTCTTTTTAAATATACATCAAATTTTGTTTATTTTAGTATTAGAAAATTTTAAAAATGTAAAAATTAGAAAGGATGTGTTATAAAAATATTTAAAATAGTGTAATTAAAGTAGTAGATATTCAGATAATTATTTATTTTAATAATAATTGGCACACATTCTTTTTACAACAGAGGAGAATGACAAAAATTCTGTACAATTATTTCATGTTTATTGTAATTAGCAATCACAACAGTTGCCAAAGAACATATGAAAACATATTTGCATTGACTTTACACTAAATAAAATATACACCTGCAGATAATTATTGTGTCTGAGTAAGAATGTATACAGTATTTACACAAAGCTTTAAAATATTAAGTCAATACGAACTAGCATGTATTGTATGTACTTGACTAGTGTAATAAATTCAATTAAATACTGATGTGTAAGATTCTGTGATCATCCACGTGCTCATACTTGTTATGATCTGATCAGTTAGAATATTTATTTATTCTTCTATGTAATTAACTAACAATTTATAACGTCTGTATTTAATATAATTATTTACAAACAGTGTGGCCACTTACATAAAAGTAATTTCAAATCATATAAATACCCATTCAATTCTTACATTCATATTATCCCTTTTTCATTTCTTATAATAACAAAATGATCAATAAATAATAATATTTAGATTCATATACAAGAGATATAATAAATAATTGGTAAGTAATGAAAAAATTCGTCAGGCCAACAAAGCTTGTTAAGCTTCAATTGTTGAGTCAATAAGTGTATGTAATGTATGCGGTCTACACGAAATTAATTATCATTAGATAGTTATTTGTTTTGTGCTAAGTACATTTCTTTTATTTAGTATTATAGTTACTTTGTTAGACGTTTGTTCAGACAAACAGCTGAACACATGCCGAACCGGCTAGAAATAACAGCCGAACGATGCAAGAGCACATCGAGTACATTCTACCACCAACGTAGAATGCAAGTAAGGAACTAATCACGGAAAAGTTATTTATTAGTCTCATTTAGCGATATCACAATTTGAATATTGCAGTTATAATATTTTAGTAGCTAGATATGCTTCAATTATTTTAGTATGTATGTAAGGTAATGCAATGCACGTATTGTTGTTCATATTCATATCAAAGTCTGAAGATATGGAAACGGATAACAAAATCTAAAACGAATGGGCACATGGTTAAGTATAACGCCAAACGCACTGCGGCTAGCGTATTTTCGTTGTATGACTAGAACATTCGAATTACAAAACCAAAAATAGTACTTATGTATTGTATACTGTATTGTACATATCTTCAAAGCTTCAGCTGTAAGTTAATCATTGTTACATTGCAGTTGCTATGTATAGGCATATAGTAATATCTAACTCATTTTGCATTTGGTAACATTGGAGCCTATTTTATTTTTATTGTTACTGAAATATGTTCTGTTAACAAGTTATGAAAATGAGATAGTTCTCAAAAAGCCATCGCTCATCGTTAACGTGTGACAACAGACAGACAAACAAACAAACGCATACATCTGAGTGTAAAAAACAGGACAACGACAACGTCCAGGCAATTTGTTGCGATATCGTTGAAGATCGCTCAACGGCTCACCACCATCACGGCATCACCATAGCCATAGCAACAGGAAGACACTTGTGATGTGCTGCTCGTGGCTCGTGGCGGCCGACATCGACATCGACATGCACTCTTCGCATATCGCATCGCATGCGCCAAGCCAAGCCAACGCAGGCAGACAGGCAGCTAGTAACGGTTAACGGTAACGGTGTAGCGGTATTCTTGTATTGTATTGTAGTACAAAACATGCAATGGTTCACTGTTACTGACTCGCTTCCTCTTCAACATCATCATCATATCTTTCATTTATTTATTTAATTTAGCTTTACTTTATTTTATTTTATTGACTGACTGACTATTATTTACGTTACGTTACGACTATTGTGCTGAGATTCATTTAGGCAACTATATATATTATATTTATATAATATTATCATTTGTTATTTAATGATAATCATTTCAACAATTATTGCACATGTTAGTTTGAGTGAAGCTCACAAGTGTCCATCGGGAATGTTTCACAAGATTCGCAGTGACAAACTTGTGTTTCGAGAGTGGAATGCTCTAGCGTATTGCTCGGATGTCGTTCAGCCCGCACTGGCCTCGCTGACGTTGTCGCCGCTTCGACCCCGCCCTCGCCGGTCGTCAGCACTGTCGTTGTCGACGCTGCTGCTGCTGCTATTACCGCTACCTTCACCAACAACCTTCTCAGTCTTATTCTGTGTCTCTGAGTCACTAACGGGGGAGGATAGAACCGGCACCGGAGCCTTCTTCGCAGACAACACTGGACTATCATTGACAACACTACTACCGTTATCCACTCGAACAGCTGCACTATAATGTTTTGTATGATTACTAAAGTTCTGCAATGTTTTACTACTACTACTATTGACACTAAGGAAGCCTGAGCTATAGTGTCCAGGCTCAGGCACTGTGTCCGTGTTAGACGTCGCAGCGGAAGTGGAAGCGGTGCGATGTCCCGCCGCGGCCGCCTGGCTCTGGGGTACGCCCGCTCCAGCGACCACGCCATCGTACCCCATCGGGCGGTCAACGTCGCCACAACGGAAATCATAACTGCAGCAAAGACGTCCGTCCTGATGGCAACACACAAAACATTGTCAGCATTCGGACCAGCGGCACCTCAGGCATCAGTGAGTCCCTTCACCTTCAATGAACCCAACGCTTTCAACAATTATTAATCAAATTTCAGTACATTTCATTTCAAATCAATTCAAATACCCAGGCTAAATTTACATATCAATCAAATATGCTTTTTTTATTATGATACGAGGGGGTACCCAAAAATAACGAGAATGGACTACTTGTGTGCCATATTTTTTATTTAATATTTTTTAAGAGACTTGCTACCCATATTAATTATATATTATATTAATTGACCAGAAAAAAATAATGAGATTTAAATATTTCATTTACCGCCATGTATGACATGGAATTACGCCGCACCAATGAATGGCCGTAAAGCCATGGAATTACGCCGCACCAATGAATGGCCGTAAAGCCATAGCTGCGGTATGCCCCATAGCAATGACATGTGCGGGTAATTTAAACATGACAAATCACCTGTTTGAAGTTTGAACAATAGTTTAGAGGATAATATTTAAATTTGTCATTTTTGTACGAAATAAGTTAAGATAAAATCCTTCAAAATCCTGCTTAACAAATCGAAATACGTAATAAAACTAAAGGCCTGTGTCCACGATGCTAGAAATCGTTCCGAGTTCTCGATCACATTTTTTGATCATAAACATTTAACCTGTATGACTACGGATATCAGGTTGGTCGAATTTATGAAGTTAGTTTCAGCCATTTCTACCAATACTAAAAACTAATAAAAATAAAAATTATCCCGGCAGTAAGTAAATTAAATTTTTACAACGAATATATTAATTTATTTATAAGTAATTATTTATAATCAATATCAAAAATGAGTAGAATTAGGTAATATTTTATAATCTTATCATTCTCAAGCTTATCACACAACAAACGTCAAGATTTTAAATTGGTAACAGTTAAATGAATTTAGCAACTTGTACGAAAAAATGGGATAGAACGCATTTTTCCATTTTAGTTTTCTATTCGATTTTTGCGTCCGAGTTGGTAGTGTCCACGATCCGAGATATCGAATTGCGAACTATATCCGAGAACTCGGATCGATTTCTAGGATCGTGGACACAGGCCTTAACAGAAACCACGCAAATTGCAAATAATAAACAAGAGAAAAATGAACTAATGTCAAATTCAAATTAAAACTCGGGTTACATTCTTAATTATGCTTTCCTTTCTCCAGTTCAAAATATAAAAATGTTCTTTCTTAATTTACAAAAAAAAAACATATTTCTTAAATAAAATTTATATTTTTACGTACGTTTTCAACATAACTTTAGGTATATAGTGACAAATATTAATTTTTTAGTACCACGCATGTAGTCCAATGGGGTGTTAGGGCAGTAGTTCCGACTTCTCCCGTTAGATGTCTATACTAGACACCCTTAGGATCAGTGAGATTTTTTTCGTAAGCGCTATTTGAAGTGGTCGTCGATTTTTGCAATGGCAGACATTAAAGTTTTGTTTCCTGTTAGGGAAATCAGTAGCGGAAACTGTCGCAATTTTTCGGAGGACTTACGGGGAGGAAGCTTTGAGCCAAGTAAGGGTATACGAACGGTTTTCCCGTTTTAAAAGTGGTCGAATGATGAACCCCGATCTGGGCGTTCTTAGATTTCCAGAACGACCGAACACATTAAAAAATCCGTGATGCGATCACGTCTCATCATCGTAAAATAACCAATAAAATGGAAGCACTATATGAAATATCTTGGGAGTTTATGCCAACGAATTTTGATTAAAAATTTGAAGATTTGCGTTTGTTCAGATGTTTCCCCAATGATGACTCTTGGGCAACAGATCCAAAAGGGCAACGACCACAAATATACTAGGCAAAACATGCCCTATACGTCACTATTGTTTGTTATGTTCTCGGCTGGACGGAAAGAGACAACTAGAGATAGAGATATATAAAGTCTACTCTAAAGTTTGTCGAGAGATGTCTCTACAGTCCATATAATGTATTTATGACATTTTGCTCCTTTGTTTGGAAGTTGTGGTCGTTCGGGCTTCGATTTTGTAACTTTAAATTCTGTCTGACCACAGGGGTCAATTTTGTACCATTTAAAATTCGAAAAATATTTGGTGTCGGTCGGGATCGAACCCGGTTCTCCAGATTCGCGACCAGACACTCAGGATCGCGGCCACGAGACCCGATGAGAAATTTATCTACGGGAATTTCGGTAGGACTGTATTCATAACGATATCCTGGATTACGATCCATTAAATAATCATGGTATTCACTTGCTCAATTTAATTTTAGACATTTATTTGAAAAGCCAGATCCACATATAAAACAAAAATAAACTTAGAAAAAACTACAAATAGAATAAGAAGCAAGTATATAAAAACATTGTTTAAAAATCAATAGAATAAAATAAATAATTATATACAATTACTTTTACCTTTTCTTAATACTGATAACAATTTGTTTTATGCATTTTATAATTGGTTTTCGTTAATAATTCAAATATAGTACAGTTCATTTTAATAAAACAAGCAGTGACACCTAGCGAATACTCCGTGAGGGGCCTTTACATATCTCTATCCTTAGTTGTCTCTTTCTGTCCAGCCGAAAACAAAACAAATGCTATGAAGTTATATCTAGTGTATTTGTGATCGTTGCAAAAGGGTGCCTAGTAAAGACACCTAGCGGGAGAAGTTGTAATTAGCGCGATGACACCCGCCAGAAAACGATTCTCGTTATTTTTAGGTATCCTCTCGTAGATAGCAATGATTTCATTTGTAATAAGACTCGTGATTTGTGCTCGTCTATACGTTATCATCGATAGACTTGACTTTAAAAGATAAGGAGACATGCAAGTGTACTTGTAATTATTATCTCTATTGTCTGACAGATGTCACCATGCAAAAGAATAGTATTCAGTAATAGAAAACAATATCTAGTTTGGTGTGCATCAATGATTGCAAATAAATACTGACAGCTCAATCCATTCAACATTTCACTCGATCGTGCCCAGTCAACCCCTACATGATCAAACTTTACTCTGATCTAAAACTAATCTAACGTGAGCTGAACAAACAAACAAACAGAAAACAAAACGGCAAACACAAGACTACAGGAAAGGAGACAGTTTAGTTAAGTAATTAAATAAGGAGTGTAGTTAGAGTGATGTGATTACCGATGCACACAACACGCGACATTGCTCACCAGTTGGGCGCAGAACGGCACCTGCAAGGGAACGGATCGTTACCAATTGTTAGTACTCGGCACTAGCATTATTTAGCTGCACATTGCTAGCAACTGAAATACTAGCAAAGTTTTGTTACATCACTAGGTCGTTGCAGTTGGTGCGGTATAACTGTGTTGCGTACTAGTCACTACGTACTACAAGTCCAAAACCAACTGCAACGATTCCAGGAGCGTATCACATCAGCAATAGCGTATGCGCTAATCTAGCACATGCTCGCGCTCTCTCTTTCGTTCACACACGCTCGCTCACGATCTCAACTCCTCATTATCTCTCTCTATAATCTGATTCTCTATGTAAATGACACATTATTAACAACTCTATCATCTAAGAAAGAGATGGACAGTAATCACTGAACTATAATATTAACGGGAACGCTGATACCATCATACGGCAATGTATAGCAACTTATTTTCCTGCATGGATTTCGCCATTTTGATGGGTTGGTAGCAGTTGGAAACATAACTTTTAGAGTTTTTACTTAAAAGAGGTTGGTAATGTTTAATGAATTATGCTTTGTTTTGATCAGCGCTATCTAAGAAGTAAGCAAGGAAAAAGATAAAGGAAACGCACTTACAACAGTTGCGCGATAAATGGGGAAATGGGAGGTTCCAAGATTATTTTTTTATATTTGTTAATTTAAAGAAAATGTTCTCTACTTTTCATTTTTTCATCAATTTGTTAACAATCGAGGAAAAAATTGATAAAATTGTTGAAAATTGCTTGTGACGTCACGTCCTCAATAAAAAAAATAGTACTTGTCCGCTGTAAGACAGAAGTAGAATAACAAAGAGAATAAAATGACAGTGACAAAAAAAGCGTAAATAGTGGCTTAGAAATCTGAGGTGCAGTGGACCCGGGTTCACGAGCCAAAAGGGATCATTGGTTACATATTTTTTTTTTTTAAACCAAAGAATGCAAATATTTAGGGCCTACTTATAAAGTTTACACATTCAAACACGCCCCTTAGAACATGAACTTTGAGGACCTGACGTCACAACATTATTAAATAATTTTTAATTTTATTTTTTAATAAAATAATTTACAAATTGTTATTATGTTAGTAAAATTCCAACATACTGATGTCTAATATTGATATGCAATATATTTTTTTTACGATATACTGGATCGTAAACGTCTTATTACAGAGCACTGTTTCTAGTGGTAAAGAAAAATTACTAACATACACAGATTTATTTATTTATTAAAAACTCGATCAAATAGCTTAATGTATTCTGATGTACGTTCCAATAATATTTTTTCAAATTATTTACGATTTAGTATATCATAAAACATTGTACAATGCTCCACCGTTACGTGAAATTTACGTGCTCAAACCTCAAACGGATAACAAGCTCGCTTCGCTCGCTCGTTAGGTACCATGCCTGTAAAGTAACGGTCTTGCAATGTAATAGGAATTTACGTTACACTGAATCGTAAACGTCTTATTGCAGAGCTCTGCCTCTAGTGGTAAAGAAAGGTTTAACGGGCTGTTAAACCATAGCAACAAGTATACCGATTTATTTATTCATTATTTCGCTTCGCCATATGTTTCCAAAGACTATTTCGATTAAATAATTTAATGTATTGTGGAAAATTGGGAAATGATCGGACACGCAGTCTAATGTAAATAATTTATTTCCTGGCCTACGTTTCGACTATACTACAGTCTTCCTCAGGGCTAGAAATGGTCAATGATTATAAACGGTAACGTGGGGTTCCCCCATATGACCCAATGGAGACAACAAATTGAAATGTATTAAATATATTGTAGTTATAAATATATCAAGTCAAATAATTTTAAGCTGGAACTCAAAGAAACCTCAAACAACTTTACTAAAAAATTTAAAACGTTCTGAATTTGAGAAAAAACGTGTACTCAAAGATGTAAGAAAAATTTTTATATGATAAACGTTACCGTTTATAATCATTGACCATTTCTAGCCCTGAGGAAGACTGTAGTACAGTCGAAACGTAGGCCAGGAAATAAATTATTTACATTAGACTGCGTGTCCGATCATTTCCCAATTTTCCATTCTGCTACCAGTCGATCATCGTACTCCACATTAATGTATTGTGTTGTAGGTTCTAATATTATTTTTTTATATTATTTACGATTCAGTATATCATAAAATATTGTACAATGCTCAATCGTTACTCGAAATTTACGTACTCGTACGGAAAACAAGCTCGCTTCTCTCGCTCGTTAGGTACTGTGCACGCCCGTAAAGTTCTGAGTAACGGTCGTGCAATGTAAATTACTATTACATTGCAAGACCGTTACTCAAAATTTGACGGGCGTGCAGTTATCCGTGCGAGCACGTAAATTTCGGGTAACGGTTGAGCATTGTACAATGTTTAATGATATAGTGAATCGTATATAATTTGAAAAAAAAAAAAAATAGTACTCACAACACAATACATTAAACCATTGGATCGAAATAGTCTCTGGAAACATAAGGCGAAGCGAAATAATGAATAAATAAATCTGTATACATGTTGCTATGGTTTTAACAGCCCGTAAAACCTTTCTTTACCACTAGAGACAGAGCTCTGTAATAAGACGTTTACGATTCAGTATAACGTAAATTACTATTAAAAAGGCGTTGCCTTGGAAACCCCATGTTGAATAAAACATTGATGTCGGATTTTCTTATTTGCAAACCAGAAAACAATGACAGTTTAAGGCCCGGTATTTTCATCTCAGCTTAAACTCTCTGTTAACTGTCAGTTTAAACGAAAAATATTACATCGAAAAATTGATACTAATTTTTACAACTTATATATAATCGATCCTATATTTATCGCTTTACAGTTAACAGATAGTTTAACCAGAAATGAAATTACTGGACCTTAGTATAAATTATGAAAATACCAATAGATTAAAAAAAATATGTACATTTATTTAAATTTACGAGGAAAAATAAGTGATTTTCTAACTTTTGTCCCTTCTGCCAATTTGAACTTTATGAACATTTTTCTATTTTTCAATCGGTCTTCCCGTTATTATTATAGTTTAGTGCCACTGTAACAGTAATACAGTACATTGAAGAACAACAGTAGATATATACGTATATGTATAATGTATATTCACATGTATCTTAGAGGGCAAAACATCAAAGGCCATTTTGTAGCGGTCGCCAGAGCTTTTACAAATAAAATAAAATGATCTAGCGCATTTTATGCACACACTCTACCAGTAGTCAAGACAACCAAGCACGTCTGATGGAGTTGTTATGTCACAGTACCTTTAGTCAGGTCGATAACATTAGTAAAGAAAACCAGTCAACTAATACACATTCCTATTATTTACGAGTATTTAACAAGGGGACGGACATTGAGAGTGTATGAGTGAGTGAGAGTGTACTTACCTTGCAGTTGCAGGACGTGCAGCGGTCGTCGGGGTCAGCCCACTGCGTGCCTGAATCGTACAGCCGGCCGGCGTAAGTACAAGGCTGGCCCGAACTAGTGGAGTTGTCGTCCGCGTCGAACGAACAGGGGTCGTTGTCGCACCGCGCGCAGCAGTCCCCCCGCGTCAGCACGGGGTCGGAGCAAGTCAGCGGTGGACAGTCCATGTCCCAGCAGTCTATTTGGCCGGACAGGCATTCGCACGTCTGACACTGATAGATCCAGCGTTCACCGCTGCGGAACACCACTTCGGGCAGCTCTTGATGCGTGCATACCGCATTTGGATCACACTGAGGACAGCATTTATTTTTTTCACTACCTCGCACTGAGCAATCGCAGTTAGGATCGCTGCAAGTGATCACACCGTGATCACAGGAGCACATGCGGCATGGCTGACCTGCCGGCGATACAGTCATGCCATGTGCTACTTCGTTACCCTCGAACATGCAACTCAACTTGCAGTCAGGGCCTCTGTCCTCCGTGCAAGCACAGCGGAAACCGCCTTCCGTGTTTATACATCTGGCTGTATAATGACACGTATCTGTGTTTTCTTTACATTCATCAATATCTGGAATATTATTTCATATTAAAATTACGGTCTAACAGATTTAAGGTATGTAAAGGTACATTCACAGTCAAATTTAAACCCAGTATATTTTCATCAAAATAATGTAAGCTAAGTAGAGGCATTTCCTTGCCATGTAGCCATTTACAACGAAACTTTTGATCCGGCGCAGTTCGGGTTTCACTTTAAGTCGAGAGTGAATAGACAATTTTACTGGTGACGTCACACTGAATTGTTTGTTCGGGTAATTCTAACTTCTGTAAAATCCTTTAATCCTTTAATACATAGAGTGTTTTCCAAACTTTTTATTCTCGCGATTCCCTTCAGACTTCAAACATTCTATGTGCCCCCCCTAAACTCCTCCACACAAGTAGTTTTTGACCCAGAAATAATGGGGACTTATAAAATTCAAATTTTCAGACGCCATCTAGAGAGTTAATAAGAAAATTCAGTGGCCATCTAGTAAGTAAAAGAGAATTTTATAAGTAGTTATGTAGTGAGCAATTTGACATTTATCACGTAATCCACCACGTCTTTAATTCCACTTTTCTTCATACCCCGGCATTCTAACCATCTTTTCAACTGTAAGATAGAATGGTCTTCATCTTTTGTTAAACTCATTATTTATGTGGGAACTTGGTTTTTCAGTGATATTCCAAGGATCACTACACTTTAGTACAAGAGATAATTAATAATAGGCACTACACAAAATAGCATAACCAAACTTTGCTGACTAAATAACAAACAAATGGTGGAATAATATACCTATAAAACTAATATACTGCTGGTGGGAGTGAGATTTGTGAGACAAACATTGGACGAGTGCAGACATATATATCTGCATATATAGCTGCACTTGTCTGTAAGAATAGCTCAGCGCAAGCGCCAGATTGCTTTGATTTTATTGGTGTAGAACGAGAAAGGGGAACTAGCGGGAGGGATATTCTTACACTAACTGATAAGGATAGACAATAATGTTTGTAGCAGACTCCTCTTCAGTGAGAGATAAGGGCATCAGCAGTATATTTATTTATATTATATATTGTGGAATCAACGAGAAGTGCTGAAGGTGAGAGCATTTAATTGACTTGGACATGGTACATAACCTCGCTCTTTCTAAAAATTTGTTATCCTTTTCTAAATTGTGTGGAGGGAGGTCCGCCGTCGATCCGCTGCGGTTGACATCAAAATTATAAGTCCCCATTAATACTAGTCATGTCACACGATATTGTTTGTCCGCGTAGTTTTAACTTCTGCCGGTGGTGCAACCCGGTAGGGCGCAACTATCGATTTTACCAGTAAAATCCTCTACTCGTGAATCCCTCCAGACTTAAAAAAATCTATGTGCCCCCCCTAAACCCCTTCACACAAGTAGTTTTTGACCCTGAAATAATTAATACTGATTACGTCACACGGTATTGTCTGTCCGGGTAGTTCTAACTTCTGCCGGTGGTGTAACCAGGGAGAGCGCAAGTATCAATTTTACCAGTAAAATCCTCTATTCGCATGCGTACTGTGATCGCCGTATTTTTCCCAACAGAGGCGCTCTAAACTGCTTTGAATTTGACTATTTTTGTGTGGTTTTATTTGAAGTTGTTTAATACCAGTTTAGCTCAATATAGTTAGTAAACACGTGGATCGAACGACCTTGAAATTCTTGGAATCAGATGATTTGTGTGCGCTTGTCACTGCGACAAGAACAATGTTTTGATCTATTTAGATTTGAATTGTTAAAAAGTGAAATGACAAGTGAACTCAAATCAGCTGATTTGAAGCATTTCAAGGTTGTAAGATTCACGTGCCCTGTAAGTGTAACGTGATGAATGAAACCAATATATGTTAAATATTCTACCGACTTTAGTAGTCTATCATGTTGCCCAGATATATTTCACCTAAATGTCAGGAATGAGGAATAACTAAACAGGGGTTATAAATGGCACAAATTTATAAACGGAAAATTTCCACCTCAAGTGCAAATTAAGTAGGGTCTAAAGTGATTGTGAATGTACATTTATACTCTTAGTAGTCGTTTTTAGATGTAAATAAATTCATACCTTGACATAACATCCCCAGGGTATTATCTCTGAGAATGCTGCGGTAGCCGGGTTTACATTTACAGTAGTACCAACCAGGCATATTTACACAGACAGAAGCAGGATGGCAGCGGTGCAAACCAGTGGAACATTCGTCGAGATCTAACTCGCAGCTAGGCCCCATGTATCCTTTCCGACATGAACATTTATTTGGGCTAACACATTCTCCTCCATTTAAGCATGTTTGATTACATATTGCTGTAATAAATTACATCGTATGAGATGGATTTTGTTTCAGATGTAGTTTTCAAAAATAAAATTAATTATTAAATTTTGAACATAAACAAGTGTTAACATAAAAGCGTTTATTAATTAATTAAAAATTGCAGCTTTCATGATTTCACTGAATGGAAAGCTAGTGGACAAACATAATCACACTTTACATCATTATTTCAAAATAGATGTCCAGGATAACGTGTCCAATATGTGGATCTCGAAAAGTATAAGAGAAACGAAGTGGGTTAATTGGGTAAAAAATTTTCCTTTACAGGCGTCATATTTGTGGTGTGTTGTTTCCCGAAAAAAAAAGAAACGTCACTAGGCGGATATATAAATTTTGAATGTTTTTATTTTTGCAAATATGAAATAAATAATGAATTTTGGGTTGAACTTCTTTAGGGCGCTTTTTTGTGCTCTTTCGAATGGCGCCGTTCATTTTTTTAACATAGTTAGATTTTGAGTTATGATATTAAAGTTTACTACCATTGTTTTTACCACATAAATTTAATAAATGTAATTTTGCTAAATAAAATAAATGAACAATTTGAAACACATAAACACAGACCACAGATATGTTATACATCGTTGGAAAGCAAAAAATATTTTCTTTTCAATGGCGTAACTTCTCAATATGACGCCCATATAAAAATTATAACTTTGACATCGGTGCACAGAGAGAGATAGGTAGTAAAAAGTGAGATGTTTTCAATGAGCAGTTGATTATCTGCGCATATACCTAGGTGATGAAATAGTTCTGTTTTAAATGAGGCGCGGGCTGACGCCTGACTTTGACAAGTGCTTGTAGGGCCCCACAATGTTGCCAAATATACATCTTGTGTACCTTGCCTGTGTTGCCAAATCAATTTAAGCGTAAAATTAATAAATAAACTAGTTATTATTAATGAATATCATATTGTTTTATTTTCTGACACAACTTAATTATTAATATATTTTTTATAAAAATAGAGCGATTAGTACTGCCACCTACGATGTAAAGAAAGATTTCTTGGCGCCTTAAATTTGAGGAAACCATCAGTTCATGTTGAACCCTCTATTTTTATAAAAATTAATTTAAAAATTAAGTTTAATATGTCAGAAAATGAAACATGATTCATTAATAACAACTAGTTTTACAATTTTATTTAATATTTTACGCTTAAATTGATTTGGCAACACAGGCAAGGTACACAAGCTGCATACTTGGCACCCTTGTGGGACCCTACAAGCACTTGTCAGTCACGTGTCTACCCGCATCTCATAAAAAAACCATCATGTTAGTATTGAACAAAAAAAATTAGAATTATTATATGATTTTAATAACAGTATACTCGTACGCAATAGCTATTTTAAAAAGAGAGGTAGAAAATCATCTATACAAAGCTTTAGAAAAATACCGCTAGATGACAGACAATATGACGTCACATGGCAATTACCGTGCAATGGGTCCATTGTGTTAAAAAAAATGAAATAAAAAAACTGCAAAATTTAGATTTTCCTCTATAAATACCCGAGAAAAATTTAATAAAGCTGTTGAAAATTACTAGTGGAGCAATTTTTGTCTGATTAACCGACTTCCTATCTCTTATAGTAGTTCTCGAGATGTTGGAAACTTGTATAAATTAAAAGGTATCGTATCAAACGACACTTTGAAACTGGTATATTTAAAATAAACATTAATTATTTTTGGTAAAATTTCATGATGAATACAGATGTAGGACTTACGTTTGCACGTATAACCATCACCAGAATATCCATGCTGGCAGACACAATGATAACTTCCCTGAGTGTTGACACATTCGGCGTGCAGATCACAACCATGCTCTCCAGTGCTGCATTCGTCTAGCTCTGCGCAATTGAACTTGTCGACACGTCTGTAGCCAGGGAGGCATTCACATACGTAAGATCCGGGAGTGTTCACGCACTTTGTGTTTGACTGACAGTGGTGACCATTCATGCCTCCTTGGCGTTGACATTCATCCACATCTACATTTTACATATTAATTAGCAAGTGAAGAAGCTGATATAGTTAAACATAAAATCAGTCGACTCTTGACATCCACAAGGCATTGGGAGTCTGAAATTTTCAAATATTTTCAATTTGAGATTGTCAAATGCTGAGTGGCCGACAATTTTAAAGATTTTCCCTGACATTCCCATGATTTTTCCGTGATAATTTTTTTCCTCGTAATATAATTTCTTGTTGGTTAATTATAAAATCATCCCAATATGAAGAAAAGGTAAAATTATTGGAGAAAAAAATCATCTCATGAGAGATTTTTGAACATAGCAAATGGGGAAAATGTCACTTTATCATTTGTTGGTCAGTGAAATAAATGTTTATTGGAATATAAATAATAAATCGTTTCAATGCTTACACTTTGAAATAAAAATAATAATTTATATGCCATCTACAGTTCATTTTTTCTCCTATTGTGTGTTCGAATAGCAACAAAACAAAAAAGTTTCCCTGATATTAGACCATTTTAATGGGAAATTTCGGCATTTAAATTTTTTTTTTTCATTATTTCAGACCTGGAGTAGGATTCTGTAACTCGTCCGTTATCAAACGGTACCGTTATCACTATAGCATCTTATTTTTTATAAGATGATTGGCATACTTACGTCATATTTTTCAAATCCTACCACAGTAGGACTATGAATATCTAATTTTGAGTAAGTAAATATATAAATCAAGTAAAATACGCCTTTTAAAACAATTCACTGAAATTCAAATTTTCTATTATGGCGTGCTTATGACGAGCGTCCGCCTAATGTTACTGTTTACAACTTTCGAACAAGAAATCGTAGGTAAACAAACAAATATCAAAAATACACGCGCGTTCTAACTACTACTAGCGCCATCTGTATTTATAACCGCATATATTTAATTTGAAATGAGCAACAACTGGCAACAACATATCGAATCTACGTCAAAGTTATCAAGGACGTTTCTGGATTTATAGGGCACGGAAGACCACGTGACCTATCATATGTTTTGTCCCTTTTTCACTTCAGACTCGATCTTCAGCTCTGTCCCATGCTAACTTCAGACTGTACTTTCGACACATTGCGCATGCGTCAGTTTGAATAGCTGTCACATTTCTAGCAAGACATCAAATGAGAATAAAATGAAGACAATAAGAATCAAATAGCTTGTTACTGAATTCTTCAATAATATAATATAATGGAAGATAACAATGTGATCATATGTATATTCATAAGTATTACGATCAGGATGCTCTTAGTCTTCATTTTTGCTTAAAAAGCAAATATTACCAACAGTAATTGACAATTTATAAATTTAGGGCTTCATCATCGACATACTATCAAATCTGAGTAATCGATAATATGTCAGCAAGTGATATTCTCATAAACATAAACGGCCACGAGCCACAGACGACGTCTCTTGTTTTTCACATGTAACCTACCTACTACTCCTACCCTACCTATACAAATTGTCACTTGTTACTTATGTTCAAATATTATTAGGTTTTAAATATTACCTAGATAATCGGTGCTTGATGGGATAGATAACAGTTTTATATTCTAGTCCGACGACAAACTTGCACCCAACAACACACTGGCATCGTTTGAAAAAGAATGACAACACTCACAAACAACAGAAAATAACAATAAAAGAAATAACAAAAAGAAACAAATAATAAAACACTACAATGAATAACTATAACACAATCAATCGCTATATGCACAAGAACCGCCAAATAACAAAATGGCAACAAATTCCACGCTTGCGCAAACTCATTCTTAAAATTTACCGCTAGTAAAATATGGCAGCTATTCAAACAGACGCATGCGCACTGTGTCGAAAGTACAGTCTGAAGTTAGCATGGGACAGAGCTGAAGATCGAGTCTGAAGTGAGAAAGGGACAAAACATATGATAGATCACGTGATCTTCCGTGCCCTATAAAAATTTCAATTTTCTAACAAAATTGTAATGGAAAATTTTTCCTAAACATGTTTTACTTTATTTTCCTACTATATGAAGATGTAAACTATAGAAAAAGGTTACTATTTTGCATAAATTCCATACCACCGGAATACCCCATTAAAAGAGGTAGTCAATACGTGCATGTTAAGCTAACAGCTGCAGTCGCCATTTCACTTAATATGCGCAGAATCAACAAAAAGAGACAGTTTATAAAATGAAAAGGTCTTGTCCCTGACTTTTCCCTAATTCCCCTTGACTACTGGCCACGCTTTTGTAAATATAAAGAAGCAAATATATGTATAATTTATAGACAATATATTTTTTTTATAGTTACAAATAAATGTAAAAGTTGATTGTTATTTACCTATAAAAATAAAAAACAAGGGTATAAGATTTAAAAATATATGGCAAATCTTAAAATAAGAAAATGAAGTAAGTAGTTTCAGTATAATTAATGAGATTAATAAATGGTAAAGCTTGTTAGAAACGTACCACTGCAGGTGTGACCATCTCCATCAAAACCCTGGTCACAGTGACAAGTGTAGGTAGTCTGCAGGTTGAGGCAGGATGCGTTAGTATGACAGATGTGTCCTCTAGCACAGTAGTCCACGCCTGCGCATACACCCAGCCACGCACATCCAGGGTTAAACAGCGTTAGAAGCATTGTTAATTCATTCATGTTATTATAGCATTTTTTTATTTAAACAAAGAATATAAACATATAAAAGTGATAATAGGTCACCGTGGACGTGATCTATGATTGTGTTATTATGATTGTCAGTAAATTAGTAATTAATAGTAATAAATGGAAAGAAACATACCAGGACAAAATTTACAACATTCTCCTGGAACACTGAACTGCTCATCTTGTGGACATTGGAGAGGAGGACACATTGTTTCAGGAAATATCCTGTTGCAATGCATATTTCCGTCCTTACACTCGCATTCCATACATTCTCTTAACGTTACTTGCTCTCCATGATCGTACAGAACTCCTTTTATATAACATTGTTCTGAAAGCAATTAAAATAATCAAGAATAACACAAATCTTTTCATATGTAAAGCTAACTTCTTGACTGCAATAGCATGGAAGAAAATTTCAATACATATATAAAATTATTATACTTTTATTCATGGTTTGCTTCATAAGCAAATGTACGCGTACAATCTAGAAGTATTCAAGTTCAAATCTGTCTGTTATTTTAAAATAATTTCGAAAGTGAGGCTAAACTTGCAACATGTGATTTTAAAAGTATGTATAAATAATATTCTAAATTAATAATATACGGCAGGAGACTTGTTTCTGACAACGATGCAAGATAGTCGCAAACATTAAATCCACATGTAGTTCTAATTTTATTCGATAGGGAGAGATAATGGCACGAAACCATGACGTAGTTCAATTTTTTTATATAAATAAAAAAAAACACACATTACAAAAGTAATAAAGTTTTAGATCTGAATGTTATTACATTTGTTTATGATTATGTTTCAATTCCATGGCTAATACTATAAAGAAGTAAGTTTTATAAAAATTTAAATTCGATTTGTTCGGTTACAAAACCGGCAAAATTATATGTGATTATTGAATTCCACGCAGAATTTAAATCTCTACAACATTTATAGGAATTACTATTGACTAAAACGAATAGACTACTTTTGCCCAAGGAAAAACTGTTTTCCTGTCTTAAACGCATATGGCCCACTGTGTACGCCAACTCCATTCGGTCAATCGTTACTAACATAAATTTTTTTGTTATGGAATAAAATTAGATTATTCATTTAAGGGCCGGTATTTCCATCTTCAGATAAAGTGCGGGATAACTTATTTGTCGGATAAATGAACAATATCGCATCAAAAAATGACATTTAATATAATTTACTTCATTTATGCTTTTATTTCGATGCGGTATTTTACTATTTATCTGACGGATAATTATCCTGAACTTTATCCGGGATGGAAATACCGGCCTTAAGTAAGATACGGTCGACGAAAAAATATTGTAACTAATACGTGTGTTAATTGGCGATTAATGATCTCAACAATTAACGCCTGGGCGTAGCGAACGCGTTAAAATGTCTCCATCATTAATCGCCTTCATTAACACATTTGGTAGTTAAATAACTATTATTAGTGAAATCGTTGTTTTAGCTTTTATTTTATTTATTTTTGCATAAAAATTATTTCTCAATAGGCTACTTGCGTGGTACTGAAAATCTGATATCTATCACTAAACACTTAGGGCCGGTTGTACAATCCCAGTTTAAACTATGTTTATTGCAAAACCATGGTAACGCGCAAAAATCTTGTTGTACATCAATGGTTTACTGTTTATACTTCGTTTAAACCACTGCACATTTGTTAAACGCCCGTGATCGACCGTTTAAACTACAGATAAACTTAGTTTAACTTTAAACTGCCGATATTTTAAGCTGCAGTTTAAACTGTAATTGTACAACCGGCCCTTTTAAAGTAAAGTTGAAAACGTATGTAAAAATATAAATTTTATTTTAAAAAATTATTTGTTTTTTAATAAATTAAGAAAGAAGATTTTCTTGACGTTAATATTTTGAACTGGAGAAAGGGATGCATATTTAAGAATGTAACCTGTAGATGGAGAGCGAGTGCGAGTTTTAATTTGATTTTGACATTAGTTCATTTTTCTGTCACTCTCTCTCTTCTTTATTATTTACAATTTGCGTGGTTTTTGTTACTTTTATTACGTATTTCGATTTGATTAGGATAATTTTCAAGGATTTTTACTTAGCTTAAGCTTATACTCGTACAAGATTAAAATGACAAACGAAAATATTAATCTCCAAATTATTATTCAAACGTCAAAAAGATGATCTATCATGTTTAAATTACCCGCACATGCCGTTGCTATTGGACGTACCGATGTTATTGCTTTGCGGCGATTCATTGGTTCAGCGTAATTGTACATCATACATGGCGGTAATTTAAATATTAAAATTTCATTAATTTTTTTCTGGCCAATTAATGAAAATTTATCCAAAAGATAAAATATGGGTAGCAAGTTTTTATCGTCTCTTCAGAAATATTAAATAAAAAATCTGATGGTGCCAGCACATAACCTTTCGCCAAATATTTCTTTTTCTTTATATTCGTCATTTTTTCGCAAATTCCTTATATTCTTTTTTACGTATATTCTTTTGCGTTGTTGACTTTTTTTTATTTTCATAATCTTCATAATGATGTACAAATATTTTTGACAGTGACATTATTGTGTCAATTACAAACATTTGAATTTCTTGCCTTGAAGTAGTTTGATGTGAGATTTATTACATCAAATTATTTTATATGCATTTCTTTATCTCTAAATTTATAGAAGATATAATAATGAATTTATATTTATCGAATAAAGAATTTAACGTTCTTTAATATAAGTATTTACACAAATTTTCGATAAATAGTATTTAGATCATCGTAAAAATGTTATAATCGGATTCTACGGACCTTAAAACGTGCTTATTCACTAAAATCTGGATATGCGATTTTTAGCATGAATTCAATACCTCTCTTAGCGAGAGGTAAAAATGGCACGCAAGTAGCCCATTCTTATTTTTCTCGAATTTTTTCAGATACTCTAATAAAAACTAATACATCTTTGAAAAGAGATAAAAATGGTGGTATATATTTTTGTAAATTAATTAGAGCTTCCTATTTAAAAATAAAAAATTGATAGTCTTATCTTGTAAACCTGATCTTATAAAAAATATCTACATCTGCCATCAAATAGTATATTTAAAATAATGAAACTTTTATATAAACCATTTTTTTCTATTACTTATAATAATAAAATAAGGGGGGGGCGTGTTCCCAGACTAGGGGTGAACATAGGGATTTTACATGGAATTTTAGTTTTATGTTATATGCAATTTCCTGCTTTCCTGTACAGGGTGTCTCATTTTCGATGTTTTTTTTAAGATATCTCGGGTAATACTAATGATATGTTTAATAGTCACCACAGGACATTTCGATCTTCTTTTGTTTCTGAGCTACAGGCAAAAACTCGTTTTTCGCTCATTTTGAAAATATCGCATATCTTATTTATTATAAAAGTTAGAAAAAATGTTTTTACAAAATTTTTACCGTTTTTTAAATAGAATAAAATGGCGTAATTAGATTTTTTGGAAACTTAATGATTCTCGAGATATAACACAAACTTATGATTTTTTAAATGGGAATCTATGTTGGAAATAGTCTCGTCTTTTTGCTTATTTTATAAGCTTTTCAATGATATATAACAAGTCTACATTCTTTTGTTTTAAACTTGAATAAGTAATAATTATTTATTTATTGGGGTGAAAAAATTTAAAATGATTAAGAAACAAATGAAAAAATCTATTACAGATCATCATTTGCATATTACTAATAATATTTGTTTCAGTTTTACTCATTTTTTCAATTTATTTCAATAAACATTCTAATCTAGAAGGAATTATTATTTAGTAAAAGTTACTCTATTACACAGTGCTGCTCTCTTTATGTGTGAAATTATTTTACTCATTTTTTCAATTTATTTACTTCAAAAGCGTATTAAACCATCTTTTTCGGATTGTGTCAAAGCCAACTGTAACGTCGGTAACTAGTAATTTAACTTTCCCGAAAATAATTGGTTAAGAATAATTTTGAGAACATGATTAATAGATATTAAATTAAAATAAACAAATGATGATTTGTAATAATTTTTTTCATTTGTTTTTTAATAATTTCCAATATTTTCACCTCAATAAATTAATAATTCGTCTTATATTAATGTTTAAAACAAAAGAATGTAGACTTGTTATATATCATTGAAAAGCTTATAAAATAAGCAAAAAGACGAGACTATTTTCAACATAGGGTCCCATTTAAAAAATCATAATTTTGTGTTATATCTCGAGAATTATTAAGTTTTCAAAAAATCTAATTACGCCATTTTGTTCTATTTAAAAAACGGTAATTTTTTTGTAAAAACATTTTTCCTCTAACTATCATAATAAATAAGATATGAGATATTTTCAAAATGTGCGAAAAACGAGTTTTTGCCTGTATCTCAAAAACAAAAGAAGATCAAAAATTCCTGTTGTGACTATTAAACTTTTCTCGAAAACTTGACCCTGTAATGTGCAAACGGTTTTGCTCTATCATTAATATTACCCGGGATACCTTAAAAAAACATCGAAAATGAGACACCTGTACATTTAAAGAAAGAAAAAAAAAAACCATAGAGTGTAAAATTGTGAAGAAACCAAAAACATAATACTGTTTTGTATGCAACTCTTCATTCTGTACAACCTTAAATTTTACAATTTTTGCTTTTTAATGACCAGGAGAGCAGGAAATTGTATAAAACTAAAATCTCATGTTTAATCATTATGTTCACCCCCAACCGTCACTATCCGGTATAGTTCAAAAAAATGGATTTTTTTTATATTAATGTTATGTTATCCAAGTTTAAATTTTTATGAAATTATGAAAAGTATAAAGAGGTAAGAAACCAGTACAACTTTCTTCCATACTATTAAATCAGTTGATTCTTCAAATTGCATACTTACTAAGACAACTTGGACAACACTGTCCTGGATTGTAGACGGGAAATTTACACGTAATATTAGGACACTGAACAGGTCGACATTCCACCTCACCATGCTACAAACAGAAGACAAGTTCGTTTAATAGATGGCCGAGAGATGGCGTGAATTGCCACAATTACGATCAGAGATTAGAGCCATCATCTGTCATAATACATAATTTGGAACGATATACAAATAAAATGAAAGAGATATGGGTATGGGTACTGTACTACTTGTTTGAGTTTGTTTATTGAGAGATAATGGTAGAAGATGAGTGATGTACTATTTACTAACCACACAGGAACACATATCACAGTCCCGTTTCCAAGTAGTACCGTCCATATGCGATGTACCGTTGACGTGACACGATTTCTGACAGTCACACTCCTCAACCTTTCCAATACGCCCTTCGGCGGCTACCAACTGTAAAACACGCGGTTATATACAAATCAGAGGTCGGAGTCGTGCTTAAAAAGTGACGTTACATGGCAGTCCATATACCCTTTCGGAAAGCTCGTGCAGATGTCTGGTGAGCTCCTGCACCGTGCTCTGCAGCAGCGAGAACTGGCCGCACGTCGGACACGATGAGTTGAGGTGGGGACACTGCGCCAGGTAGCCGTGGGACCCCGTTATCACACGCACATCTTGCAACGCACCCTAAAAACAAACATATAACTATTATACTATAAACATCCATACACATTTTAAAACATTAAATTCAAGTTACAAATATTATTTTATTCGTACATAACCTATACATGGCGTTATTAAAGTATTATAAATTGGACGATAACAATTTATGGTAGAAATTTAAATTACTCAAAAAATTGGGTATTTCATACTTAGTATAATAGGCTTTATTATTTATAACAGTTTACATTCGTCGTGGCATCGAAAGAAGTAAATTATTGATGATTTTTAAATAATTTTTTTTTCAATGCTTTCCTATAAATTCAACCACAACTCTGACCGGTTAAAGATACGAAAACGTGGTTTGAAAATTTGAAACCAGCATGAAATCCTCCTTCATGTTATGTATTACCTACACGATTTTTGTCGATGAGCGATTCGCGAGTTACTAACAACTTAAACTTACATTAACATTTTCTAAAATTTAAAACATCTGAAAATTAGCTTAGTTCTCACTTTTTCATCTAAAATTTTGACATGATTAAAGATAAACAATATTATATATTTAATACGTGCCGAAATTTCAGATCTCTTTTAATACATATATTATACACTATTTTTTCTACAATAGCCATTTGTGTATTAAGAGCGCAAAATGGACATTGTCGATTGAACTTCTCGAAATTTTCTTCGTGGATCTAAAATTTTCTTGAAATGTATGCTATTTTTAAATTATATTTAAAAAAAAAATTAATATTATAACACTGTACAAGTCTACATGCTTTATAATTGCAAATGTATCAAAATTAATAAGTTTAAAGGCCGCCATGTACTTGAGCGACGCGAAGAGCGGCGAAAGGAACCGAAGTTTTTTCATTCGATGTATTCTTATGTGAATAGTCGCCTCGTTGCTCTGCTCTTCGCTGCTCCAAAGTGTGCGTATACACATAATAATACATTGAATGAAAAAACTTCTCTTAGCCGCGCTTCGCTTCGGTCGCTGAAGTGCGCGTTGGCCTTTATGTAAGAAATTTATATTCAAATAAAAACAGTTTGAGAATTGCAGTACTGGACTGGTAGCCACGTGTCCGCTATTTGAATTTGTCTACTTCCGTTGGTAGTAGACTCCACCCCCTAACTCGGTATTCGTTATATATTTATAGGTGGTCTTTGAATCGCCAATCAAAATAATATATATAGATTTTATATGAGGGACGAGCTGCTAAAACAAAAACCCCCTTATTTCCGAAGTATTTCAATTAATCATTTTATTTCTTTATTAATATTCATTATTAAGCGTTTAAGTTCACTATTTTTTACTAATTTCTCTTAATTCGATTGAGCTGTTAATCCC
The DNA here is from genome assembly GCA_963082715.1 of Harpalus rubripes. Taxonomy (NCBI): domain Eukaryota; kingdom Metazoa; phylum Arthropoda; class Insecta; order Coleoptera; family Carabidae; genus Harpalus; species Harpalus rubripes. The sequence goes on from OY720450.1 coordinate 16,614,951, forward strand.
CTACTCAGATTTTGTAAGTTTAAAATCTATATTTGAAACTAATCGAAAGAAATTTGTAGAAATTTCACACAATTTTCGAAGATTTTATAATTTGTTGAAAATGTTAACCGGCCCAACTAATATGAGTTTGGGCTGGGCTTGTAAAATATGTAGTAAAATAAATAATGAAACAAGGTACTAGTTTTAGGTGGGGACAACCCACATTACATTTGAGAAATGCGGGTTCCGAAAATTTTAAGGAAGGAGCTCAATAAACATTCTAATCTAGAAGGAATTATTATTTAGTAAAAGTTACTCTATTACACAGTGCTGCTCTCTTTATGTGTGAAATTATTATTATTATTTCTGATATCAATTAGTTGATTATTATTTATAAGTATTTTCGATGACAACACAATATAATAATCCTTTAAAACATTTCGTAAATATAATAATTTGGACGTAAAATGGTAGTTATTAGGACCCCAAGCCGTGTTATTAATATAGCAATTAAAAGTTAAGAAAATTGTATAATTTGTACATAATAACACTGTTATTTTGATGGTAATAAATTTAAATGTTTCCCTTAAATGGAACAATTCCGTAAATTAATGCTAAAGCAAAAGTAAGCTATTTTCACTCCATGATTTGAATATAAATTAATGTATGAATTGCAATAAATTTAGGATACTCTGCGAGTCTAATGCTATATTTAATTTTTTACACGCTACAAATTTCCATGAAAGATGTTAATCTTTTACATTAGCCCAAATAAAATTTTATTAATTGTTAAATACACATGACATTTATTAAATATTAAAATAAAGTATAATTATGTTTATCTTTTTATTAAGTAGAAAATTCTATATACCCTCCTTTCAAATTATAGTAACAATGTTTTCATTTATGTTAAATAATCAATAATAATGAATAAATTAAGTAAATTATTGCGCAGTTAAATGTTAACATTAACATTAAATGTCAAAGTACTACACAATCAATAAAAACATTATAGTAATTCTACTTAGTATGAGAATAACATTCTAGAAAATTATAGCCTTTAGTTTGTAAATAGAATAAAGTGGTTTGGTTTTTATATAGAGATGAATGATGTACGATAAGATATCCAATTTTAATTATAAACAATTTTTCACCACATACACAATAATTTAAAGCGTAATTAAAATGAGAGAAAATAAAGAAAGGAAAAGTAAATTTGCATAGATATGCAAATGTAAACAGAATACCAAAATGTAAATTTACTTTTCAGTACAAACAGAACTTGATAGAAAAGTGGAAGAACGAAGATAAATTGGAGGAGGAAGTAAAAGACAAGGTTTTTATGATATACATCGATAATGCTCTACTTTTTAAGTAGTAATAAAAAAGTTTCCAAATAAACCAACATGTTCCTGTTATAAGTGTTATATGGGAATTTAATTACGTATAACTTTCTTAGCTTCAGTCGCTGCGAACTAAAGCAGCTGTCGGAGGTTTTTCGATAAAAATATATTAAAAAAATACGGGACTTCCGTTTAATTTTTAAACTTACATCTCATCATAACTCATCTTAAACAATTTGAATATCTTTTATAATTACGCAGAAAGGTGAATTTTAAAAAAAAACAACGCTTTTTAGTTTTTTAATAAGCACATAAAAATGGACAACATTGTTATTTAACCAAATCTGTATTTTCAATAATAAGAAAGTTATCTAGTTCTATTCTACTCAATTTGTTCAAATTAAGCCATTCAGTATTGCAGAGCATAGGGAATAGTTTTGACCTCTCTGATTGTCTGAAATTGGAGACAAGAGACAAGTTTACCCAATGTAAGTTCGGCGTTGTTGCCAGCTCCATCTACTGAATGGCTTAAATGGAACAGTATATAGGCTTTAAAATGGGAAAAAAGTTTTCCCTTGCATTTTGCTTCCCGAATTATTTTAGGAAAAAAATAATACAATAAAAGTTGTAGAGTATAAAATTCTGCATAATATAAATCATGCATGTTTCGTAATTTTAAAAATTATATATGAAAATTACGACAATTACAATTTAATAGTGCTAGCCATAGAATTAAAACAAAAAGACAAATAAATGTGATGTTTTACTGTATACCTTGTTACATTTAAGCCATTCAGTATTGCGGAGCATAGTGAATAGTTTTGACCTCTCTGATTGGCTGAAATTAGAGACAAGAGACAAGTTTACCCAATGTAATTTCGGCTACTTCAGATTTGCGCTATTGCCAGGGCCATCTACTGAATGGCTTAAATGGAACAGAGTATAATAAAATTTCATTTATTTATTAGTTTTTAACTAAAATTTACAAGAAGAATAATAGTTTATTTTTTATGCATTTTAAATACTTGTTTTTATTGGAAAAAATCTGATGTGGCCAACACATGACCTCTCGTCAATGCCATGTTTGAAATAGCAATTAGCTTTAAGTATCACTTCCAGTTGATCGTTTGTAAACAAAATCTAATTTGTTGTTCCAATAAATAGAAAAGTCTGTAATACCAAATTTTTGATTATATTCTATAATGTTTTTCCTCGAAAACCTGTTAAGAGCTCCAAATTAAGTACCACTTCCGGTTTATCATATAGGTATATTCAAAATCTAATGTTTTAAATTATATACGAGTTTTAAATACAAAATTTGAGAAGTTTTCAATCATGTTTTAATATATTTTTTCAAAAAAAATCTGTTTTTAGTTTCCTGTATAGTAGTTTATTAATTTTAGAAAACATCTAGTATGTCGTTCTCATTAATATAAAAGTCTTAAATACCAAATTTGAAAAGTTTTGGATTGTATCAATTTATTTTTCACGAAAGTCTGTTCAGAGCTTCAAATAAAGTATCACTTCCGGTTTATCAATTTTAGCCAAAATCTAATATGTTACTTCCCTTTATATAAGTCTTAAATACTAAATTTGACAAGTTTTGGAATATATCCTATTATATTTTTCACGAAAATCTGTTCAGAGCTTCAAGTAAAGTATCACTTCCGGTTTATCAATTTTAGAGGAAATCTAACATGTCGTTCTCATTAATTTAAAAATCTAATACCAAATTTGAAAACTTTTGGAATATATCATAATATATTTTTCATGAAAATCTGTTGAGAGTTTCAAGTAAAGTTTCACTACGAGTTTATAAATTTTAGAAAAAATCTAACATGTCGTTTTTATTAATATAAAAATCTTAAATACCAAATTTGAAAAGTTTTGGAATATATCATAATATATTTTTCACGAAAATCTATTGAGAACTTCAAGTAAAGTATCATTTCCGGATTATCAATTTTAGCCGAAATTTAATATGTAGTTCTTCTTCATATAAAAGTCTTAAATACTAAATTTGATATGTTTTGAAGTATATCAATATATTTTTAACGAAAATCTGTTCAGAGCTTCAAGTTATCTGGCACTTCCGGTTTATTAATTTTAGCCAAAATCTAATATGTTGTTCTCCTTGATATAGAAGTTTTAAATACTAAAATTGAAAAGTTTTGGATTATATTTTAAAATAGTTTTTCATTAAAAACTGTTATGGGCTTCAAGTAAACAGTCACTTCCGGTTATCCAATTTTACCCAAAATCTAATCAACTCTTTATATGAATGCAAAAAGCTTAAATACGGAACATATAAATATTTGGAAGATTGTACTAAGAGTTATCGTGGACAAAAAAAATCGTCACACACACACACACACACACACACAGACATCATCGTAAAAATGGTAAAAACGTGTTGTGGGGACCCGAATTCGTGCTTATTTACTGAAAACTCACCATCGAATTTTTGGCAAGATTACGTTACTTCCCTTACCTACGGTATGACGGGAGGTAAAAAGTTAATAATTGACAATTGAAACCACATATTTTTTGTCTTTTTGTCTAATTTACAAAATTTTCGTAACTAATTTCTGCATTTACAAAACAAACGAAATTATTTCTGTTTACTGATCTATGAGCAGAATTTTATGCTCTATAAATTTTATTTATATACAATATAATTTTAAAAATGTTTTGGTAAGTAATAATGCATACCTTGAAGAGCGAATGCCTGTTGTTCCTCTGTCCAACCCATAGCTGCAGCTGCGGTACTTGATCCGTCAAATTCCGATCAGGCGCACCTAGCCTCAACACTCTTCGATACACTGGATGACAGTCTACAAGCAACTCGACTTGCGCGCCACTGACCGATACCGCGAGCTGGTGCCAGGCGTTGTCGGCCAGCCGGTAGGGGAACGTTTCCACGTGCACCGTGGCGTCGTGCTGCGACGTGTAGTGCAGTCGGATCTCGTCCTTTCGCCCACTCGACTGCAGCTCCAGGTAGCGGTTGTACCCGTGGGAGAAGCTCACGATGGAACCTGAGTTGGACTCGTCTTGTCGCAGCCACGCCACGAATGTGAACTCTGGGTTGGAGCGTAAGAGACCCACAACACGTTGGAACGTGGATGTTGGGAGTTTGAGGTCTCGGTAGTCGCCTGAAACAATTTGGAAATATAAATTGCTGTTGGAAACACGTTGAATACATTAAAGAAGATATTTAACAAAATTTGCATAACATTGAAGTCATTAATTTTTTTTTATTGAAATTTCGGATTAATTGTGTATTATTCTTTGTTCGAGTGAGTTAAATAGTAAAAAACTCCGTTATTTTCAATGCCCCTGCTCGTGTTCTAAAGCCTTTTCCACGAAAAATAAAAATTGTAGATGAAAAATTACACGAAATGAGAGAGTATTAAGAATACTTCTCCAATCCATGTATGTACATACACTCTCTCACAATATCCACGCCACAATATTGTAACGTGCGAGGGTACCTACGACATACGACATTTGGTCCGCGAGCCCCCAGCCAGTGCGTGCGAGCCGACGCCTATGATAGAAGTTCTAGAGAGTCTAATAGTGAGAGAATGGGCGGAGACTCTAAAATCAATCGATAAAATAGGTGGGGCGCGCGGTAGGCAGGCAACGAAGCAGACTCTTGAGTGAACAAGAGGGGAGATAAGTGTAATTACCCACGCATTGTTATGTCCGTCAAGACATTGCTAGCGACGTATTTGTGTGCGGAGACAGAGTTACACAGACACTGACTACGTTTATCTCGACAATTCAAGCGGCTTCAAGTATGTTATGACTTGAAAAATCCTATTGGTTTATCTCAGCGGATTGAAAATAGGATTGAGTTATTTTAAATCTTCTTTAAATACGTAGCGACTAAAATAAATAAATATATCATCACGGCTTATTACCCATTGCTGGGTGTGCCAATCTGCTTTGTACACAGATATCGGTAATGATGAAATATTTTTATCGTGCGGGGGTTTACCAGGCGTCACCTCAGGGACACATTGCTGGGGTGGAGAGTGCACAACAGGGGTCAATTTTGTGCCATATAAATTCGAAATATTTGGCGTCGGTCGGAATCGAACCCGGTTCCCCAGATAAAAAAAAATATAGTTAAACACTAGATTATGCAGACAGACAGGGAGATGAATATGATCTAATATCATACTGGATATATAATCTCCAAATCTAAAAATTGTCATGTTATTATTTGTCTTCTCTTTTAAAAACATTTAAAAAAATATTTATTTCTTCATCACTCCAAATATTTCGCTTTTGGACAATTTTACTAAGTTTTATGTCGCGACTTTTATAAAATTTGGTAAAATGCAAATAACCAACAAATGATTTGAATTTAGTAACACTGCAACATATTGCGGATTTGCGCATACGTAGCTACATTATTTGAAGCTTCACGGTTTATTTAGACAGAAGTCAAGCTACTTCATAAGTCCAAGCCTGTCATTTTATAGACTTGACATTTTCAAGCGGCTTGAAATATTAATCTCGATCGATTATTTCGAAAATTGAAAAGGGATTTACTAAATCCAATCTTCAAAATAAACAATCGAGATTAATATCTGAAGCCGCTTGAAAATGTCAAGTCAAGCCTATAAAATAACAGGCTTCGACTTACGAAGCGGCTTGACTTCTGTCGAAATAAACAGTGAAGCTTCAAATAATGTAACTACGCATGCGCACATCCGCAATATGTTGCAGTGTTACTAAATTGATATCAGTTGTTGGTTGTTTGCATTTTACCTCATTTTATAAAAGTCGTGACATAAAACTTAGTAAAATTGTCGAAAAGCGAAATATTTGGAGTTATGAAGAAATAAATGTTTTTGAAAGAGAAGACAAATAACATGACAATTTTTAAATTTTGGGGTTATATATCCAGGATAAAATTACATCATATACCTCTTCCTCTCTGTCTGTCTGCATAATCGAGTATTTAACTATCTTTTTTTAGTCGATATGAATTTAAAGAAGATTGAAAATAACTCAATCCTATTTTCAATCCGCTGAGATAAATCAATAGGAATTTTGAAGTCATAATATAGGTACTTGAAGCCGCTTGAATTATCGAGATAAACATAGTCAATGATGGTCAGAAGTAAGGAGTCAGTGAGTTCAGTAATTCAGCAGTATATGGAGACAGTAACGGCGAGTGGAAGTGGATATTCGGCAGTGGTGTAGAAGAGTTGTGGCATACGGATACGGACATTTGGTGATACTGAGGCTGTGGAAGAGTTAGTCTGTCAGAAGGGCAGTTCCATAAATAGACAGAGAGTTAGCAAGTGAGTGAGAAGGAGTGAATTCTGTCCGGGCAGTTGAATATACAGACGCTGTCGTATCAGTTGAGTATATAGACGCTGTGGAGGTCGGTTAGTTGATATAAATAAGTGGTGATACAAATTATATTAGGACCCGCAGAACAGCATGCGGCGCCAGCGGAATTTTAAGTAAATTAATGGCGGTTATGCAAACATCGCAAACCATCGTGTTTTTTAACGGAAAAAGAAGTTATCTTACTTTGATTTTATAATTTCATTTGAAAATGTATGAAAAATAAATTAAATACAGAAAATGAACATAATGTACATCAAAAAGTGCTTCCATAATTTTTGGTACCTTTTGTACTTGGCCAGACGTTTCTCGTTTTTTTGACTCATGCACCAAAAACCACATATATTTATTAGAAAGATTATCAACTCCGTACATAATATGATAGCAGTAAGGACCACTTTCTTTGAACTGCTCAAATGCAGCACTAAACGAGTGAATGGAGAAAAGAGAACTTGACTCCGTCGGCATTTTCTTTAAGCGGCCCTTCTATCTTGAAAAGGCTCATCAACTTCTTACGCGGTTGAATATCTCAAATTAAGATCAATATCGCTTTCTAAGCGACCATCTACTACTGAGAGTTCAACGTAGAATGTATGCTTCTGTACCCCAAGGATTCATGTTACTGAAGCCCTGAAGCGAAAAGGAAAGTTTTATGAATTTCTATTTCCGCAAAAATCGAGTAGAACATAATTAGCGTGACAATTAAAATTAGTTAAGAACTACAAAACCAGGGAACACTGAATTTCCATTTCTTTCAAAGTGCATCGTTCCTCTTTAATCTTACATTTGGAAAAATCGAAAACTTTACTTTTGCTGCACTGTTTGCTATTTGGAGCGGAAATATAAATGCAAAAGAAACAGGATAGGCTACAGGCGTTCTTAAAAAAATGATGGCTATAAACAATAATAAATGAGATAAGGAAACAATCTATAGAATAAAATGAAAATAGGACACGAAGAAAAAGTCAAATAAATATAGCAAAACATGTTTCGGATTTTAACTGAAACGTAAAAAAATACAAATTAAGTGAAAAATTGGTAACAAGAAATAAAAAGCATTAGGTTAAATTAAGCATACTATACAGCACCCAGTCAAATAGAGGAAAAAATAATAAAGGAGTATATCTGTTACTGTAATACAATTATGTATTGTTGGTTGCATTTAAAGATCAACATTATTTTATCTGAAATGTATACTATTCAAGAAAATATAGAAATGGTTAAACAATATTAACATACACAACAAATTTTATTTATTATTATTAACGGCCGTATTTATTTGGGAACTTCAGGTCCAATCTTGAACTGATCTCTAACCAACCTGGGTTACTTCCAAATAAATGATAGAATTCTAAAATTTGACGGAAAATTCGAATTCACGTCATTTATTCTCGTTGGTATTGGTACTATAATAGGGGATTCCACCATTTTTCTTTTATAATTTCATCAGAAAGTATAAGTAAAACTAAGACTATTGGTGAAACTCCAGTGAAAAAATTGTGAAAGATGAGATGTCACGAATATAAGTTTTTATATAAAACTGTTTTCTTCGTGGATCTAAAATGTTCTTGAAATGTATACTATTTTTAAATTATATTTATAAAAAACAAATTAATATTATAACACTGTAAAAGTCTACATGCTTTATAATTGCAAGTGTATCTAAATTATTCAGTTATTTATATTCAAATAAAAACTGTTTGAGAACTGCAGTACTGGACTGGTAGCCACGTATCCGCTATTTGAATTTGTCTACTTTCATTGGTAGTAGACTCCACCCCCTAACTCGGTATTCGTTATATATTTATAGGCCGTCTTTGACTCACCAATCAAAATAATATATATGGAATTCATATGAGTGACGAGCTGCTAAAACAAAAACCCCCTTATTTCCGAAGTATTTCAATTATATCATTTTATTTCTTTATTAATATTAATTATTAAGCATAAACTTTCATTATTTTTTACTAATTTCTCTTAATTCGATTGAGCTGTAATCCCCTAATGACTTTTTTAACTTGTTTTTATTTTATCAGTTTTAAGAAGTAAATAGAGTGCACAACTGTTTATAAAGAGAGAGAGAGAGTAATCTACTAATCCAGCAAACTGCTGGGTGAGTTGGGTCAGTTCAGGATCAGTTCTGCGTTACTTAAATTATGCCAATTAAACAAAACTAACCTATCAAGTTACTCAAAAAATCCCAAATATATACGGCCAACGTCAAACAAAAAATATCAAATAAAAAGAGTATCTGTCAGTTTGCGCATTTGTCCATGGCATTAATAACAATGATTAAATATCTTCGAATTTTTTTCTCCACATAATAGAAAATATTATTAAGGGAATAATTTTTCCATAAAAAACTATTAATTTTTCTACATAATGTGAAGCGAGAATATTTGAACATTTCATAATTAACAATGAAATCGCTAAGGTGCGTCTTCTGATGTACTATCCTATAATCCTATAAAGTATTATATAAAATTACACGATCTAGTTTTATGTAAGTTATAAACGACTTTTATGAAAAGATGAAAAAAATGTAGAGTTGGTATATTATTTACAAGTTTGGAATTAGTCCTAAGGGGGATTCAGTTTGCAGAAGTGATTTTGAACAACAGGGTTCGTTAAGAGGGGTAAAGTTCACAAAAGCCATTGGGGCGTTTCAGTGGTGCACCATCAAGGGCATTTAGGCACACCGCTTTCTATTGTCAAGTCATGGAACCATTCATTGTAAACAGCTAATGAGCGTAACCACTAAAAAGTTTTGTTTACTTCCAGTTTCTTAGCAACACCCACAACGTATTCGAACTTTTTAATACTTCGATATAAAGTTTTTATTTATTGAATTATTGAACCAGTAAAACAAAATATAAAAGTATAAAACGTGATGATATTCTTTTTGGAATTTTGATATATTGGAAATGCGCTAGATTAATGTTGAGGAATACCATTGTTTTACAGATTTAATTTAATAATTGTTTCATTTTTGCCGTTTAAAACAAATGAATATTAACACATTCACATTCTACGTACATCGTTGGAAAGCAAAAAATATTTCCTTTTAAATGGTGTAACTTTCTAATATGGCGCACTCTTATAAAAATGATAACTTTGACAACATAATTTGAGATCCAACAATAAAAGAAATGAACAACGCCATTCGAAAGAGCATAACACAGTACTCTATCTGAAGAAGTGCAAACCAAAATCCATTATTATTTCATATTTCGACTCAAAAATAAAAACCTATTCCAAAAATTGCGTAATGATGACTTTGGTTGTTTTTGTATTAAATCACAGAATTTCACATTTAATAATAATATATTGTAGCAGTCGGGCTACGTAAACAAACAAGCCGCGACGTGATTAATTATTTCCGGTTACCTGAACCTTTTGTGTTCATTGTTATTATGCGGTCAAACATTCTAGAGCTCTCTGGAAGTTAATGGCAGCTGTATAAAAAGGACGCAGCTATGCTCGGGAGTTAGTTACATTGGGAGAGTCATAGAGACATTGACTATGTTTACACGTATAGCAAAAAAGTACTTTGACTTGACTTTGACTTTCAAAAGGCGACTTTTGCCATTGTGTAAACACTCTCGCCTATTACTTTTCTTCCTAAAGTCAAGTCCAAAATAAAATAGACTTGACTCATATAAGTTACTTTTAAATAGTCGTGTGAACCAACGAACGAAACATACTTTACTTTAATAACAGTAACATCTAGTTTTCATCCACAAATTCCTAGAAATTGGATATTTAATTACACAATTTTGTGTTTTATGTATGAAATTAAAACTTTCTCGAATTTTAAAATATTTTATGAGATTATTTTTTAATCTATTTCGCATCCAATATTGTTGCTGCATAGTTATATTATTTAAAAATATCGCACTTAAATTTAGTAACTGTAGTTTACTATCCATTTTTTCTATAAATAATTTATTCTTAATTATGATTATATGATAATAGTTAAATAGGTAACTTATATCACACGTATTATAACCAAACTTTACTTTGCTGTCAAAGTTGAGTGAAGGACAAGTAACAAACGTAAAGTGAAGTATATTTGACCTTCTGTGTAAACGCACCATTATATTGACTTTTCATAAGTCGCCTTTTAAAAGTCAAGTCAAAGTAATTTTTCTCGTACGTGTAAACGTAGTCATTCACATGGAATTTTATAGAGCAAAGTGTTAGTGAGAAGCACAACAGTATCGTGGTGAGCGTATACAGGATAGTGTTAAGTGGAGGACTCGGGAAGTTACCGGTTAACTAGGATAGCTGTGGATCTGAATACTCGGTAGTGTTGATGAGTATTGGGAAGCTATAGTGTACAAGGACAGTAACGGCAAGTCGGAAAATTACAGGTATACCGGGATAGTTGTGTAAGAGAATACTCGCTAGTGTTGAAGAGTATTGGGAAGCTAGGTGTACGGGGACAGTAACGGCAAGTGGAAGTAAATACTCGGCAGTGGAGTTGCAGAATTGTGGCATACGGATAGTTGGTGATACTGAGGCTGTGGAAAGAGAAAGTTAGTTACATAAAGAGACAGAGAGTGAGATGAAAGGTGAGACTTTCTGTCCGAGCAGTTGAGTATATAAACACTGTAGAGGACGGTAGGCGGATAGTTGAATGTGATATAAATAAACAGTGACATAAATAGTAGAAATAAATAATTAGTAATATCGTGGAAATAAATAGTCGTGTTAATTGTTAAACAATAAAAAGTGTTAGTGTTATCTAGTTAATTATAGTTTTAATCTTAATTAGTTTTTTAATAATTGTTTAATAGTAGTAATAGTCATTTTCATTATAGTTTAATAAACACTTATTTTAATTAATAATAATTGTCTAATATTTACACTTCACCCAAATAAATTAAATAAAAACGTTACAATACAACGACGCTATAATGGACGCTCTTATCTCGGAGGATGTTTTCAACATGAGCGAGCGAATCATCCGAGGTAATAATAGCCATTATAGAGAGTTTTATATTATATTTTATCTACGACTAATATATTACATACAAGATTTTTTATAATTTTGTTGCATAACACCAAACTAAATAGTCGTGCTATAGTAAACAATCCATATGACGTATTTTTTCGTTAAAATTAGGTTAACATTGCAATGTGTTGTGATATAACGTGATGCAAAACATAATAACATTTCGAAACGTTAATTTTTTTTTTTGGTAAACAGTGTTTATTAAATAGTAATTTAATTAACTTTTCTGCGTTTCGATTCCAAATGAAACATCATCAGGGATAGTTAAAGTAGAGTTGGAAGATAAGATTTAGTTGTTTCTGATATATGCAAGTATTTTATTATCTCTAACAGGTACTTTTTGACGGCATTTTTATCCTTACATTTTTGATTTTGTAATGTAATGATCGTATTTTCCAATTGTAGGTACTTTAACTACCCCCCCTTTGCCACAGTCGGCGCCTATGCCAAGGACAAGCTGAAGGAGAACATACGAAGCGAAATAGCCGTCTAAAATATGCTAAAATGAGATTGAAAATTGGACTTCACGCGAACCGTCAAACGCAGCCATGATGGTAATCTCAATGATGTTAATTTCTACTATTAATGTCAATGATTATACTGTCATTAAATAATAAAAGTTTGTTGAAATTTTAATTAGTTTGATTCCAAACTAATTTCAAAATCTGGAGACTAAACTGAAAAATCCTTTATGTCGGTACATGAAAAATAGTTGCATACAGATCAGACTTCTAGACGCCAGCTGAATTTTATGTATACAGACTATTAAATTCTGCATAGTGCTAGTAATAAACTTAGAGCTTCGTATACTTATCAGTACATGCAATAACGAGGTTTATCATTTTATGAAGGTGGGGGTGATTGCGCAATATTATTTGCAGTGTACATTCATAAACTTTATATGAATGAAATACTTCCGAGAAAGAAGTACATGTTGCAAGAAACTATTGATCCCAAGTTGAACGTGACATACCTATTGCGTGTACGTGCATGTAATATGCATTTTTATTTTTATTCTGTTGTGCACACACCTTCTCGTGCATTTTAACTCTGTCACAGTCATTCAAATTAAAATTGATTATATGATTACATTTTATTACTCTAAATATCAATAATTTACTTCATTTTCTAGTACATAATAAAAAATTAAGTTCTTCAAAATTTATGTTTGTTAAATGATAGTTTCAGTTTCAGTATTAATGTCTGTAATAATTAATGATATCTATTTATCTTCAATCTCGAATAAATATTGGCGTACACATAAATTACAAACATTAAAGATGATGTATCCATTCCACGTAATATATATACCTATACATGTGTGCGTAAATGTTATTAAATCACAGGGCAACGATATTTAATTGCCAGGTATTAATCATTATAACCGGGTGTTCAAAGATTAAAGAATTTCAATTTAAATAAAGAACTAAAAACAATGGGCAGGTTTATGTAAACATCAAAATTTCACTAACACTATTTTTCAGAGATGATCTTCATATGAGAAGGCGTAACTAATAATTTTAGTTTTAACAATGAAATACAAATCAATTTTAAAATTTTATTGTATCAAATTTTATATTACAATATTATCTTACAAAATTTTAATAAGTTCTTGAAACATTAATCCATTTACATCACAATACTGTTCCAGTGTTATTATTACTTCAATTCAAGCAAATATATTAAGAAAATATATGTGACATTCGCATTTTTAAATTTATTCATATTTTTTTGTTCTAACCATTCGTTACTTTAAGTTTGGTTGTTTAATCTTAAAATATCCCCTATATTATATAAGAAGAAAATAAAGTACATATAAGTATTTGATCAAATTCATGAGCAACAAATTGATCAGATGTTTGCATAACATACACGTATGTAGTGCTGGTTGCATCGATATGCCTCCTCGAGTGCCTCAGACGTCCGGTCGGATTAAAATTTGTTATTTGTTTAACATTCAATAGCGGAATTTTTTTCGTATTAAAAGAATAAAGAGAAATTAAGATTGTTCAATATGTCAACAATGTCAGAGGTGCTAAGTGTTCTTTTTTTAAATAGTGGTAAATACTACGCATCATGTCATGTCATCCACTGTAATATCTGGTCTGGTTTCTCTTTAAACTTTTAGTACGGTTTCGCGTAAAATGTTAGTACTGGAGATGAGAATATTTGTATTTATAACAATTACCCAATATGTTACAATTTTTTTTAACAATTTATGACCGTGTCAAACCGGCTATATTTTCAGCAATAATATGAAAGTAAAGATAATTTTTTTGGCATAAATAAATTAATTCTTATCTGCATACTGCATATAGGTACGTACATATAATCTTTGTATTACCTAACTACAGTGCTGGGACTTTGCCGTATCGCCTGGCGATCGCATGACGTAAAAATGACGTTATTTTAACATCTCGGTACGGCTTCTCGTATCGCTTGGTGATCATATGACGTCAATTTTACGTCATGAGATCGCTAGGTGATACGGCAGTCCCAGCGAAGAACTCTTGTTTTAAATAACCAAATAAATATCGCATAATGAAATTTTTGTCAATAATCACCTTTTAGGGTTCATATAATCAGAAAAATATCTACTACTTTTTTAAGTACTTGGTACTTTCAAGTACTTTAGAAACTAAAAAAGTACTTGTACTTCAAGTACATTTAGAAACATCAAGATACTTGGTACTTGTACTTCAAGTACTACTTTCCGGTACTTTGCCCAGCTGTGTCTGTAATTACTCTAAAAGTGTGTGCCACGCTCTAATCTAATTTTTTATCATTTTATTTTGATTGTCAAAATAGTAGAAATAATTTAATATAGAATACAATTATTGTTTCTAATGTACAATATTTTTAGTCCTTAATTAACGAAAGTTCATCTGATGTGTCAGAAGATGATGTATTAAGTACTACTCTCGCTCTCGCAAATAAATCTTCGTTCTCGTTTTCCTAACTGTTTCTTTTTGCATGGAATAACATGGACCGGGCAAAATGGGGCAAAATTTATGTCTGAAATAATTGATTCCACATAACTAAACAGTTTACTAAGATTTGTAGAATAATAAAAGTATTTGCCTGTTTCCGCTCTTTCAGCATCTTCGGCATTAATAAGTAATTTATAATTTGTATTTTATGTCTCATCAATAAATTAATTTCGGACAGACATTGTTTATAATTGTCGGCTCCGGTAGCTCAATGGTTAGAGCAACGGCTCGTAGTCATGAGCGAGGGGTTAATCACTTGGGAATTAGTTGTACACTTGACTAGGAATTAGCATGAATTAGCTAGGAATTAGAGGAATTAATATGGAATTAGAGGAATTAACACGGAATTAGAGGAATTCCCTGGGAATTGAAGGAATTGGTTGGGAATTGAAGGAATTACCCAGGAAATAACTAGAATTTTAGAGGAATTCACTAAAATTACAAATTTTATTTTACTACAATAAGTTATAGATATTCTTAAATTTTTCACATTTTTTAACCCGCTCTTTTAGTAATTTAGTATTTTTATCGAAGGGATTTACTATATATGCAGGTAGGAATATGAAATTAATTTCTCAATTTAATACAATAAAAGTGAGTGGAGAAAAATGTTTGTCTTGAGGGAATTTTTGAGGCATCCAAACAAATACTTATGAATATGGTGATGGAATAAATTTTGATGATATAGAGGTAAAAAAATATAAAGAATTTAATTTATAGTATGGCATATACTCGTACATATAATAAAAACAGAATTTAATATAGAAATTAATGATATAAAAGGAATAAATAAATACTATATAGTGATGTCCAAATTTTCTAATCATTTCTGTGCCTCGAAGAAATCTCTGTTGCTGCCTGGATACTTCCGCAGACTGTAATATGTTCTATAGTCTGGCGGGCAGCACTTCAGTCGCACTGAGGTGATGCTATTTTATTCTACTTGAATAGTGAATCAGCGCAAAATAAAGAAAAAATGTTGCACAAAATGCCAGATTTGTGAATTTAAAAATGGGTCGAAAATTATTGTTAAAAAAGTACACTTTGCTGGTTACTTCGCAAGGAGAGTAAAAGAATACGCACACACAGACTGCGAAGATTCCAAAATTAAGAAATATTTATTAATTTTAAAATATTTCCTCATTATGTTCTATTTAAATACTATATATACATATAAGTACTGTATATTGCGTTTATTAAAAAAAATATGTACTTAAGATATATTACTTATTTGTTTTTCCTTGTTTAATATACTATCTTCAATTTTCTATAACGGGGAATTTCTTCTGGAATTAAAGAATTGAATAGGAATTAGAGGAATTACCTGAGAATTAGAGGAATTACCTGGGAATTAGAGGAATTAGTTGGGAATTAGAGGAATTACCTAGGAATTAGTGGAATTGGTTAGGAATTAGAGGAATTAATGGAATTAAAATTGAATTGTACGCTTTTTTCACAAGTGACCAACCCCTCGGTCATGAGTACGCTAGGGGTTCTGGGTTCGAATCCCACTAAGGCATGGATGTTTGTATATGTAAACCTCTCTGTAATTGGGATTTAATCCTGTTGAAAGGTTTTTTTTTTAAAAAAATTAATAAGCGTGTCAATTGAGAAATAAAACAAAATAAAATACTATCCAACAGCGCACGCGTCACCAAACGGTGTAGTCTACTCAAAAAAAAAAAATCGAGTTGCTTGCAGGGGGAAGGGGCGAAGAACTCGAGTAGCTCCGGATCATTTAGCCCTCGCTAAATGGAACGCGCAAAACAGTCATAGGGGTAGTAAAGTGCTACTCGGTGCTACTCCTTAGTGTAAATCAAGGCACGTAGACTCTAATAAAGTCTATGTACCTTGGTGTAAATGGAAAACAGCTATGGTTTCGTTGGCGCGGTGCTGTTCAAACCGAATAGACCAGAAAAGTTAGGTTGGAATTTGCCTTTGGCGCGAATTCATAGTTTGAATTCCCTAGTATAGGTTTCATATAGGAGTTTAATTTTACAGACAAATAAAAGATATTTTGTAAATGAAATTAAACAGCTCTTGCTAAGAATTCGATAGTTTGTTTATTCAGTAATAGATTGCAACAGTTTAAACCTGTAGAAAAGGTAAAGTAAGAAAATTATTAGAAATTAAAATGCTTGGTGCAAGCAAGGATACCGTATGTCGTTGACCCACCAGTAAATAGGTCAGTACAATAGAAGATGAAGCCTGCACGATCAAACTAGGACATACGTTCAATGAATTTTGTAGTGTTGTATTATTATTTAAATAATTATAAACTGTGCAGAGTTCATGTGAATATTATTGTACGAATCTGGAGATAAAGGATCGGTCTAGATGCTACATATAATGATTTGCATAAGAGATTTACTGTTATAAGATTTTTCGGCATTTAAAGTTGAGCAAAAATTTCCTTGGTAAGAAATACACGGGGATTGATATTATGTTCTCAGCGTTATGAACTGAGTTTGAATTTCGCGCCTAAGTTTGACCGTTACACTTTTCTGGTCTATACTGCCAGCCGCGAAGCTGCTGCGTTCCGACCGCTTCAAGAGCATTCTGACCGCGGCCGTCCTGGAATTTATGTTAAAAATGTAGCCCAAATTTACTGATAACGACCATCAAATATTCATAAAAAAATTGTCTAAATTCATTTTTAGTCGACTTATTATTAACAAATAAAAATTTGATGTGGCCAACATAATACCTCCCGCCACGCCTCCCGGCGCTATTTACTTTTTATTAATTTAAATGTACATATTTACATATTTAGTTATGCTGGAAACAGTTAACTGTATTAAGATTCATTTCATATAACTATGATTTTATTTACTTTTTTTTAAAACGTCACTATTAATTAATTTGAAATGACATTTATCTGTAGTTACATACATTTGAGATATGAACTGTGTAACGAAGGAGTTGAGCTTGTTTAGCGTAGGCTCCGGGATTTAAATTATAGATAATTTTATAAATTTATCCATAAAATATATGAAAAATTATTTATGCAAATCTGTAGAAAATTAAATAATCTTTAATTTTTATTATATCACAAATTTCGAAAAAATAACATTTGAAGGTATTTTTCGAACAAAAATTATTTTGAGCTTCATGTAAAGTGCCATTTCCGGTTATTCGATTTACACCAAAATCCAATGGCTTCCTCCTATATTCAAATAAGGTAGAAATGCAAGGTTTCAAAATTTTCTGAATGATAGAATTTGAGTTAGAGTCGAGGATCCCCCCCCCACACACACATAAAAAACACACCATAATAAAAAACGCGAAATCATACGAGTTAAAGATCATAACACAACAGTAAGTTTTATATGGACCCCGCCCACATCGGAATACCGGGAAATGAGCTCGCACTGCTCGCAGACAGTGCTGCAAAAGACAGAGAACGCAGAAGAACTCGGACATCCAGCACAAACATATGACATGAAGACAGAAATAAAAAGAAAGCTAAAAGAAAAATGGTAAAAGGAATGGACATCAGGAACTAGAAACAAACTAAGGAAAATAAAGAACAATATAAACCCATATAAAACAATTGGAACAAGAAGAGAACAAGCAGTGGCGTATTTACGATTTTCTTCTGGGAGGGGTCCAAAATTATGGTGAGGGAAGGGATTCAGAAAAAAAGGCGCCGCAGGCGAAAATTTTTTTTCACTCAAGGTCAAATGCCTTATTATTGGAAATTACATTTTTTCAAGGAATGTGAAGCTGCATGTTTTCCCCCTTTTATATACAAAAATAAATTACCAGATCAGACATCTTAGAAAAGAGAATAGACTTAACAGATTGTTGACTTGGATAAACACAACACAATATGGCGCGACTATTATAGAGGGCTTACGATTCATTACATTACAAGAAAAATGCTAGACAGATTATGTTTATGTTTGATGTATCCAGTAGAAACAAATGTATTATCTGTCATTTAAATTTTCTATTCAATGTCTACTATTATTAGTAGTGAAAAATTTAAACAGGATGTTAAAATTAACATGACGAGTTACAGATTATACACCCCAAACATTTAATCTGGCTTGCAGCAATGTACAGTAGATGTCGTGAACCTACTAACAAAATTTATTTGTATTCACGTACGCTCACGGTCAGGATCTCTATCTCTTATCTTTTACGTACTCATTGCATTTTTCACTTGAAGCATGCCTCAAACAGCTCCTTGTCTAGCGTACGTATTGCTTACCGGAATGAAAGCTTTATCAAAAACATTAGGTATTATACTATTCTTCGAGAGGCAAGCGTTATGGGGTGTAAATTAGGTGAACTGCATTACAAATTAGTTATGGTGGTGGCTTAAATTTTCTTTTGATATTTATAAAGACTGGCATTAACGGAATAAGTTTAAATTTAATTTACATAAAATTATTAATTTGTTAAAATAATATTAATAGTTATTTCTTGTCTGGTGAGGCTCTGCCTACCCAGACAAGCATCCACTGGAGTTTTGGAAATAAAAAATATATATTTCTGGGGGGGGGGGTCCGGACCCCCTGGACCCCCCCCCCCGTAAATACGCCACTGAGAACAAGTCACCATAACAAGACTGAGAATAGGCCACACACGAACCAATCATGAGCAGTGACCGTAGAACATATTATACTAGACTGCAACAAATTCCACAATGAAAGAAGACAGCACAACATCCCCAATGAACTAGAAGTCGCCCTCTCTGACAACAAGACACACATAAACAACATGCTACAATTCCTAAAATCTATAAATATGTACCACAAAATATAATAAAATACCATAATTTTTTTTTGATGTACCTAAATCTAAAATAATTAAAAAAATACTGTAATTTTTTTTGTTAATGTTTAGTGACTACAAAATATTTAAAATGGCCTGTGCACGAAGAGTTATCATAATAATAAAATTTATTTACCACATAAGAAATAAATATTGCACCTGGAAGTTAAAAAAAGTACCTATACAATTTATTTATCATTGTAGGAAATAAATATTCCACCAATCTATCTTTTTTATATCAATGATAAAATAGAATTATAATAAGGAGATATTATAATCGGTAAAATATGACATAGGAGAAACAATAAAAAGTCGAAAGCATTTACGATTACATTGCATTGCAAAGTAACATTTACTGTAATTTACACGTATAGTTTTATTAACGAAAATGTTTCCTAAATTAATTATTTTTATATTTTTATTTTCCGTTAATTTATTTTTATCTGATTCTCGTTTCTCTGACAATTTTTCTAAACCACCCAACAGTATCTGTGACACTTGTTCTTCTCCTTGCAATATTACTGGACGTTATTGTAGATGTCCTGTAAGTATATACTTTTACATTGTGGTAACTTGCAACGCCAGTGTCATTCGTGTATTGTAAAAACAAAAATTTAAAAGAAATAAAAATTTAAAGAAATTTCGGATCAAGGTGCATTCACAAAAGAAAATTAGGTTTATGGTTTTTGTTTAGGTTTAAGTAAGTCATTCAAAAATGTAAGTTTAAATTACCGGAAAATTAGTTTTGATATGTAGACATCTTTGTAAATGCTTCAAAAATAAGATTGAAATATCGATAGAACAATACTTAACAAGACACCTGTGCGCCGTTAAACTGTCATTTGCTTGTCATTATTGGTTATATATAAGCAATTAAGTTATGACAGTCTCCATGTTCTTCTTGCATTTGTTTAAAAAGCCGAATCCACCAAATGGATACTAAATAAAGATGGGTGTATATATCTATATCATTTCAGACTCGTTCTCATTGGTGAAGTTTGTGAATTCAAACTAAATCATAAACCTAAAGATTGGACCTTGCAATAGCCGTGTTCTTTCGACTTGTGATTCGCAATCTGATTGATCAAAGTAAACATGATTAGGAATAATCACGTTTCTTTGTTTTCTGTATTCTAACCTCACTGTTTAATTAATCCATTTTTAAACTAATTTAATGTTTTCATATACACGGTGATAGTAGATTATTATTAAATAAAATAAGTTAGTTTGTATAATATTTGACATTAGGTAGTGTTTATGTTATTCGAGTTTGTTAATTCATGATTCAAAAAATCACGATTATACAAATCATGATTTAGAAAATCACAATCACAAGTCGAAAGAACACGGCTAATGTTTAGCTTTATGATTTGGATTTAGAGACCTTAAATTCTGAAGTGTGAATGGAGTCGTTACATAATATGCGGCCAAAGTCTTTAATTCTAAATTATAAACCATAAATCTCAACCTAATTTTCATTTGTGAATGCACCTTAAAGCTGTAACTAAAATATTTTGGCTTTTAAAGTTTATTTATCTTGCCTAGTCAAAATTCATAGCGATTTTTGCCTTACAATTTTGTTTGGAGACCAATGCGTATTTTTCTGTTTAAATTATTTTCTCCCGAGCCGATAACCAATAAGGCTCGAATTCCCGGTGTTTGCAAAACACATTCATTTTAGTAAAATTTGCCATTTTTTTTAGTAATTCTGCTTAAAAAATCCTTTTTCCTATTCCTTCATTTCCTACCCTAGATAAACGTTGTGTGACAGGTTTGTGGTAGCGCTCATTTTTTTGTTAATCCTGTAGGGCACCGGCACGGTCTTGTTCCATTTTGGAAAGCCGGATTTATTTTTCTACGCTTTATTTTTTCATATGGACAAATCAATTTTTTGGTAATTTTTTATTGCTAGATTTGTCGGGATACCTAGCGAGAAAACTGACCTTCCGGGTTGAAAAAGTTTGAACACGCGAATTAAAAAAAAAGAATGGTGCTAAGTTGTTAATTGGGATTTGTAAAAAGTTTTTGAAGTAATACCTGTACCTATAACGTCAGTTGGAGTACCGGGCGTTATTTCTTTTGTATTCACCATTGTATAGTATTTAAGCCCTTCAAGCTAGAGCATACTAAGTACCACGTACTGTGGACAGAAATATTTCTGGGGACATTAGGCGAGTTCTGGAGGCTGTGGCTAATCCTCGGTCCTCGGCGAACCCAGTTCAAGGACACTATAACACTAACCAAAAGGAGTGCGAGGCGAGCGACGAGCCTACAACTTCAATCCAGTAGTACGCAATTACTAAGCGTCATCCTTCCGAAAGAGAGGTTTTCGCCTTTCCGTCTCGGCTTCAGCTCGTTCTAGGGCTCGAGATCTTTTTACAACTACTGATGGGGGCTCTGTCCGAATCCAGTAAGCTACGTCTGGACCGAGGGCTCGATCACGTCCCCAGAGTGTTCGAGCTCCAGCAGCTAGACGACCTCCACCGTACTACCGCAGACAATTTTTTGGTATACAATATTTTATTATTATTTTTTTGTAAATTCTCCAAAATTAAACGCTTACATTTTTATTTTGTTTATTATTCTATTCCTCGAGTACACCTTCGCGGGTTTCCCCTTTCAAGGATGTTGGCGCTCGAAAAATAAGTTTGTGGTCTTTAAAAAATTGCACGGGCAGTGGCCTGAGTTTTTAGTTGGACTCACATCGAACCACAAAGTTATAATTCGAACCCTGACCTTTGCTTCCGCAAAAGTCACAGCTAGCCCGTGTCTTTGTGTGCAACACAGGTAAAGGCCTTTTCACACTAGAAGTAGTATCTCTGATTAGTCACACATTATTCATGACTTCGGTTCATATCGCTGAGTTACTCTAGTGTGATAGCTACAAGGAAGTCAGCGATCCTTTCGTTAGATGAAATGGAATCGGTTTCATTTCTTCTGGATATTTATCTCTGATTTCACTACTGTGCATGCACAACTGTCTCTGAAGTACAGAAATCTAACTTTACGGAGTAAAATATAACCGCAGAATCGTCAGAAATTGGCAAACTCTAAAGATGGAAGGGTCGAAATTAGAATGTGATTTAATTAATTGTGTTAAAAAATATAAATACTTCTGGCACCCTAGAAATAATTTGTTATATCAAACAAATTTGAAATACGTTGTCATTAAAGAAACCATATCATAAACAACTATAGCCGCTTTCTTTTTATCAAGAAGATCAACTCCGAGTAGCATGCATTTACCCTAAATCGTTCTTTTTAAAAGAGGATAAATGATCTTGTACTACCCATTATCTTCGTCCCCGCCCCCGCCAAGCATTACCTTTGAAATAGGATCAAATAGATCCTGAACTGATCCCGAATGTCAATGTCACGTCAGTATGACTGACTGTTATATATTTTGTCTTTTTTGTAAGTATTTGATATTAAAATGACTTAAAAAGAATAAAATTAATTAGTTTGAAACGTTATATCATGTTTCTTTACCTTAAGAAATACATCCATATTTAAATACTCAAAGGTAAAAGAATTTAATATGTCAAAATCAAATCACATATACAACAGACTATAACCACAAGCAAATTCATCATATTATTATATTATAAATACAATGCTATATATGTTTTTATCTTCTACTTCTTATTTTTTTAAAAATATACTGTTATTTTAGGAGTATTTCAGTTCAGTTCAGTTCAGTACGAGGTAAGATCATTTTCCCCCTGAAAAGAAAGCGCCTTATAAGTATGAAAATCCTCTAAAAGTCAGAGAAAGCAGTTGTTCGAACTGGCAGTGTGATAAAGCGAGTTGATCACATAAAATGTCACCGAAAAAGAGTCAGAGATATGATTGCTTAAGTGAAAGACATTAGTTTGTGTCACAAAGTCAATATATTTTTTCTTTTTTCCAGCCAATCCTGATTCATCGTCAGATTCACCATCACCTATTACCTAAAAATTAAGTATGTTTGGAAAGTAAAAAATATACTCATTGCAACGAGAGTAATTTTGTACTGCAAATAAATTTATTACAATATATAATTCCTGTTATTCAATTCAATATCGCAATACCCTAATATTAATATGTTCTAACATAGGTAGTTACATATTAGAAATTGCTTCTTCGATTCGCACGTTATCAATCGTTAGCACGTGGTTCAAATCGTTAGGGACGGAGGGGAATTGTTGACGTAATGTCAAAAGTTACAATATTAAGGAGGTTCGAGCGAATCTCCTCGTGAAAAATTAATTTCAAACTTTATGCTTCAAAATTTTATAATTATAATGAAGGATGTCTTATCCAACTATTATAAAAATTTAAAAGACAATCCACCGTCTAGTTCCTTAGAAAATCGTTTATAAAGTTTACGTTTTCAACGTTCTAATACAAACTCTTATGCTAGAAACATTTCCGTAGATACTTTTTTGTTTGTTTTACATTGATAAGAGGTTTATAATGCCTTCTTACCGTTCAAATTAACTTGAAAATTAATGTTAAACTTTTTATGTACTTTTTCGTTCGATATTAACGGAACAGATGAAGAACTTGGCAACGTTGCACTAATTATTTTTGTTATTTGAACATTCTTTTTTTCATGTTATAAAAAACTTTGATCACTGAAATTGGTAGATAAATTTAATATAAAAATTTTACAATAAGTAAATAAATATAAATAAATGAAAGCGAAAACAAAGAACGAGACGTGCTGTTGCCATATAACTTTCTTCGACCACATATCCTCAAAATACTGAAGTAATTTCAGTATCTTTTTTATTAAATACAAATTATTTATTTATTTATAAGCTCAATATACTTTTATTAATTAAAATTTAAAAGTTTTAGAAATAGACTTTTTCAATTTAAAGAGATAGAAGATATGCGCATTGGGGATCTGCGCATAGTAAGCACAACTGAGATCCATGGCGCTTGTTTCTAAAATATTTAGACGTAAAAGAAATATCTCAGATAACTTTAAAAAATCTTATCGAAATAAGTTCGTTCGACAGCCCAACTGGCAGTTGTTCGCGCCATTTTCTTACTATTTGCAACGATAGAAAGAGATTGTTAAATTGAAAAGATCTATTATTTTAGATGTTAAAAGAACAAAAAAATATAAATGTTATTTTTCCTCATTAGTATCCCCCGAACCTCGTTAACATAGAACCCATTGTGTATCAATTTTGTTATTCATCAAAATTCGAAGTATAAATAGTTATTTAGCAATAATAAACAAATTGAATATCGGTCGTTATAGAACCATTAACGCACGAACGAAAAATAAAAGTGCAAAGGTATCTATAACGGCCGCCGGCCGTTAAAAAGAAAATTACAGTATCGTGAAGAGCTTTACGTTATTACGAAAAATTTTGAACGCCCCACGATCGATATGCAAATAACGGACTCGGCTGATTATAAACAAACTTCAGCCGCGTCCATTATTTACTTCCTATCGGCCTAATGACGTTAATAACTATATCGTAATAGGATATAAATATTCCACTAATGATAAAGATTCTAAAAATATAAATATTAATGAGGAGATATTATAATCGGTAAAATATTGCATAGGAAAAACAATAAAAAGTCGTAAGTATTTACGTTTACATTGCATTTCAAAACATCATTTAATTTAAACATACTAGTTCTTTTTACGAAAATGTTTCTTAAAATAAATATTTTTATATTTTTATTTTCCATTAATTTCTTTTTATCTGATTCTCGTTACACTGAGGGTTTTTATCCTAGACCATCAAACATTCCAACAGTGTATTTTAAAAACAAACACGTGCATTCGCATCATATTTGTGGGACACCTTGTGCTCCTCCTTGTCAAGATGTTAACAATATGTGCAGATGTCCTGTAAGTATATACCTTTATATATATTATTTGGAGAATCAATTACAAAATTTTATTACTCATATAAAAATAATCTCACATGGCTAGCGCAGCGCAATACTTCCCACCATATAATTTTTATTAATTTAAAATACATCTACATATTTAATAATGCTGGCAACTGTATTAAGTTTCTTTGTATATACCCCGTATACAAAGAAACTTAATACAGTTGCCAGTTAACCGGGTGTTAACCGCGTCCCCGGAACGTAGGACTTTTAGATGTAAAATCATATTTTCATAATTTCCTGCTTCCCTAACTATTTTAGGTAAAAATGCTTCAAATTAAAGTTGTAGAGTTTGAAATTCTGCATCTGAATCAATAAACAAAATTAATTTTACATTCTTTGTAAAACGCAGAAATTTAGTATGAAAATGCAAGGATATTAATATATATAAACTGGATTGCTAACTTGTATGTTCTGCACGTGGTCACCTGTGAGGCAAGCAACTGGGAGATTGCCATTTACAGAAAAGGCAAAATACGCGCCAAATATAAAATTACATATAGAATTATAAATGGGATGAATTAATAGATTTTTTATATTTATTGTGTATATTTTAAAAATTATAGTTATTTTTTAAATAATATAATGTACATTTATTACATATATAGCAAATTCACAATAAAATATTACTATGAATTTAAAAATAATATTTGCTTATTCAATGGCTGCCTTTTGCATATGATGTGGAAAATTTGGAAGTACAGAAGATGCTGAGTCTGGTTTTAATCTTCTTATATATGTTCCAGGCCTTTTCAAATAATCAATTTCAAGAAAATGATCACTGCAAATTTTTAATGCTTTTGTAGGTGTGAAATCTTTTCTTTTTATGGCATCTATCCACAATCGTAATATACCACTATCATTTAAAGGAAATCTGTAAAATATTTTTTCTATTTTGGTTCTTTAATATATACTTTATGAAACTCATAAAGTACTTCTTTATGACATCCAAATGAGTTTCATAAAGTACATATTAAACAACCGAAATTGAAATTCCTGGACATGAAATAACGTACATTTTTTGAAAAATGACCAAAATAAAAAAAATAGTATAAAATACAGGTTTCATAACACATTTCAGCACACTTGTCCCCTTAGAAAACTCGCGGCAAGCCGCTCTTTTCTAAGAATGACGCGTGCGCTAAAATCATGTCTTATGAAACTTGTATCTTAATGTACTATTTCCAACAACCGTGCGTGAAAAGTACTTTTCACGACCTCATTACAGTGTGTAAAGTTTCAAGCACTAGTGCGTGAAAAGTGCTTTTCACACACTAGTGCTTGAAAAGTAAATAAGCGTTGCTAGGCAACATTAAAATTCGGTTAATTTACCTGTCAAGTATATAATTAGGTAGTAAATAATAATGAAAGTAATAAAATTTATTAAGAAATATGAATATATTGTCAATGAAACAAATCTAATGTTTTTTTTAACAGATTGAGTACTAATCTAATTTTTAAGAACATTAACATTTTTTTGACATGTATTCTAACCTAACCTAATTTTTAATATCAATATTAAATGTCCAATTTGTACATTATAAAAGACTGATCATCGTCTGTCTGAGATTCTTCCAAGTGTTTAAGTTACATTATGTACAGTGTTATGAGAAAGAGTACTAACAGTATTTGAAGCTGCTGGATGCCTGTACACTCAGTATTATGAGAAACATCAATACCATTTCGGTTGTAGGAAAAATGTTGTATGCAATACGTGTGTAAACTAGTATTTTTTGTCTCGTGCTACAATTTCCGCACTCGACCAAAAAAGTACTACTTTACACACTTGTTACATAAATAACTATAAAACAATAGTAACGTTTTTATTTATCTGGGTGAAGTGTAAATATTAGACAATTATTATTAATTAAAATTAAGTGTTTATTAAAACTAACACTATTTATTTGACCAATTAACACTACTATTTATTTCCACGATATTACAAATTATTTATTTCACTACGCGTTCCAATCTTAGACTGCCGGTCTGTTGCAGACTCTTGTAGACTGTTTACGCGATATTTATATCACTATATTTATATCACTATATATTTATATCATGTTCAACTGTCCGCCTACCGACCTCCCCAGCGTCTATATACTCAACTGACTCAACAGCGTCTGTATATTCAACTGCTCGGACAGAAGTCACACCTTTCACCTCACTGTCTGTTTATTTATGTAACTCTCTCTCTTCCACAGCCTCTGTATCACCAACTATCTGTATGCCACAATTCTTCAACACCAATGCCGAGTATTCACTTTCACTTGTCGTTACTGTCCCCGTATACCTAGCTTCCCAATACTCTTCAACACTACCGAGTATTCTCTTTAACAGCTATTCCAGTATACCAGTAACTCCCCGACTCGCCGTTACTGTCCTTGCACACTATATCTTCCCAATACTCGTCAACACAACCGAGTATTCACATCCACAGCTATCCCAATATACCAGTAACTTCCCGAGTACCTACTCGACACCAACTGCATACACTCACTATGATATTGCTGTGCTTCTCAAACTCACTAACACTCTATATGAACATCTCTATGTCTTTCCATGTAACTAACTTACTGTCTCTCGAGCATAGCTACGTCCCTTATATACAGCTGCCATTATTTTCTAGAAAAGTCTAGAATATTCGAACACATAATAACAATGAACACAAAAGGTTCAGGCGACTGGAAGTAATTAAACACGTCGCAACCAGTCTGTTTACATCGGCTGGCTACTAGCGCGATCACTTCACCGCTATAAATAGACACTCGCTTACAGTGGCGGCGACGGCGGGCGTCCCATGTTACAGTATGAATAAATATGTATGCATATACATGAACGGCATATTGCCTTTTATTATGGAATTATCTCACTTAAAGTATTTATTCACTAAGAACACAACACAAACACCACTTTATTCAAGAAAATTGCAATATAATGCAATAATAGACCAACGAACGTTTGACGTTTTGTCTTTTCTGAAAATGGCGCTGTATTTACACTTACGTTTTAAAATTATTAACAGGGTCGAATTTACAAATATATGAAAATTTTACCATTGTATTTCCTATAGTCCATAAAGTAGACACCTGGTATATATATGTATACAGTTTTTATTATATTACCATATAATTTTTTGTTAACTCTGTAGGTATCTAAAATAATTTGAAAATCATTTGATTTTTCTGAACAAAAATGTATTATTTTATAAAATTTGATATAAATCAATGATTTAAATCAGGACAACCCTGGCTGCAGCCCATAAAGCCCATGCCTAAATCCGCCCCTGTATGTATTTCCTTTGCCATATTTTAAAACTAGGTTGAGGATGATTTTGTAGATTGAGACGAAGTCGAAATCTCCAATACATCCGACACTGGTAGAAGAGCACTTACCGACCGCAATGTTTATTAAGATTTTTGCACGATCGATACACAAAATTAAAAAAATAAGATTTGAAAATAAATTTAAGATGAAATAATTGCGTAGGCTTCCACAGTCTGAGTCATGAGAAATATTCGTTTTCCGGGAATGGACTGTCATGTTTTGAGTCAGAGCTCAACGTTTCGCCCGCAGTCGTATGGGGCAAATTCAGGAGCAAGGGGGATAGTACTGTCTTAAACAAGGTTACCAGACGTGTCAACCACGCTAGAGGCCGAGTTTAAGCAACAAGAGGGGGAGACTCAGTTTACAAGGTTACCCGACGTGTAAACAACGCTAGAGGCCAAATAAACCAAGTGTTGCTTAAACTCGGTCTCTAGCGTGGTTGACACGTCGGGTAACCTTGTTTAAGACAGTACTATCCCCCTTGCTCCTGAAGATGCCCCATACGACTGCGGGCGAAACGTTGAGCTCCGACTCAAAATATGACACAGTCCATTCCCGGAAAACGAATATTTCTAAATTTAAGATATTAAAAATTTCAGTTGTTATTTTTAACGTAAGCTTTGCTCGTCGTTTTTATTTCCTTACCGCCTCGCTTCTTGTTCGGTAAGTTATCAAAATCACATACTGATCAGTAATTTGTAAATAAAACATACTGCCTTGAAAAATGTATCGGTAAACATTAAAAAACCTAATTGTGCAAAAACACAATACTATGAAACAAAATTATAAAAATATATCTTCAACATTTTGTTCTTATAAGTTAATACTCTTTTTTTATTTGTAGCCATCCGTTGCCGCTTGCCAAGCATGAAAGAAGAATAAACTCTAGAATGAAGCATGGTCTTATTGAAATTTTGTACTGAAAGCAAATAAACAATTAAAATAAATTATTTCTGTTATTCATAACTAATTCAATACCCTAAGCATTATATTTCTTCTACCTTTACTTACTAATTTTCATGGCGCTAAACAACATTTTAAACACAGGATAAGATGTGGCTTGGACAGTGACAGTGTATTGCACACGCTGTGAAACAAGCAACCCCTAATATCTGATTCATTAAGCACGAGCTGAACGTAGTTGCTATAATTGACAGCTATCATTTTATATAAATAAATAAAATACGTAACATGTAAAACAAAATAAAAATCTGATGTGGCTAACACAATACCTCCTGCTATTCCTTTTTTATTAATTTAAAGATACATACTTACATATTTAGTATTGCTGGAAACTGTATTAAGATCCATTCCATAAAACTATGGTTCTATTTAATATTTTCTTTTTAAACATTACTATTATTAATTTGAAATGATAAGTTCTTTGACAGTGACATTTATCTCTCAGTTACATAAATTTGTTATATGAACTGTGTAACCAAGGAGTTGTGTTTGCTGTTTGTTTAAAGCGTTGGCTCCGGGATTTAAATTACAGATAATTTTATAAATTTATCCATAAAATACATAGAAAAAGTATTTATGCAAATCTGTAAAAAATTAATAATCTTTAACTATTATAATAACACAAATCTCGAAAAAAATAGCATTTGAAGGTTTTTTTTGGAAGAAAAACTATTTTGAGCTTCAAGTATAGTACCATTTCCGGTTATCTGATTTACACTAAAATCTAATGGCTTCTTCCCATATTAGAATAAGGTAGAAATACAAGGTTTAAAATTTTTCTGAATGATAGTATTTGAGTTAGAGTGGAGGATCCACACGCACACACACAGGCGCACGCGCACACTCGCACACGTACACCCACACATACACACACCCACGCACACGTACATGCACACACACGCACGCACACGTACACGCACGCGCGCGCGCACCCAAACACACACACAAACACACACACATCATCGTGAAAATGTTAAAATTGGATTCTAGGGACCTTGAAATGTGGTCATTTACCAAAATCTCGATATGTGATTTTTAGCACGATCTCTATACCTCCCTTACCAAGGGTAGCGGGAGGTAAAAATGGAAATTGTGCCCTTACAGCACACAAAATCAAGACTCAACACACTTTCGACTTCGATGGAGTCCGAGTTATAGATAGAAAACCGAATCTAAATAAACGGTTAATTTTGGAAATAAAAAAATTTAGACAACAATCCTGATATTATTTCATTCCATAAAAATTGAGTTTCTGTATTTCTATACTTATATTAATTAGCAGTAAATAATTTAAGACGGGTAGTTCTATTTATATATTTTGTAACAAAATGTATAGTAAATAATTTATTTTATAAACTCGGTCCTCTCATGTCAAAAAAACTCGTGACTAAAGTACGTTTATAAAACTTGTTACATAATATAATATTATGTTGGAGGTGTATTTAGTGAGTGTAACAGAAGTGTAAATTGCGATACAAGGCCTAGTTAAGACGTTAATGCATGAAAACTATATCATTTTTCCCAATATGTTATTTAAATAAATAAATATATCATCGCGGCATATTATCCATTGCTGGGTGTGTCAATCTGCTTTGTACGTAGATTTCGGTAATGCTGATGATGATGACATATTTGTACCGTGCGGGCGTTTACCTGGCGTCACCTGACGGGTAAATATAGAAAGTATAGAAATATAGAAAATGCTAAATGCTCAGTAAAACAAAACAAATACCGTGTCCAGTAAAAAACATTGTAAACACAATTATCGGGGACCGAGGACTTTATTCCAGTACGTTTTAGTACAGCATTACATTTAATAAATGTTATATTTTAAAATAATGACAGTTATGTGATTGGAATATTTATAACTTTGCACGCGGAGACATCTAGCGGATGCTAACTTCGTAATCATGATATATTTATGAGTTGTCATATATATATATATATATATATATATATATATATATATATATATATATATATATATATATATATATATATATATATATATATATATATATATATATATACCGTGTGTCTATCTTAAAGGTGTACATAGGAGATTAACATGGGAAATCAGTTTTTTGAAATTTCCTGCTCGCGTAATTATTTTAAGCAAAAACGCGTCAAATAAAGGTTTTAGGGCATAAAATTCTGCATCTAAATCAATAAACAGAATTACCTTTGCATGCTTTGTAACGACAGAAATTAAATATGAAAATGTCGAAAATTACGTTGAAAATATCAACAGCCATGGAATTGAACAAAAAATAAATAAATGCTTGACGTTTTACCAAATTGTCAGAAACGTCAAATGAGTTAACTTACG
The DNA here is from genome assembly GCA_963082715.1 of Harpalus rubripes. Lineage (NCBI taxonomy): Eukaryota > Metazoa > Arthropoda > Insecta > Coleoptera > Carabidae > Harpalus > Harpalus rubripes. The sequence continues at coordinate 16,646,949 of OY720450.1, forward strand.
TTGTGACAGATAAAACGTCAAGCATTTATTTATTTTTTGTTCAATTCCATGGCTGTCGATATTTAAACGTAATTTTCGACTTTTTCATAATTAATTTTTGTCGTTACGTAGCATGTAAAGGTAATTCTGTTTATTGATTTACATGCAGAATTTTATGCCCTAAATCTTTTATTTGACCCGTTTTTGGTTAAAATAATTAGGCGAGCAGAAAATTGCAAAGAACTGATTTCCCATGTTAATCTCCTATGTACACCTTTAAGACAGACACACGGTATATATATATATATACAGTGTGAACACTGAAAACTGTGACATAAGCGTTTAACATGGGAAAACAGTTTTTTTCAAATATCATCTGTCCCGCAAAACTATAGTGGGAGTTTTTGATATGGTTAGAAAGATTATTTATTTTGGAATCGAAGAGTATCTAAATACTCCTAATTTAATGGCTTATTAGTGAAATATTTGCAAAAGTATAATGCAATTTGACAGTTATTACTTATAATTTATTAAAAACAATTATCATGGAAACGTATTCAGTAGCTGAATTGGTTAGATCGGGACACCGTAATAATTATTCACAAGTTCAAATCCTGCCTGCCTTATTTTTATATTTTTTTTATTTTGTAAAATGTGTTATTAAATAAGTTTTAAATTAAAATCTAAATTATTTTGTAAATCAAGTATTTTATAAAATAAATCTACAAGAAATGAAATAAAAAAATTAATGTACCTAAAGTACCTTATAAAATTAAAATTTAAAAAAAATAATGAATTCTATAAAATTCTCGATTTACTAAACAATTTATGTTTTGATTTTGTAATTTTTTAAGTAATACATTTTACGAAATAAAATAAAAATATGAGGCGGGTAGGATTTGAGCTCGTGAATAATAATTATTACGATGCCCCGATCTAACCAATTCAGCTACAACGTTTCCATGATTACTGTTTTTAATAATTTATTCAACCATATTAAAAACTTCCACTATTATAGTCTTGCGGGACAGATGATATTTGTAAAAAACTGTTTTCCCATGTTAAACGCCTATGTCACGGTTTTCAGTGTTCACACTATATATATATATATATATATATATATATATATATATATATATATATATATATATATATATATATATATATATATATATATATATATATATATACACCATGCTATAATTAAATATATTTTTTTTGTTACAATCAAATAATATCTTTTTTTCAATAGACCAGTTTAAACAGATGGATATACCTAATAGAAGATTTCCACATTAAATATTTAAATATATTGACTCAAGACAGAAAACATTGAACTTTGAAGCGAATACTTATATGAATGAGTTTATTTTTAGTTTACAAGCTTGTTCTTCCGTGTAATTCCTCCTAATCCCTGCTATTTCAGTTAATTACAAATTATTTCACTCAATTAAAATAATGACTCCAGCAAACAGCGTAGAAACTTAAGCTTTCAGTAGCAAGTGTTAAAGGTCGCAATTTGATTCCGGTGCTGCCTCGCTTTGATCAGTCATGTGGCAAGATCGCAACGTAACCTGAAGGGAGTCCAGAATCAGAATCCCCTGCAAATTGAACCCGAGGGATAAATAGGGAGAATGCGAGAATGTCACATCAGGAGATGATAGCTGGCTGCACTTCACGGCTCGTCACATTAACACCACGTATTGATTTTATTACACACTTTTGCTTTTAAATTATATGAAAGTAAGAAGTTTAATTATTAGGAAATGGAGCATTTCCGGTCATTTGTTCAAATGAATTTTTCTCTTACTTAATTCAGGGTTTAAGTTGACCACTTGGATTTGGAACAATCTGTATATTTATCTACATATATCAGTTGATTGAGGTCCTCCACATTAGTAACAAATTAGAACATTTAAGGTGTATTCACAAATGAAAATTAGGTTTAGATTTATGGTTTATACTTTAGATTTAAAGACTTTGGCCGCATATTATGTAACGACTCCATTCACACTTCAGAAATTAGGGTCTCTAAATCCAAATCATAACGCTAAACATTGCAAGGTTCAGACCTTAGGTTTATGATTTAGTTTGACGTCACAAACTTCACAATTGAGAACGAGCCTGAAATGATATACCCACTTGGTGGATTCGGCTTTAACAAATGCGAGAAGAACATGGAGACTGTCATAACTTAATTGCTGAAATATAACCAATAATATCAAGCGAATAACAGTTTAACGGCGCACAGGTAATCTTGTTTTTGAAGTATTTGCAGAGATGTCTGTATATATCAAAACTAATTTTCAGGTAATTTAAACTTACATTTATGAATGACTTACTTAAACCTAAACAAAAACCATAAACCTAATTTTCATTTGTGAATGCACCTTTACACCTATTAAAACTAAACGTTAAAACAGTATGATAGAGACTATTAAAGTTTCGAAAATATTCGTGTTTTTATCACGTACAGAATAGTAATTTACGTAACAGGTAACAAGACCTGAAAGTGACACTTTACTGGGTGAGCAAGCGTATTCCATGTTGGGCACAAAAAAAATTTCGCGGTCCTAAAAAAAATGTATTAGTATACATTATTTTATTATTTTATTTTTATTGCGAGGAAATAAGAAATAAATAAATAAATTTTTGATCGACGTGGAAACATCCATGTATAAGGATCGGAAAGTTACTATCCGATCCCTTATAGGTAATCTTCCAAGATAGCACAGAAAAGAAGGATTTTCCGGTCTACAAAGTGATCAGAAACATCTCATTTTCTGGACTACAGCGAAAAAATGATGAAGTAACAAAAGTAGGTACCTTAGCCAAATATAACTTTTTAAAATTTAAGATGTCGAGCTAGATAGAAACTACGTTCGTTTGTTTGAAAGTGAAAGATATGTTATTAACATAGGTTATGTTTACCTAGAGATAATATGTATATAATGATGGTTACGGTGCAAGACATACCTTGTAGGTAATAGGCGGGGCGCAGGTCCTGCGGTCCCCGGGCGGGCGAGACGCCCTGGCGGGAGGAGTTGTGCAGGGCCAGCGCCGCCAGCAGGTCCACGCTCTGCGAGCCCCCCGGCACCCCCGCGCCCGCCCGCGCCACCGGCTCCAGACCGGCTGCTGCAACAAAACAATATATCAAAATACAAATAACCACAAAATCATTCAAATGATATAGTGAGTGTATGGAAATTTCCTCAAGAGGGCGAGGTTTGTTTGATTTCCAGAATCCTCTATAGAATCTAGAATATTCCAATTCTAGATAGATTCTACAATGATACAAATGGGGACGCCGGAACATACTTGAGGACGTGTAAAATAAGTAGCTGTACTTAGGATTTAGAGATAGCATTTGAGTTAAATATAGCCAATTCTGCTGCTCAAGTTTTCGACTTGTGTTTGTTTTTATGGTGACTTATTATAGATACATATTATGTACTTTTTACACTTATGCCCGGTTTCTCCAGAGCAACTTAAGACTTAAGTCGTGACTTATTCCTAAGTTCCACCATAAACTGTTGCACCACGCAAAATTGTAAAAATGTGAGACGTAAGTAGCACTTAAATGTAGGTCGAAAAAACTGTGACTTATGTGTCATATATGTCAGTTGTCATATCAGTTTGCGTCTTCAGCGATATGGACAAAAGACGTATAAATTATAGCAAAGAAGAAAAAAAATTGTTAACGGAGATTGTGGATGAATATAAACAGATAATTGAAAATAAAAAACTAATGCGGTCTCAAATATCCAAAAGGACAATACATGGACATTAATTGCCGCAATATTAAATAAAAATGTATTAAATGTATACAAAGATGTGGCAAGCCTAAGAAAAATGTAGGCAAATCTGAAGACCGAGGCCAGAAAGACGTCGGCGAAGGAAAGGGCTTCTGTATATAAGACTGGCGGTGGTCCACCTACGAAAAATGTTGAAGATACAGATAATGCCCGAATTATGGCAGTGTTTAATAAAAAAAACAGTACATGGTTTACAAAATTGCTTTGATTCAGATGCTGTGGAGTTGCAAAAGTACGGGGTTATGTATAAAATAACACACGAGTTAGTTTTACAATTCGAGAAATTGTTGATTTATTAGCATGTACCAAATCTCCAATTAAATTTAAATGAGATCCTGTTGCATATAACCTCAGAGTCAGGAGAAATTGATTTACAGGGGTTATGGAATTATTTCTAAAAATATGTTAAATATAATACATATGATTAAACAGCTCATATTATTGTTGAAATTGGTAATGATTCTTGGACAAGCCCGTCCATTACTATTGTACAGAAATTGTTGGCATTTACTTATTGTCTTGAATATATTCTAATTGAGGTTCGATTTGCCACAGAATATCTATAGTAGTGATTTTAATTATTCTGAACCGACAGAAAAAATCTTTGTCTTCATATAAGTAATTGAACCAAATCAATTCTGTTATATATTTGTCATGATGTTAACGTCGTTAAAATTAGGGAAATCCGGTGAATCCATATCGAATACTGTTGAAACACATATAAGCATATAAACACTGACATATACAATGACAGCTTTGACATATTTTACGCTGTTGCCAATGTAATTTGTGACATAAGTTAAGTTCGCATTTGAATTTACTGGTGCAACGCATTTGGGATATAAGACCTACTCACAATTAAGTAGCACTTCAATAATCAACAACTTAAGTTGCTGTGGAGAAACCGGGAATTAGTGATGTAAACAAAAAACAAAACGTAAGTGTTTTGAAGGGAATATAATTTTGTTGATTTCAAATTAAAATGAGTAAAAGTGCAAATTAGGAGATCCTCATAAATGCAAAATGCATTAAAATGAAGATGAATAATTCGAAACACAAACAATAAAGCTTTATTGAGAAAGTTATGAAGTTATGATAATAAAAATCTGATGTGGCCAGCATATTACCTTCCGTCAGTTCCATGTATTTTGTACAAATTTCGTACAGAGAGTTCCTTGCAAAAGATTCTATTTCTTGTACATTACATGCCGGCAGTGGTGTGTGTTTTATACAAATTCAATACATAAAGTTTCTAGCAAAAGATCCTATATTTCCAGTAAAATTATAATACAAATATACTCTGTTAATTGCACTTGTCACTGACATCTTTCAATCGGAATTTTCTTAATATAGTAGATGTTTTCATAGTTATGAAATTTAATTTCTTTATAATTTTTAACTCTATATCCATTTAATGTGAAGTATAAACTGCAGTAAATCGTATAGAGAATAAAATTTTCTTTAATATTTATAACAACATTAAATGTGTTATCATTGGTTTTTCAAGAAAAACTGTTAAAATATCTAAATGTGGGTTCTTTCGGTTGACCAATTATTATAACCAAAATGAAATTATGAAATTTAATTTCTTTATAATTTTTAACTCTATATCCATTTAATATGAAGTATAAACTGCAGTAAATCGTATAGAGAATAAAATATTCTTTAATATTTATAACAACATTAAATGTGTTATCATTGGTTTTTCAAGAAAAACTGTTAAAATATCTAAATGTGGGTTCTTCCGGTTGACCAATTATAACCAAAATCTAATTAGCTCTTCATATGGATCTAACGAACAGAAATACGAAATAATTATAATTTTTGGAATTGTAGTATTAGAGTTATCGCAGAGCAAACTTTTGTCACACACACACATACTCCCTCACACACGCACACACACCTACAGACATCATCGTAAAAATAGTAAAATCGTATTCTAGGGACTCTAAAACGTGCTTATTGATTAAAAACTCATCACCAAATTTTTTGACCAAAGACAAATACCTTCCTTACATAAAAGTAACGGAAGGTAAAAAACAAACCAATTTGATTTGATTTCATAACTAACATGATTATCATATAATATGAATAATGCCATTACCATTACTCATATCAGTCTGTGATCATTTTTCTAGTTTCAACACAGAACCAATTCTGCCAATACTAATGATAAATGAATCTATACCTATAGAGAAATCGAAAAGGATCATATGTTCCTAGTCTATCGAAGATAAAAAAAGTAAAAATATCCTTCAGTGATATATCTGAGGCTTAGTTAAACATTAATCATAACATGATTCAGTTCACATTACAGATCTGATTAAGAAATAAATTGTAAGAATTCACGCAACATGAAAATTTGCATTATAAAAAATATGATGCATTGTCGCAAAATAGGAAGTAATTTATCTCTGTTCATAAAGGAAAAAAAGTTACCGTTTAGAAATAAGTCAAACTTAGTAACCGGATCTAGCTCCATCCTCCATCAGACTTCCTTTAACTTTTGAAACTTAAAAAACAACTAAGAAGGCAATTTTCGTCCAGTGAAGAAGTTGTAGCAGCTGTATTGGAGTATTTTGCAGACTAGGATGAAGCATTGAATAAGGCCGGGATCATGGCATTGCAGGTGCAGCATCCATGGTCCAAGTGTAGTAACTCAAAAGGATTTCGCGGACAAGGTGTACACAATATTTTTTGTGTAACCGTAAAAATATGTAATTACAAATTTTATTAATTTTAAACAGTTTCAATGTAAATAGAAAGTTAGCTTTCAAGGTGGCTATGGGATTAACATTTGATAAACAAAACCATGCAATTCTCAAGTGTCAAAGCGGTTGTTTACCTAATTTCGCGGTCGCTACCATAACAACGGTCGCGAAATTGAATTTCGCGGCCTGTATTGCGGCTGCGAAATGCTTATTTCGCGGCCGGTTGCACAAAAAAAAATATATTAATAGTTCCTTATTCTGTGTTAGGTCACGAATTTTTCAATATACCTTTTGTGACAAGGCGAGGGTAAGAGCAATAATAGATAAATAACTTTTTATAAACTTTTCTAAATTTTAGTTTCAATAATCATATTTTAACTCTGTTTATCTATTTTAGTTATAAATGTCAAATTCTGTATAGAAATTTTTATTGTATTATGATAGTCATGACATTTATTTGTTTATCATTAGTCTAGAAATTATTATGTATAAGTACGTGACTGAATGCCCTAGCCTATGCACCCTGTACCCCTAAGATAATCCTGTCCTGAAGATAGCGCTATGTTTTAGAATAGTCTACTTTAGTTAGTCATGGGGTAAACATGTAAGAGTCTAGATTAGTTCGTCGCGTCGTGCAGACGTGTTTTGGTTTGGACATGTAGTGTCTTTTAGATTTGGGGCGCGTGCAGAACGCCCGCCCGCTGGGTTACGGAATGTAACATGTTAGGCTTAGTTGAATTAGTTTAATTGTAAATAAAATATTAGTTAGTTTAATCAGTAAATATATGTTAGTAATGTCCATGTCCGTAAATTGTCGTAGTGTTCATCAGTGTAAAGTGTAAGTGTATGTGCGTCCTTTATCACGTCCTTATCACCAGTCAGTAAGTGTTAAGTGTGTCATCGCTGGAGTAAGCACTAATAGACAAAAACTCTTCCATTAAACTATACATATGAGCAGTTTCCATATCATCTTTCTCCTTCGATCGTAAGCATATAAATATATATATATATATATATATATATATATATATATATATATATATATATATATATATATATATATATATATATACTTGAATTTTATTGGTATATACAATGTGTAAACCATTATTGAACACAGAATCAATTTTGATTTTCGATTGAATAGAATTTAAAAGTTATTGAGATTACCTGATATCTGTAATAAATATCACGACTAATACCAACACAGAATATTTTTTTCGCTGAACAAAATAATTCAATTTCCTTTTTGAAATTGAAAATCGGTTTTGAATCAACAAAATTTATAGAGTGCAGTCCACTGACCGAGTCGCGAATTGACAATTTAATGTGTTAAACCAACAAGATTTAAACAAGACCAGATTTCGCAATTTCCTGCTTTCGGAGTTAAAAGGTTTTTGTTCCGTTTGTTTTAGGATTACAATTGGATATTTGGTCCACCGTGGCTCTCAAGTCCAATAAATCATCCGGTTTGATTATTTAATCACCATTTGACGACGACAGATAGAAATATAGATTAGTTTTGTTTTACATTAATGTTTTTGTTTTCTTGTTAGGATTGCTGTTGTTTATGTTCAGGTTAAAAGCTTTTAAATGTTTATGTTTGTTTCCTAGGATAAGGGATAATTTATAGTTACAAACTTGCTACTTGCTAAAGTATTATAATGAAAAGCCTCGGTATACACACAAATTATTATACTTGGGCTTGGGAAAATTGCACCCATGTGTGTTATTACATCTATAAAATATGTATGTATCATATAAAACTAAAAAATATGTTGTTTTATGAAAAAAACACAAACAATTGTTGATTTCTTTTTCATTATCGGCCACTTTAAGGACAAAAACTAATGGTTTATCAAGTTTATAAACTTTACTTTTTATCATTATCATATGAAACTTTTCAAATTGTTTTATGAAAGAAACACAAACAATTCATAATTTCTTTTTCATTATCGGCTACTTTAAGTACAAAAACAAATGGTTTATCAAATTTACAAACTTTACTTTTTATCATTATCATACGAAACTTTTCAAATTAAATTCCATTTAATGATTGTTTTTAGTTAATAAAGTACTTCAACCTTATGTAAGTTAAAAATAAAGAAAAAGATTTTATCACACTTATTTTATACTCGTAGTTTAATTCTGGTAATCAGCACGGTTTGTTTTTAGGTAAAAGTTTATATTAAAATCTTGATTCAGTCTGAAATCGTAAAAACGATGTTTCTACCACTCGTCACCGACGGTAAATAGATTAGGGATCATGCTAAAAATCGCATGTCGAGATTTTGGTAAATAATAGTATATTAAAGAACGTGTTTTATAAGACATGTTTTTTTCGCAAGCGTCAAAATTTAGAAAACGAGCGTTAGCGAGTTTTCTAATTGACAAGTGCGAAAGAAAGTCTTATAAAATAAGTTCTTTATACTATTTTTTATATTTTGCGCCTTCTACAAACTAAAATATTTTACTCAATTTGTTATTATATTTGTAACCATTTGTACATTTTCATGTAAATAATCTTCCCTAAATAAAAAAAAAAAATAATTTCGACATTATATTATTAAAATGAATTGTCAATTAACTAAAAATAAATTAGGTAAAAATGGGTTAAAGAAACGTCATCTAGTACCAACTGTCTAAAACAAAAAATTGCGTATCGAAATGAAGGTCATTACGATACGCAATTGCGTATCGTAATGACTTCATTATGAACGCAAAATATAAAAACATTTTTTAAGGTCCCTAGAATATAATTTTGACATTTTCAAGATGATGTCTTTGGGTGAATGTTGGTGTAAATCTAGTACCTTTCTAGCGCATATCGAGATTTTGGTAAAGAAACATTTTTTAACGTCCCTAGAATCTAATTTTATCATTTTCAGGATGATGTCTTCGGGTGAGTGTTGGTGCAAATCCGATACCATTTGTAAAACGAAGGGGGTCTCCTAAGCTGATGATTACTATTACTTAGTTGTTTTCCTAGGATGACACTTTTTATTCAACTGGTGGACGCTTGGATGATTGGCGTCCACGACTTGGTGAGAAAGAAGAACACACACACTTACTCTTTCACACACTTGATGACTGATGAGGGAAGTGACGAACACTTAGATTTATAGCCATGGACGACATTGAATTTATAAATAAATATTTTTTTTACATGTTTACAACTTATTATTATTAATTAAACTACACATAACTAAACATAACTAATCAACTAAAAACTAAAGATGCCGATGCATCTTTAGGCCAAATACTTGCATTCGCGGAACTCGAGCCAAAACTTTAACTCTTAAAAAACTAAAAATCTTCTCTTATATTCTGTGAGTGGCTAGTGGGAAGGGTAAAGGGCATCAAAGCGTAGGGCATACAAAGTCACGCACGTACGCATAATAATTTCAAGGCTTATCAACACATCTGTCAAAGATCGGTGACATGCAGACTAAACAAAAATAATAATTATTTGTTGAAATATTATTCCTGGAAATGAATATAAAATTTGGCCTAGAAATGTGAGAAAAGTATTTGTTAAAATTATAATTAATTTAAAAATTTGTATAAGTATAACGCAATAGCTATTTGTGTATTAAGAGCGGAAAATTGGACATTGTCGATTCTCTCGAAATCGACAATGTCCATTTGTGCTCGAAACACACCCAAGATTTTTTCTAGTTACTACAATGGAGTCCCCCACCATAATAAAAAATCTGATGTGGCCAACACAATACCTACCGCCATTTAATTTTTATAAATTCGAATATACATACTTACATATTTACATATGCTTAAAACTGTACCATTCCATATAAGTATGGTTCTATTTACTATTTTCTTTTTAAAACGTTACTATTATTAATTTGAAATGATTAGTTCTTTGACAGTGATATTTATCTGGGATTTAAATTGCAGATAATTTTAGAAATTTAATCATAAAATAAATAGAAAAAGTATTAATGCAAATCTGTAGAAAATTTGATAATCTTTAATTTTTATAATAACATAAATCTCGAAAAAATAACATTTGAAGATATTTTTCGGAGAAAAACTATTTTGAGCTTCAAGTAAAGTGCCATTTCCGGTTATCTGATTTAAACCAGAATCTAATGGCTTCTTTCCAAATTAGAAAAAGATAGAAATACAAATTTTCAAAATTTTCTGAATGATAGTATTTGAGTTAGAACGTAAACAGGAACCACACACACCCATACACACACACACACACACACACACACGCACGCACCCACACACACACACACACACACAGACATCATCGTGAAAATGTTAAAATTAGATTCTAGGGATCTTAAAACGTGAACATTTACCAAAACCTCGATATGCCAAAGGTAGCGGGAGGTAAAAATTATAAAATGTACACTCTACTTATAGTACTACACAATAGTTTTGCAGCAGTGAAGATAGGAACATATTCAAATATGACTTCAAGATAATGTTTTGGCTTTCTTTTTTTCAAAAAAATAATGGCAATTTTGTAATGAAGTACATTAAACTATATAGTGCATTGAAAAAGGGGATGTCCATTGGGAGCGTTCACGCCAAACTTTTGCAGGTGGCAGCACAACTGTTCATACAATTTATTTTATATTTAATTTTAATTTATCGTTATTTGTTTTTGTAAATGAATGCCCTATTTTATTTTCACAGCAGTGCGGCATTTTATTTGAAGGTGGTAAATGTGTAACTACAGTGCTATTAGTTCCTGACTAAGCGTTTCCATTAAAAATATAGACAAGTGACATTTCTCAACATTGTATAATTAGAAATTTGGACAGCGAGCGTTTTTCTACTTTGTCGCGCATGAGCGGCAAAGTGACATTTTGCGTTAACAAAAGAGAGCGCAAATGGCTACTTTGCATATAGATTGTAGAAAAAACATTTTTCCACTCAGTAAGAGAAAAACTACTCTTTCGTGAATAATAAATTATGTCGAATATACGATGTTAGAAAAAATATAAATAAATTTATCAAAAATATAATTAGCAGTATCTTTAATCAATGTACTCGTATAGTATTTTCAAAGAGTCAATGATCTGAAAATCTGAAGTAGTAAACACGTTTTTCAAGCTGTTTTTCTATTAAAAACTATGTTCGTCCCCATAACTTTTTATTAAATTGCTTCACCATTAACTATATCACTATACAAGAAAATAATCTTCTCGTTATTCAAAGAGCAGAAAAAGAAAACAATTTACAAGAATTATGATTAAATTGAATCACAGTAAAATGGGGTGGCATTTTAAGAGGGAACCTAACAGAGTAATAATATCAAGCTCTGCTCCACCCTCAGACAAGGACTAATATCCCTCTAGGGGTTGGTTATTAAACCGACGAATTCTGCGGGGTAAAAAAGTCGTAATTCACGGCCTAGTCTGGCTCTGGGTACAACTTCATTCGGTATAACAGCACGCGTAAGTGCCGACTTTTATTGGATCATATATTCTCAACATGAATTTTAATAAGGCATCCTCCCTGAAAAATGTTATTACGAGCTGTAGAGTGAAAAATAATAGAGCTTTGTTATTATAATGGTTGTGTTTAATAATTCATAATATAAATATTTTCGTAGAATAATACAAAACATATTGTAGGTATAAGGGATGTCCAAATAAAAGAGTTGCCATTTTTATGGGTTAAGTAAAAAATATGTAGCATTTATACAAGAAATTTAATAGTACGTGATATTTTATTTCGTTTGAACCAATTTAAATCAAATTATTGAAAGCAAATTTTAAAACTTCTTAATTTTTTCATCATTCTTGCTTCCACAAGTCTTCCGCACTCAATTGGGTCATTCGTAATCGATTCCCGGCCTCATCGAAATTGTTTACACCATAATTTCACAGTAAAATATGGCGGAGCAACCTCCCCCATATACCTACGTCATACGCCTATCATCCTACCATCATTTTTCTTGGTTCATTGCCATCTTTTGACCAGAGGTATAATGTTGTTTAACTTTTTCGTGTAGAAACTGCAAAATATTTCAATGTGAACAAAACGTGGTAAGTAAGCAGACAAAAATGTTACAGTAACTTAGAACAAAAATGAGTAAAAAATCAACATGGGCCCGATTTTCGATCTTCAATAGTTTCGGAGATATAAGGCAGTAAAAAATGAGTTTTTACGGGGTTTAATTTTGCTAGGATTAGTCCTGCAGGAATTTTGCAACCATCTGTGAGTTAGTAAGTACATGTGAAGATCTTACCGAAGGTCTTGGATGGCTAGTATAGTGAAAATTGCATCTGTTACAGAAATATTGTGTTTAAATCCTGGACCTTAGAGTGAAAACACATTTCCAAAAGAATTGAACGCAGCCTAAATCCCTCCAAAGAGGATGACGCCGGCAACTTGGCGCGACCGAAATACCAAGTCCGTTTCTTAGGATATCTCGGCATAGAAGGACCAAGTTTTACAATAAAAAAAAAAATAACAGCTACAGCCAAAGAAAATAGGCTCAACTTTGACGGCATGATGTCACAAGTGTCATTTACCTCAACCTTGACAAGCAGTAAGTCAGTAGAACGAATGTACGATGAACGAATTTACTGAGACGTCATCCTGGTTATATAAAAGAATGACGTAATAAAATGAAATGTACGTATAAGGTAAAATGAAATAGGAATAATACACTAAGGAAATGTTAATTTGAAGAACAGCATAAAATACAAAAATGAACAGAACGCAAATTTGGAGCGTTACAAATCTTAAAAATCTGATGTGGCCAGCACATTACCTTCCGTCAGTTCTATGTATTTTGTATAAATGTCAAACAGAAAGTTTTTTGCAAAAGATTTCATTTCTTGTACGTTACCTTAAGGCAGTTGTAGGTTTGTATTTTATACAATGCAATGGGTAATAAGCCGTGATGATATATTTATTTATTTATTTATTTAAGTTTCTAAGAAAAGATCCTCTATTTCCAGTAAAATTATAACACAAACATACTGTCAACTACACTTGACACTGACACCTTTCAATCAGAATTTTCTTAATGTAGCAGCTGTTTCCAGAGTTATAGCATAGGTGCCTAATATATGATATTTAATTTCTTTATAATTTTTTAACTGTATATCCATTTAATATGAAGTACAAAATGCATTCAAATCGTATAGATAATAAAATATTCTTTAATATTTATAATAACATTAAATGTGAAAAACTTATATTTTTAACATCGTTTTTTCAAGAAAAACTGTTAAAATCTTCAAATGAGGGTACTACCGGTTGACGAATTATAACCAATATCTAAGCACCTCTTCACATGGATGTAACGAAGAGGAATACGAAAGAATGATAATTTTTGGAATTGTAGTATTAGAGTTACCGCATTAGAAAATTTTGTCACACAGACACACACGCACACCCACACGCACACGCACACACACACACACGCGCACACGCACACACACGCGCACACGCACACACACACGCACGCGCACACACACGCATACAGACATCATCGTAAAAGTAAAAAATAGTAAAATCGTATTCTAGGGATCCTAAAACGTGCTTTTTCGTCAAAAACTCACCACCGAATTTTTTGACCAAAGACAATACCTTCCTTACTTAAAGGTGACGGAAGGTAAAAATAGCGGAGGGTATATAATACGATATGAAAACTGAAACATACTTATACAAGAAGGTATGAATGAATTTAAAAAAAACAATCAAAAAGAAATATGGCGTGTATCCATTAATACAATCATGCATGAACTTAAAATGAAAACGATAATAATGAATACATGAATACAGATTTTCCGATTAAAAAACTATAAAATTAAGCGACTAAGTGGGGTCGACACTTTCGTTATCGTGATATTTTAAAAATGAATTGCAAAATGCCTTCTGTAGGACCTATGATTTATTCAGTACACGAAGCTAAAAAATGTCTTATAAAGATTTTATAGCGGAGTCCACGGCTAGTTCTTTTCTCGGTCGCTGGCACCGTTTTCCGTCACGCGAAACGTCAAACTAAAAAGAACAAATATAAATTAGGTTACATGTTCCTTAATTTACTCAAACCAGTACTTTTCAATAAATTACAAACAATAAACTTCGTTTGCTTTTTGTTGAAAACAAATGATTCTTTTTATTATTCAAATAGATAATATAAAATTGTAGAAAATTGACTCATTTGTTATTTGATTCCAAGAAATAGTAATAAATATAATCGGTATTTATGAATCAAGGGCGTAAGTTAGATTTTATAGCGTCATGCGTGAAAAATTGAGCAAAATACATAAAGAAGGGGAAGACATACCTAATGTATAGAGACGATCGAGCCGAGAAACTACATTGTCTCGTCTCGTCTCGTCTAGAAGACAAAAAAATAATTCTCTTCTCGATTTTTTCTCGTCTCGAACAATGGAGTCTCGTCTCGGCCGAGAATCTCGACGAGATTTCTCGATTTTTTTAATAGAACCAATATGTAGTTTATTATTATGTATTTACCGTAAACACATATAAATAATATTCAGGGTTATTAAAAAAATTGAGACCAACTATTTTCTTCAGTATCAATTTTATACCTATACATCAAATTACAAAGCTAGAGACAGTAATTTGATATAGCACTACTATAATAATAAAATAATGTTCTTATTCATGAACATTTACAAATAAACAACAAGTTAACAAAACTTATTTAGAATAATAAAATATAAAATATAAAAATAATGTTAATTATTAGTATAAACATTAATTAAGTAAAGGTGATTAGCGAGCAGTTGATTAGCATTGTTTTATCTCTGTCAAACGTTTATGAATTAGTTTAGAGAAAAATACTTCAAATAACAGTCGTAGAAAAATTTAATTATATGCATCTTTTATTTGAAATATTTTTCTTTAAAATAATTAATAAGCGATTGAGAGTTGAGAGATAAAACAATGCTAATCAACTGCTCGCTGTAGTGTACTACCAGCCATGCAATTTGCACCACCAAAAGGCAAATTTTATGCTTTGCTTAAATAAAATAATGAAAAGCGAAGTTAGATATTTAAAATAATGGACATGGAGGTGTAAATTGTTACATTATTTATACAGTTAAAAAGTTTGCTGTTAACCATGATTTAAACACAAAATGCTCTTTGCAGAATCTTCAATAAGCCGATTTCTATGTTTTCGTAACACTAGACCAGCTTGCGAAAATAATCTTTCCGATAGTACGGAAGTAGCTGGTGACTTTGGTTATATTAGGATAAATAAATATCTTGATGCTTATTCCAAAATTTTAAAATGTCCTCTGCTTTATCTGATCTGATATAAAAAATATGATAATTTTTTAATACAAATTTACATAATGTTCCAATGAAAATATAAAAAACTGTACTTTTGAAAATACAAAACATTGTCGAGAAATCTCGGAATAATTGTCGAGGATCAAGAATCTCGTCATGTAAGTATCGTCTCGTCTCGTGAATTTAAAAATTTCGAGACGAGACGAGACGAGATTCGAGAATGTCTCGTCTCGTCAGAAACACTACTAATTTACTTGCTGTAACTTTTTTCGTTTGTATTATAACAAGAATTACATTTAATTTTTTTAATAGGGGTTATTATTATTGTAATATGGAATGGCCTGCCCAATGAATTGCCCAAAATGAAATATTTACACGTAGTTATTTATGAAATAGTTTTTGGTGCTTCAAAATAGGTACTAATTCCAGTTGGTCAATTGTAACCAAAATCAATACTGTACAGTCTAAAAAATTCGGTGTTAATTTTTATTCAATTTTAACACCCTGAGAATTCTGTAGGTTTTGAGTAATGGTTTACCCCTTTTGTGGTGTTATTATTAACTCAACAGTAGGTGTAAATCCAACAAAATCTACAGTATAACTTTAACTGGATTAATAATTTTACTCGAAATGATGTAAATTAAACACCATCAACAATTTAACTTTACCAATTTTTCACAGGAAAGTAACACCATTTGGATTAATAATTTTACACAAAATGGAGTAAATTAAACACCATCAATAGAATAAGTCCTGGGGTGGTGCAGGTAGGTACAGTTTCCATTAATCTAAATTCAGAAAAGACTTGACGTATTTGATAGAGTTGATGTGCTTGTTGAGGTTGACACATGTTTAATATCTAAAAGATCTTCTGAATTTATGGTGACTGTAGGTATCTTTTGTCTCACGATCCAGTATATTTTTTAGAATGTACAAATGCTAAAATCTGTTTCTAGGGGACATAAAAATGTGCTTGTTCACTAAAATCTCATGCGATTATCAGCAAGTTCCCTTATTGTGATGGAAAGTAAAATGAATGTCATACAGAGTTCAGTACCTTACACAGAAAAGTATACAAGATTTAGATATTACGATAAAACTTTGTGAATAAATTTTGTTCACTTTTTTTGGTGAATCCAAATTATATCCATTATTATACGAGCGCAAAAATAAAATTCAAATGAACTTTATATTATCCTCATTGAATTATTTGATTCCAAGAAAAGGTAATAAAACATTGCAATAAAAATAGTTATTACGAATTATATTTTATATCTGGTATAACATGGCAATAGTTCTAAATTAAAAACGGTTCCATGAAATATTGGAAATAAAGTAAATGAAGTAATTACATCCTTGATTGAATTATAAAGTAGTCGAATTTATGTGAGTATTAAAGCATGTGTTCAATTTAACATGACGACAACTGGAATCCGCTTTAAATTCATGTCAACCGGAATAAATGTCCACTTGTCACACAACCGTGATAAAAGAGTATGTTCGATTTTATACGAGGGAAATACCAATAAAATGGAACATGTATGTAAGTATGTACATGTACAAACCTTGATATAAATGGTTAAAAAACTTTAATGAATTGAAATATCTACTGAAAACATGAATGTGTCGTGACTATCGTTAGCGATATAAATAAATTATTTATTGTAACTATCTGGTTCATTAAAAATTAATTGCAAAAATAAAATTAACATAAAGTAAAAACTGCTTCATATTGCAGTTATATTTCATTTAATTATTTTTATCCAATAAATTTAATAATTATTGTATTTTTGCTGTTTGAAACAAATGAATTTGGACAAACAGTGTCATTTGAAATAAAATAAAAATTATTTTCAGTGGTGTAACGTTAATTTTCTAGTATGACGCCGAGACAAAAAATTATAACACGAAATCTAACAGATATAAAAATATGAAGTTCAAACCAAAATGCAGTCGTAATTTATTCATATATAATGGGGGAGTTTTCGAATTTTTGATCTTTTCGTATGTTAAAATATTTTTAATTCTAAAGCATTTTTACTTTAATATTTGGTAAAATTTTAAAAAATACCGAAGAAAAAAAATGTTGACCTTTTGCTATATTTTCTTCCCCCATTACGGCGTACATACAGCAACTATCTGCGAATTAGGTCTCGAATACGTGCCCAAAACGTAGTTCATAGAAAGAGACAGAAGCAGGTTTTACATTTACATATTTAAACTAAAATAATTTGCTTTTTGCGATTTGACAGAATTTGACGTTTCAATATGAAATATAGAAGACATACGTTCATGTTTTCATTGTAAACTAGCGCTCGTAGCGGACAACTATGGCGAACTAAAAATACTGCATACGTTATCGTATTACTGGCGATTTAACTAACGATAAATTTAATATCGTTTGAACAAAAAAATACGCTATATTTTACTACCTTTACTGCATTAATATTAATATTGCATGTATAGTATTGCAGTAATGTGGTATAGTATATTCTACAAGTTATGGAATGGCCCATATTCCACACGAGCAAAAATTTTGTGGTCCGAGCCGAAGGCGAAGACTACAGTTTGCGAGTGCGGATTATGCCATTCCAAACGTGTTGCAGACTATACTTTCTCCAACAAGATTTTAGAAATTATACAAAAAATGTTGATTGATTATAACAATTTTCATAAACCATGAAAGAATTTTTTTGACGCCAGATGCCAGTTCATAAATAGCTTATAATAACAGCATTTATATTTTATGCTTTTTTTTTCGTAATAACTGGCCCATTGTATCATTACCAAGTTCCCTTATTTCTGGTGGCGTACATTTCATATCTGTATCTTTATTGCCACTTGACAATTTTCTCTGCAAAATGTTATTTGGTTAATTTGCTATGAAATATATTATTATTTAGCTAAACTTACTGTCCTAGAGATCTCTAAAAATCTGTAAAAGTTAACAGGAAACCAAAAGTATTCAAAACTTCAAAACGTCAAACGCGAATTCAGAAATAAATAAATATGAAACAGTCATAACCATAGCAACCGAACTAAGATATTTGATATTCCGCGCTAATAGGCGGTTAAACAAATTCTGATTTGTCGAAAGCCGTGTGGAATGGATCTTTTCAATTTAACGGCTATCTCTTTCTATCGCTGTAAGAAAATAGCGCGAACAACTGCCAGTTGGGCTGTCAAACGAAACGTAAAAACTATTGCAGTCATTAAAATACCTGTATTCTCAGTGAAAATTTGCACCGTTAGACATTTTAACTTCAATAAAAGCTTTTGTAACTTATTTCGATAAGATTTTTTAAAGTTATCTGAGATATTCTCACATTTTACGTCTAATTCTTTTTAGAAACAAACGCCATAGATCTCAGTTGTTCTTACTATGCGCAGATCCCCATTGCGCATATATTCTATCTCTTTAAATTGAAAAGGTCCATTATTTCAAACGGCGTACGGAATTATATCAAACAGTTTATTGGAATAATATTGATTCCAACATAATTTTTAGTTGTGGAATATGTAGTTTCCAAAATAGTATTGGAGAAAAATCATTACATTTCAACATGGCTAAAATCCCCTCGTTATCATTACCGAAATATTTGTACAATGCAGATAGGTACACCCAGCAATGAATAGTATGCGGTGATGATATATTTATTTATTTTTATTAATTACATATTTGTAAAATTAAATAAACTTCAAAATTTACATTTTCGCCTATATCCAGTAACATTAAATATTTGTGGCAACTTTTGTTTAATTTAACCGACTCGAGATTTCAATGTTGCACATGCTATCCTGGACACCTGTATACTACAACTACAACCCATGTTAGTCTTATGTGATGTTTCTACTCATCATTTTTAACGGTTTACTAGTTATTTTCATTATTATGTATAATCAGAGATATAAACAAAGATTATCTCGTATTTATCAAATATTCAAATATGTTGGTACCAATAAAGGCGTTAAACAACTGTAAGTATAGGTACTTAACTCCACTGTTTAAGTATTTGATTTTGATTACAATAGTATTCAGTCAAATAACAGTAGATACATGATGTTTTCAGCCTTTTATTTTCTAGTTACTTTAAAAATAATTTATTATAAATTAGAACAATCAATAAAATATTTACATGGAAGTTCTTTGATTCACCATTTAATATTTCAAGGATTTGTGTAGCTATAATTAACTCTTCTTTAAATATTTACTAATTATGTACCTACATAAATTACTACATTTAAAATTTATACGAATAAAAAACATTGGCACACATCTAACAATAGTTTCGATATCTTCAAGGCTTGGTTGACCTGAGCCTCCCAAAGGGTCAAAGAAGTAAAGTAATTAGGAAAGTATTCGTCAACACAGCATTTCGTGTCCTGGTGGGTATATTTAGCTACCAGGCTGGCGGCCACGATCAGCTGGTTGCGTGACCGCACGAACTTGCAAGTAGCGTGTATAGGGTGAGGTGTCCCTGCCATTATGTAGCGAAAGGGGAACTGAGAAAAACTGGAATGTTCTGGCTTCTACCAGGGAGAGCTTTAAGGTATGTGAGTGATTGAGTATAATAGGATATTGAATTTAATTATAAACTGTTTAGTATTCATAAGGATAGTTTTGGCAAGTAATTACATGACTTTCATTATGTTCCCTAATACTTTCCATATTTTAAGGAATTTTTTAGAATATATATTATATATAAAACAAATAAATATATCATCACGGCATATTACCCATTGCTGGGTGTGCCAATCTGCCTTGTACACAGATGTCGGTAATGATGATGACATATTTGTACCGTGCGGGCGTTTACCAGGCGTCACCTCACGGGCACTCATTGCTGGCGTGGAGAGTGCACCACAGAGGTCAATTTTGTGTCATTTAAAATTTGAAATATTTGCATCGGTCGGGATCGAACCCGGTTCCCCAGATTATAAATTATTGTAAACCTAAATATATTTTGTGATAATTTGATATATGGCTCGGCAACCTTTTTTCGTTACGGGTCAAATTTTAACCTTTATATATTTACCAATGATCTTTGGTTTACACATGAAATAGGGGGTAAATGTGATATTGAAAATAATAGAAGAATGTACCGTCAGAAAGCTCTCCAATATTTATGTTTTTAAATTAGTTACGAAAAAGTTCCCTTAAAAATTATCCCTCATCTTAAAATTAAGTTAAAATAATAACAAAATAAACATTTCAAGAAAAATATTCTCATCTTCAGAGACCAGAGGTCCTAAAAGACCGTATCTCATAGAGTGGTTAAGATTACAGATTATTTAACAAGGAAACCTTGCTAGATATCTTAACAACTCTACTTCCCAGGATGTCTATGACCAAAAAAATAAATATTTGCTAGGATTTTGTAGGAATAATTAAATAATTGTAAACATATTGTTAATTTATAATACTGACTATTTCACTCATAAATTTATAAGATAATCCAAATTCAGGATTCTACATAAGGCATTTTCGAAAATTCTACCGGTGAACTGTTACCGGTATATATCAGTCAACAGCTGTTTACCAGGTTACAGTTACCGGAATTGATATTTTAAGAACGCAAGTGGTAAACCGGGTAGATTTATAACCTATGAAAAACTATTGAAAGATTAAAACAGATTTGAAATTTGAAGTAGTTAACAAACTGAGCACAGTCCTACTTCCGATTCCCACATTGAACACATTTTCACTTTTAACGCGCGCGCTTTGCTTGACATCACTAACTTTTTTGAGGTTAGATTCTTCATTTACCGCATTTACCGGCTGAATTACTCGATCCACAAATCATGGATCCGGTAGATTGATCTGGTAGATATGGTATAATTTTCGAACACGGTAACTATTAACCACTTGTATTTTCGAACGCAATCGGTAGATGCGGTATCTACCGGTAGAATTTTCGTAAATGCCTATTGTTTCCAAGTTTTATTTCGACAAAACACCTTCACAAAAAAAAATTCGCACCCGTTAATCCAATAAGATGTCGTATTTTTACAAGTAAGTGAGTTTTGATAAGCGAAAATTTTTTGATTTTTTAAAAACATATTGTTTACATATCTGTCAATGTGTTTATATTTTCATTGTTATCAGTTTTTATTAAAAACGTGTCGATTCGGACAGGAATCTATTTAAAACGTTGAAAAAGCAAACTTAAATATAACACCTCAAAACACAATAAAAATTAAAAGATTTTTGTCAAGAAAAAAATATATAAATGATTACCAGATTTTTATTTTGGATATAGTCATCCTAATACCACTCGTGGATAAATTTTATCCTGGAAAAAATTTCCGATTGCTTTACTCGAGCCTGTTGCCAATTTATCTCGTGACATTGATAAAAAATCACTCGTTTGACAAATAAATTGCTAGGCAACCAGCTCTCGTAACAATCTGAAAAATTTTCCGGCAAAAATTTACCAGTTATATTATATATGAGAATATAATTCATGAGTCACGTGACATGTTTTTCGCCAATCAATATTCAGAATCTCCCTAGTTACATGTCTATCACAGCGATGATAAAAAACAAAGAAATTATCACCTTACTCTTCGTTACTAAGGGATTTGGTTTCTTTATTTGACATTGCCAGTTAATTTTGAGTATAAAAATGTGCGATAATCGTTGGGTTGATATCAGCAACGATGAAAATAATAAGACAATTGTCAAATTAATTATGTTACAATACAATATATTAAAAAATAGGTTAGCAGCACACACAATATGTCACAAAAATTCATTATATTCTCTCATTAAATATAAGCTCGTGATGTGATTAATAATCGACGATATTGCTCGTGAAACCGAAGCAGCACATTTCACTCGTCCGTCGGACTCGTGAAATCTGCAACTCGGTTTCACTTGAGAATATCATCAATGTTAATCATACCACTTGTTATATTACGTATGAATATAATTTTGAATTTTATATGGAACCAAATCAGAATTTAATAGTTTATTTTTAAATTTTTGTATTGGAATACTTTCATAAGGTCTGTTCGTTTCGCTACTTTAAGTCTACGGTTTACTGCCGCCTCCATATAAAGTATATGGTCGCGGCAATAAACCGTAGACGCAAACGAACAAACCTATTGACACGTAAATATTTATTGTTAGGTATGTATGTGTTTCAGAAGTTTTAGGTTAGCGTTTGTAATTTTATAATTGCTTTCGAATTAGTGTTGAGCCATGTTTTTTCTATTTTGAGAAAAATATTCTCATTGTTAGTACAAATTTTACGCAAAACCTGTATTAAGAGTGTAAAGAGAAATTAGGATTACTCAGCATGTCTACCATGCCAGAGATCCTGACAGTATATAGCCCTAAGTTAAAATGAGGCATCTTAATTCGAAGTGTACGGTAAATTTATATTTATTCTATTTTTATAAAATATGTATTATGTATTTGTGATTCATACGCAACTAAAAGTTTTCTTATAGAAGTAAGTAAATAAAAACCAAGTATAAAGTACCAGTAAATAGAAAAGTTGTAAAAAGTTGGAAACAATTTTACTTCTTTGCCGAGACTATATCAATAAAATGTTCCACAAATTTATTTGATCAAATATTTCGTTTCATGATTGTACAGCAGATATAAAAGTTTGGTAAAAAGGAAAACTACAAAGACAGTGACTAATTTGTAAGGCTAAAATAATAAAGCAATAAATCTCAATCGTGATAAAAAATACTTAAAATAAACATTATGCCGTGTTAGAAGTGAATAAATTCGTTGTCTAAATCTAAAACATACAATACAAAAAACGAACTGTAATTTGTAATTGCACTACCGTTTGCTGGGTTGCCTGCACACGAGGCGCAATCAGTTCTAATTTAAATCTACTTCTGTCAACATTCAGTCTTATCTTAGATAGCCATGAAATTTAGCCGAGCAGGTGCAATACAGTAGTAATTAGATAATAAAAGTGCTGTATAAACAACAATTACACTACTTTAGATTAGTTCTTTTAATGTTTTGAAAAATTCTGCGAGAAAAGTAAACGAAACAATCTAAATACTGCAGTAATTATGAGATATACGACTGAAAAATTTGTAATTTTTAGGAAGTTACGGATTACGTTAGAATTATTGAGAATAAGAAAATCAGATAGGCATAGGAAAACAAAATTTACACTAACCTTTTAAACAGTTATTTAACTGTCATTTGAAATTAAATTGCAAAAGTTAAATTAATAGACCTTTTCACTTTAACGGCTATCTCTTTCTATCGCTGCAAATAGTAAAAAAATGGTGCGAACCACTGCCAGTTGGGCTGTCAAACGAAACTTTAAAAATATTGCAGTCATTAAAATACCTGTATTCTCGTGAAAATTTGCATCATTGGACCTTTTTACTTCAATGAAAGCTTTTGTAACTTATTTCGATAAGATTTTCTAAAGTTATCTGGGATATTCTCTCATTTACGTCTAATTTTTTTTTAAAAAACAAATGCCATAGATCTCAATTTTTCTTACTATGCGCAGATCCACATTGCGCATATCTTCTATCTCTTTAAATTGAAATGGTCTATTAGACCTCAGCAAATCAATTTTTTAACGTATCGTTGACAGTTTTTAAGTTAACTTGAAATTATTTTGTGCAGTGTTTAAGCCACTATACTTGCCGTCAAATAAGTATGAACTGGAAATTTCTACACTGTTACCAATTCATATGGGCAATGTTTTGAACACTGCGTGGCAAGGGACAGAGTGCGGAAAGGGAAAAAGTTGAGCATCAGTTCATACTCATTTGAGAGGTAGAGCTGTAGTCAAGCTGTAGTTCATTATTTTGCCACCAGATGTCATATCGTCTAGCAATACATGCCAATAGGAGGTAATTAATTAAAAGAAGATTGATATTTATTGGGAACTTTTAGTGGAAGGAAAGAACAGTGAACTGCATTATTGTTAAAAGGAAATACTTTGAACATAGTTAAAATAAAATTTTACAAAATATGAAGCATGTTTCATATTCTCAACAATTCTAGCATCACCCCCGAATTTTGAAAATGTTCAGTGCCTCTAAATGATTTATTATTTATTCATACAAAATTAGTTCTGTTTATTGTAAAGTATGCGTAAATATGATAAAGAAAAATTGTACAATATCTCTATATTTTTTCGCTACTTATACAAATGACATAATAAAAGAACGTCATTATCATTATGTATCATAATCACAAACTCTACATAATGATCGTATTCTATGACTAATGATAAACTTTGTTGAATTACCTATATCTATATCAATTTATAATATTCAAACCTGGATTTAATAGTTCAAACAAGCATGTTTTATGCTTTTCAAATGTAAGTCCTTAACGATTTAATCTCATTAATGTTAAATGTAATTTTGAATGATTAAAAATCAAATCATAGTAATGTTTGTATCATTAGTGAGTTTTAACATTTATTTTCTTCCATTAGGTGTTAATAATTACAATGTTCTTTTCCCTATACACTATAAGAAGTTTGCACCTGGCAACGTGTAAATTTACATTTTGGCTTTGCCAGGTGCTCAGTTTAGTAATGAACGGTTATTATTAAAGCAAGCATTACATCTTGGGTAAGAGTTTTACTGTCCAACTATACGGTCCTTTTCCCTATTTGAATGGATTCAAGCAATTTTCAACTTTCATGGACATGTAATGTACACTGAAAGGAGGCTAAATTTTCACAGTAGCAACGATTAGTGTTGGTAGGTAGGATTTAAAAGTCATTTGTTCAAATGATTGCTGGACGAGTTATAATATGAATATTTGCACATTTTAGCTTACAATTACAGTCACGTTTGGAAAACTTGGGCCGTGTGTAAGGTTTAGGTTATTGTTGTTATATTTAATTAAATGTACAAAATAATCTGTTCGGCGTTTTATAAAATGTCCAGATTACGCAGCCAAATAGACACTTACATAATTGACGTCACACGCAAGAGAGAAATAGAATATCTTGCATCCAAACAAACCCCTGCTCGTTGTCTTATGTCCCTCTCCATAGTACTATACCTGCCATTCTTTTTGCATCTGTCATTTGTGTTATAACCTAATTCACTATTTTGATTTGTTTTATTCATTGTTTTCTTAAAAATGAGTTTGAAGCGAGAAGAGGTACCTGGGGCAACTTTTTAGTTTAATAATATTGAGGATTATTCGATAATAAAACTAAAATGATGGTTGACTGGAGTGTAGAGATGACAGTTCTTTGTTTGAAAGTCGTCACCTTAGCAACAATTACTTCTATGCTTTGCCGGTAGAAGCGCCTGTGCAAATTGCAATTGTGTAAGTGTTTTTTGTAAAACATTATTAAGCCAAAGAAGGTTTAACAATCTGGCCGCGACCAGGAGTTTTATTAAAAGAGGGATTTTATAATCTGGCTGTGGCTTTCATTAAAACCTTAATAATATCGTTAATTTTTGATTCGTTTTAGCCTCCTGAAATAAATTTTAAAAGTACAAGCACCATTTTTGAGACACTCTGACTATCTGAATATAGATAGTAGTAAAATGTTTTATTTTGTTTCTGTCTACTTAGCGATTAAATAAGACATTTATTCACTCATGCAAAACTATTGTAGTCTACAATTTTATGCAAACATTAACGAGGTGTGAGACGAGTTAAAAAGAAGTTATGGAGGTAGATAATGCAGGGAATAAATAAATGGCGCGTATTTCGTGATGGTATAGAATTTCATCACGATAAGTAGCAAAACGACGTAAAAATACCGAGACAAATCATTCAGTGTGATGCCCCATGCAGCTCTAGCGTGACGAAATATCATATTCTAATGCGATCATTAGCGACTAGACATGCATTTTTTTTAAAAGTTTCTTCTTTTGTTGCTGGATGTTTTGCATAGGACAACTAGAACTTGTCCTGTAATGAGTTTTTAATAAAAAAATCTCATTAGTAGTGAATTAAAACGCTAATTATTTCATGGAATGGAATAACTACGAAGAATATAAGAAATAAATTGAATGAAAAACGATTTTAATTACTAATGTGAAATATGAAAAGTAAAAGTCATTCATGTCACACTACGATATTATTCATCTAAAAGTGTTCACATTCCAGGTATTAATTCTAAAATTAGGATTATAAATATTTCATAAATCTAATCAGATCAAGGCAGTCATTATTCCAATATCAATAGATTTTATTTTATAATTTAACTGTATACAGGGTATCCCGCGACTCGATTTGCCATAGCTTTAGTGTGTATTCCTATTGTCATTTTAAGTCGAAAATACATCCGAAAGTCAATAGCCGCATTCTTCTTGCGTTGAATCAGATCCATCTTACATGGATCAGTAAATTGCATGTTCTTTCGAATTCTGATCGGTATTCCCACTCCAAGACTAATAGCGTTTTCCTTTTACATAATTAGTGCGCACTTTTTTGCACTGAGTACATAAATCGTTTTTGATTTACATCATCAGTGCGCACTAATTGAGTTCTACGTGTTCCATTTATACTTTTCGAGTGAACTGAACCTTACACAGTGCGCACTTTCTTGCACTTACTACAATCATTAGTTCTTGCCAGTGCAAACTGTCAAATACATATATGTTGAGTAGTAAAAAGTGTCTACGTAAGTACAATGGATGTAAGTTTGTTAATAATAGAAGAATTATTGGAAACGAATCTTGTACAGTGATGTCCACAGCTACATAACCTCTGTATTGAAAGTGACAGCTAATAAACTTGCACTGGACTTTTGCATCAAGTTTCATTTAAAATGCACTACGCACGTGTTATATCAACAACTAGTACCGGACATGACGTCATTGCCTACACTAAGTGCAAAACTAAATATGTAAATGGAAAACGCTATAAGTAATCCAGATCAGTACCATCTACTCCAACAAAAAATTGGATTAGAAGGATCAGATCACTTTAGATTCAAAAATGGCGGAAGCGGTGGAAGAAATATGCATTTAAGGTTCCAAAAGAAATTAAAACAAGAATAAACAATTGTAAATACAGGAAATATTTATATATTTTTCATTACTCGACTTCTTATTAAACTTAACAGAGCACGACATCACAGAGAGAGGAGGTCCAGTTCCCTGGTCACCGAGGTAACTAGAACTAACTCATTAACATAACTATTATTTTTGGGGATACATAGAGTAGAGTATACGCAAAAAAATCCCAAATCAGGGATGAATTAATTCTTCAAATAGGAAGGACTAGAATAAGTATTCAGGAGACATTTGAACAATTTAATCTACTTATATTTTTACCTCCCGCTACCCTTGGTAAGGGAGGTATAGGGATCGTGCTAAAAATCGCATATAGAGATTTTGGTAAATGAACACGTTTTAAGGTTCATATAGAATCCAATTTTAACATTTTCACGATGATGTCTGTGTGTATGTAGGTGTGGATCCTCCATTCTAACTCAAATACTATCATTCAGAAAATTTTGAAACCTTGAATTTCGACGTTTTTCTATTATGGAAAGAGCCCATTAGATTTTGATGTAAATTGAATAACCGAAAATGGCATTATACTTGAAGCTCAAAATAGTTTTTCTTCGAAAAGTACTTTTAGATGTAATTTTTTGAGATTAATGTTATTAAAATCAAAGATTATTAAATTTTCTACAGATTTGCATCAATACTTTTTCTACATACCTTATGGATCAATTTATAAAATAATCAATATTTTAAATCTCAGAGCCTACGCTTTAAACGAAAAAACTCCTTGGTTACGCAGTTATTCAAATGTATATAACATGTAACTGACAGATAAATATCACTATCAAAGAACTAATCATTTCAAAATAATAATAGTAATGTTTTAAAAAGAAAATAGTAAATATAACAATAGGAAAGGAAATCAATACAGTTTGCAGCATAAGTAAATATGTAGGTATGTATTAAGATTAATAAAAATTAACGATTGGCAAAAAAGTTTAAGCTAATCCTCATTTTTGGATTAATGAATTCTATTCTATCTCGGTATTTCAAATTTAATCTTCATTTTATTATCGAAAAAGATAGTTACTTGGATTAGATTAGACTATATTTTAAGAAATAAATAGCGAAAATTAGAGGAAAATTCGCTAATCCAAAAATAAGGATTAGCTTAAACTTTTTTGTGATTTCAGCTGTAAATGGCGGGAGATATTATGTTAGCCACACCAGATTTTTATTATTAATCGGCGCAACTTATCTATAAATAGTACAACAAGATACACTTTACTTCGTATCGAAACTCTCACAAAATATATTGGCTTGCAGCTGTTAGGAAATGAACTTTTCTGTGCGGTAACAGAGAATCTTATCTTTTATGATTATGAATTATGACTCTATAATATGTATGTAGAATAGACGATGAAAAGTATGTTTAAATTTAGAAATTCTAAACGAACCAGATTGATATATCACTAGAATAAAATTGAACGTTTTTTTTAGTAAGACGAATGAGCTTGTAGCAATAATTTAAATGAACTGTAAACAAACAATTAATTATTATCGCGACCCCCTAAATTTATTTCGCCATCCCTTGGATGCCTGCACTCTCCAAAAATGTTTTTCAAAATCAAAGAATAATGATACGGATTAAGGCTAATCAATATTTTGTTATAATTTATTGAAAGTTTTGTTTATTATTAACATACAAACAAAAACGTTCCCTCAAGGGAATGTTTGAAACAGTTTAAGTGCTTTCTACGTAAATACCATTTATATTCTAGAAAAAAGAGCGTAAAACCACAGAACAAATATAATTCTTCATACTTTTTATGCATTACTGTATACGTCTTACATTTTTATTGGTATATGTTACTAAAACAAACATTAATATGAGTTTGTATTGTCAAATAGTGGAGCAAAAAACGAAGTAAATGTTTCCTACTTCTAAGAACAAAATGACTAGAGTAAAACAGATGCATATCAATTCAAAGTGAAGTATTCGCATTTGCAAGGTGGGTGTTTACTCTAACTCCAAATACCTACAAACTAACAAGCAAACATTATCTGGGCCGCGTGTTGACTTTAGCGGGTCGGCACGAACGCATATAAAGGTCTTAGCATTTTTACGATGCTATAACGCCTCCTCACCCACCTTTTGTGACCGCGTTTATAAGTCTTATCTATTGTTTATTCAATATACCATGGAAAGAATATTCATATTTGAGGTATTAAACTCAAGAGAATGTTCCGATAAGACATGAATTCCATTCCTACAGTGGATGAAAGCTCATTTGCCAGTCGATGGTTTCCTGGAATCTTGTTGATTGTGTAGGAAGTATGTTAATATTTTTTAAGTATCCATGCTGTTCAGTAAAGGTTTAAGATACTGCTCATTTTGTTTAAAAGGCACAGGACATGAGAATAGGTTGAATATCTAATAAATGTTTTTAGTGAGTTGGTAGAAAGGGTCTCAATTGTAAAACTATGCCTAATATACTGTAATTCATTTGTATACTTGTATAAGTAAAAAGTAAATAAATAAATAAATATCGGCATATTACCCATTGCTGGGTGAGCCAATCTGCTTTGTACACAGATTTCCGTATTGATGACGCCGTTCGGGCGTTTACCAAGCGTCACTTGACGGGCACTCAATGCTGGCGTGGAGAGTGCACCACATATTTGACGCCAGACACTCAGGCACGTGGCCACGAGACCCCATAAAGTGATAGTTAATATTTTTTAATTAATTAAAACAGACCTTTGGCGTTCCGTTAACTTTATTTATTTATCTGTAGACCCGGCTTTGATCTCAACCGACCAAAATTATTCCGAATTTTAAATGGCACTCTCCGCGCTAGCAATGAGTACCCGTGGGGTAACGCCTGGTAAATGCTTGCACGGTACGAATTTCATCATCATTACCGATATCTGTATACAAAGCAAATTGGGACACTTAGCAAAACGTAATATGGCCTGTATATTTATTTATTCAACTATACGCGCTAACTTACACAAATGAACACAAAGTTTCGGTAGCTAGAGATCTGCAGCTGTCATCTAGTATTTCATTTTAATTGTCAATAGTCAAAAAATGGTCGTCACAATTAGGCTTATAAGTTACTAGACCTGATGCATTACACTATATCTAAGTAGGACGGTGAGGGCACATCTTCTCCGGAAATTCCGCCTTTATGCCAATGGAAAACCGTTTAATTAAATTAAATTTTTCCAGAAAATAGCTAATAAAAAAAACTACAGCTGTTAGTGGTTGCTAGCTTCACGCCGTGGTTTAGAGCCATTAATACTAGTAGTATATTAGACAAATGAACTGTTAACATAATATAAAATCCGTAGGGTTTATTTTTGTCACTTTTATCGGACATAACGATATTTACTGTCAGTGGTGAAAAAAATATCCATCGTTATCATTGTTGCATTAGTAACGAGATTTTAAATTTTTATTAAATATCCATTGTTACAATAAGTATTGTTTTTGATAATTTATTATAACTACAATATATTATTGAATTTCTTCTGTAATACTCAGCAACAATATAATAATTTAAATTTAAATATTTCAAAATGCGGCAACTACGAAATAGAATCATACCATAATACATAAAATAATACCTACCTATATAACAAAATGTGTTTCAGATTGTTATTAAAATGCAGTTCCAAACGCGTAGTTTGCGCACGACATAACAAATAAAATACAATATTTACAGCATCAAAATCTGCTGTTGTTGTTTCTTTCGCTAATAATAAAGAAAATTGGCACAAAGAGAATTTTGTAAAAGGTTTTGAGAATCAGCTAACCCTAAAATTGAGTATTTATTACAGCACTAAGCCACCTGGTTGAGAGCCCTCATATTTTATCCGCAACAAGACACCATTAGTTGTAGTGAAGTTCAATTAACGAGTTTATAATTAATTGTTACAGTTGCTGGCGGTGCCGGGGACATTTATAAATCCTTTTGATGCTGCAATGGCACTCAAAGCAGAGAGGAAGCCAAGAACGTTACCTCGTAAGTGATTTGTAATTTATAAATAAAGTAATTTACAAAGAAGAGAAAGAGCTAATGTTTAATTGAAAGTAACATTGAATTCAATATTTACATAATGTACAAATGTAACAATATGTATATCGTAAGAAGATTGTAAAACCCATTGTTTTACGGAACTTAATTGTTAAATACTCGAAATTTAACATACAGCATTTATTTTTACGAAACCTACGTTTTGGTTACACTTATACCTTCTTTATTGTATATTGTAACGTCGTTCTTTTAACAATAAACGCAATGATTGAGATTTCAAATATTTGTTAACAGATAACACCTACTATTCTATTCTACAGTC
Organism: Harpalus rubripes; assembly: GCA_963082715.1. Classification (NCBI taxonomy): domain Eukaryota; kingdom Metazoa; phylum Arthropoda; class Insecta; order Coleoptera; family Carabidae; genus Harpalus; species Harpalus rubripes. Next base: position 16,679,008 of record OY720450.1, read on the forward strand.
GAGATAATTACCCGCGTTTTATGAAACGCCTAGACATTTTATAATTCGACTAGCCAAATTGTAAAATACTAAGGCCCAAGTGCTAGAACATCAGATATCACACAGTTACATGTAACAGACAGGTACCTGACGATTTGACGTGCTATAAAGTATATTGTGCATCATGAAAGCTGTGTTACATGTAACAGCGACTTCACGATCAGTTACCTGACTGTTACGTACTGTCAACATGTCATATTGGTAATATTTTGCTCGTATGTAATTTTGATGTTCAAAATCATCAAACAATAATATTAATAATATAATTCGCGTATTTCGATCTAGAAATATCAGAAAACGAAATAACCTTGATATATGAAGTGGATTTTAAGAAAGGTTAGATTTCGAAAAAATTTGCCAGAAATTTAGTTAAAGAACAAGAGGATAACTTATAACCAGTAACTATAAAAAGTAAATCAATTTTAGCAGAAATATAGCGGTTTTACCCGTTAACAATAAATCGTCCAATTTATTGACGGATAAATTGATTAATTTATCTTACAAGTCGTTGAGAATTTACATTTAACGATTTTCTATCAATTTATTTTTGTTGAAATTAAGATTACCAACTTCTTAATATTATCTTATTTGTTTGTGAGGTTGGAGTTTAACCTATCGGCGCTTTAGTTTATATATATATATATATATATATATATATATATATATATATATATATATATATATATATATATATATATATATACTTAATTATAACCTTGGAAACAAGCACACATCCAGTATAGTTTGAAATGTTAAATACTATAGAGTTGGCACTGGAAAAGTAACCAAAAATTCCCCAAAAAATCGACGGAACACGTTCTATTTCATCAATTTATTGATTTTTCTCTTTTACACGCACAGATAAATTGAAGTTCGCAGTCGATCAATGAATCGATCGATTTATCTTTAAGTGTGATACAGTCATTACAAAAATATTGCATATTTGTTTACGATTCTTGGATACAGGTCATTATTATGTTTGTGCTTTCTTCATTTTTTGTTCCGTGCGTTTTATTTAAGGATTTTTCAAATAATTGCGGCAGATGATTTGCGGATCGTTCGAAGAACTGTGAAATGAATAATTAAAAATAATTTTACCTAAAATAGCCAATTTATCTTTGTATCTTAAAATTATATTTATTAAATGATTATTCTCGAAAGACGTGAAATTCCTTTCTTTAGTTTTCTCTTTAAAATAACAAGTATGATTTAATATTTCTAAGCAGAGAACAGTGAAAAAATTTATTTTTTGCTTGAATGTTACTTCAAAAACTACAACATGTACAGTCGATCACACAAGAGAATATTGGTTTCAGGAATGTTAAATGCTAGCAAGATTTCTGTAATGCGACACTACGATTACAAATAATTTACTATAACTTACATAGTATATAATACGTAATATATGAACCGTTCCAAGCAAGACTCCTTTTTCACACCTGCTTTCTTTCGTGTCACCGACTGTACACCATTGTTCAAAAGTATTTGTCCACTAGTATTTTCCCATTTAATTTTTAACTTATTTCACCTCTAGTAGAGGAAGGAATTGTCTTTGGCCAAAAAATCAATGATGAGTTTTTAATGAATACGCTTGTTTTAGGGACTCTAGATTCTAGAATACGATTTTACTATTTGTATGGAGATGTGTGCATTTCTGATAACTCTATTAGGTACTAAATTACAAAAATTGCATTTATTTTCGTATTTCTGGTTTTTACATACATATGAAGAGCTCATTAGAATTTGGTAATAATTGGCCAATCGAAAGTACCTCTTCTCTTTGAGCTCTTAAAAATTTGTCTTCAAAAAACTCAGTTAAATATCATTATTTGGTACTTTACGTTATTGGACTGTTTCCAACAGATGTTCTAATCGTTCTAATACTATTAATTGACTGTTGACAGTGTCAAGTACACTTTACATCACTTACTTAGTATGTTACCAAAATAATTTTCTGGAAATATATAACCTTTTGCACGAAACCTTCTGTATCTACGAATCGGTATGTTGACAATATCAGATGTTAAAGGAACAATAAGATTATTTTACGATACACAGCAGATAGACAAAGCATTAATTCATATCTTCTTTTCAACAGAGCGGTGCAAATAATAGCTCATTGGCATCCAATTTTATAAGGCAAACAGTGGCAATATGCCGCTTTGTTATAATCGCGATATTTATAGTTTTATTGCTGAGAGAATCAATTTTCTTGACTATTATCATATATCAGCTGATTAACTAAAAAGACGCCATATTAACTTGTGACGAAAACAAGTATGATCTTTAACCAAAACTGCCAAAAAAGTATAACATTAAATAGGCATTATATTCAAAAATTGCGGCTCCAATAAGAAAAAATCTGATGTGGTCAACACAACACCTGCCGCCATTTAAGTTTTGTTAATTTAAATATAGATACTTACATATTTAGTTATGCTGGAAACTGTATTAAGTTCCATTCCGTATAACTGTGGTTCTATGTCCTATTTTCTTTTTAAAACTTTACTATTATTAATTTGAAATGATTAGTTCTTCGACAGTGACATTTATCTGTTAGTTACATACATTTGAGATATGTACTGTGTATCCAAGGAATTGTGTTTGTTTGAAGCGTAGGTTCCAAGATTTAAATTATAGATAATTTTATAAATTTATTCATAAAATATATAGAAAAAGTATTAATGCAAACCTGTAGAAAATTTAATAATCTTTATCATCATCATCATGGTATATTACCCAGTGCTGGGTGTGCCAGTCTGTTTGTTCGCAGATATCGGTAATGATGATGAGATATTTGTACCGTGCGGACGTTTACCAGGCGTCACCTTACGGGCACTCATTGCTGGCGTGGAAAGTGCACCACAGGGGTAAATTTTGTGCCATTTTTAAAATTCGAAATAATTGGCGTCGGTCGGGATCGAACCCGGTTCCCCAGATTCGCGACCAGACACTCAGGCACGCAGCCACGAGACCCCGTAAATAATAATCTTATATTTTATAAATCTCGAACAAATAACATTTAAATGTATTTTTCTTAGAAAAACTATTTGAGCTTCAAGTAAAGTACCTTTTCCGGTTATCGGATTTACACCAAAATCTAATAGCTTATTCCCATATTAGAATAAGGTAGAAATACGAGGTTTCAAAACTTCCTGAATGATACACATACACACACACACGCACACACACACACACACACACACACACACACACACACACACACACACACACATACACACACACACACACACACACACACACACACACACGAAAATGTTAAAATTGGATTCTAGGGACCTTGAACGTGGTCATTCACCAAAATCTCGATACGCGGTTTTTAGCACGATCCCTATACCTCCTTTACCTAGGGTAGCAAGAGGTACAAATTTAGTAAAATATGAAGCTCTGCATTACATTTTTCCGCATTTTATAAAAATTTCCCTAAGCATTCTCTATCAAATTTATTGAAAGCGCTCACGGTTCATGGTTGTTTAACAATGACAAAACTTTCCACAAAACACCACTAAACGCTTGTTGTACGTGTTAAATAATTACAGAGCCATTGACGGTGGCATGTAAAGCTGTATCTTTGTCATAAAACAATAGTTACTGTCGTGCTAACTATTCCACAATGGGTTGTGACGGTCCTCCGCTAGCCGTACTGTAGTTCCATCTCGTTAATTTTACAACCGCCGCAGCGCTGGAGCAAGGCTCAAGTGGATACTTCAAGAGATACGGATTCGAGTAAACAGTTCTTGTGATAATGGTGATTGTCACTATTGTGGTACATCAACGAATAGATATAATGGATAAGTGAGTGAATGATAGTTTATTTAGCCACAAAAAATGATGATCTAACTTTACCTAGATTGCAATTCCCAGATGAAATATCAACTTATTTATTGTAATTGGTCCGGTATTGATGAGCAAATAAAAGTAAAATCATCCCAATAAAAATGAAAAAGTTATGTATACTGTCAATAATTTGTACTCTTGGATTGGCAAAGGCTATAACTTGTCTACTGCAGTAAATGAGCAAGAAAAAAAGTTTTTTTTTAATTTAACTAAGGCCGTATCTTAAATTTGTTGATTTTGGCCAAAATTAATCTCAAATAGTTAATGATAACAGCTAAGTATAATAACATCTAAAATGATATATTCGAAAATTCAAATACGGATCACTCCAGACTATTACCACAAATGGTCGTCAAAATGCAGTATCCATACATTTAATTAACCCAATACTTGCCATAATTCATATAGTTATGTAGGTACTTGTATTTTTTCTAGTAAATTGCATTAAATATGTTCCAAGAAACGCATTTTCATCAAAAAATAGGTTATTACATCAAATATGTTATATTAACATAATTTGTAAATAACTGATTAATATACTCCATTTATTTCGATAAATTTTAATTTTCAGCATAAACATTTTACTTATTTTTATTTAAATTCTTTTTGACATTTCTCGTACGCCGCCATTTAACGGCATTAAGTTTTTGGTTCAAAAAATAAACACGTAGAGGTCGCCGACATATATGAAATGTTCTATTAACGAGTAATTAGCCATCACATTTTCTCAATAGATTTTGTTTTAATCGTACCGTAATTAGGATTTTTGCGGCACCGGCCTTTTCTTAGAAAAAAATTAAAGTTCTTTTGGAGCGGTACATTAAGACAATTTTCTACGAATGGTTTTACAATTCTAATAACTACTGCTATATCTAATAGTTGTGTAAAGTGTAAACAGTGGCGACCGCCATTTCTTCAATCTTATTGTTGCTCTGTACAGCGATATTTGTTTATCTAACATATCAACACGGCCCGTGTAAACATTGTATTGCTTTATAAGATTTAAGCTTGGAATTGTGATATGTTTCTTTTATTTCCATAAAAGGTGTAAGGTCCAGGTGAAATTATGCTTATATCAACTTCATTTGTATTACATTAGTCCAAATCTTTGAAAAATTACTTATATATTTTCAAATGACTTACTTAGAAACTAAGAAATTGTTTTTCTCTCATTTTCAGCAAAAATGTTCAATAGACCCTTATCAATCTAATAATCCATTTGCCAATGCTACCTGCCAATGTCCTATTTTTGGGACGTAAATAAAAAGAAAAGAATTTTTTTAGAGAAAATGTTATTTTTATAGTATAAAAAATTAATTAATATATTGCACAAGGATGTACAATACAATTAACTTTTATTTAGTTCAATATTTAAATTCAAAATAAAAAATCTGATGTGGCCAGCACATTACTTTCCGTCAGTACTATGTATGTAAAGATTCTATTTCTTGTACATTACCTTCCGGCTGTTTTATGTATTTTATACAAATTCCATACAGGAAATTTCTGGCAAAAGACCCTATATTTCCAGTAAAATTAGAAGACAAGCAAACTGCTGGCAATTGCACTTGATACTAACATCTTTCAATCAGAATTTTAGTAGCGGTTTCCATAGCTGTCTACTTTATGAAATTTAATTTCATTATAATTTTTTAACTCTATTTCCATTTAATATTAAGTATAAAATGCAGTCAAATCGTACAGAAAATAAAATATTCATTAATATTTATAATAACAGTAAATATGAAAAAATGATATTTAACATTTCAAGGAAAAAATCTTCAAATGAGTGTACTTCCGGCTGACCAATTGTAATCAAAATCTAATCAGCTCTTCATATAGATGTATCGAAGAAGAATACGACAGATTTATAATTTTTAGAATTGTAGTATTAGAGTTAGAAAAAAATCTTCAAATGAGGGTACTTCCGGTTGACCCATTGTAATCAAAATCTATTCAGCTTTTCATATGGATGTAACGAAGAAGAATACGAAAGAATTATAATTTTTGAAATTGTAGTATTAGAGTTATCGCAGACGAAATTTTTGTTACACACGCACACGCGCGCACACACACACACACACACACACACACCCACACACACACCCACACACACACACACACACACACACTCACACACACACAAACACACACACGAAAATGTTAAAATTGGATTCTAGGGACCTTGAACGTGGTCATTCACCAAAATCTCGATACGCGGTTTTTAGCACGATCCCTATACCTCCTTTACCTAGGGTAGCAAGAGGTACAAATTTAGTAAAATATGAAGCTCTGCATTACATTTTTCCGCATTTTATAAAAATTTCCCTAAGCATTCTCTATCAAATTTATTGAAAGCGCTCACGGTTCATGGTTGTTTAACAATGACAAAACTTTCCACAAAACACCACTAAACGCTTGTTGTACGTGTTAAATAATTACAGAGCCATTGACGGTGGCATGTAAAGCTGTATCTTTGTCATAAAACAATAGTTACTGTCGTGCTAACTATTCCACAATGGGTTGTGACGGTCCTCCGCTAGCCGTACTGTAGTTCCATCTCGTTAATTTTACAACCGCCGCAGCGCTGGAGCAAGGCTCAAGTGGATACTTCAAGAGATACGGATTCGAGTAAACAGTTCTTGTGATAATGGTGATTGTCACTATTGTGGTACATCAACGAATAGATATAATGGATAAGTGAGTGAATGATAGTTTATTTAGCCACAAAAAATGATGATCTAACTTTACCTAGATTGCAATTCCCAGATGAAATATCAACTTATTTATTGTAATTGGTCCGGTATTGATGAGCAAATAAAAGTAAAATCATCCCAATAAAAATGAAAAAGTTATGTATACTGTCAATAATTTGTACTCTTGGATTGGCAAAGGCTATAACTTGTCTACTGCAGTAAATGAGCAAGAAAAAAAGTTTTTTTTTAATTTAACTAAGGCCGTATCTTAAATTTGTTGATTTTGGCCAAAATTAATCTCAAATAGTTAATGATAACAGCTAAGTATAATAACATCTAAAATGATATATTCGAAAATTCAAATACGGATCACTCCAGACTATTACCACAAATGGTCGTCAAAATGCAGTATCCATACATTTAATTAACCCAATACTTGCCATAATTCATATAGTTATGTAGGTACTTGTATTTTTTCTAGTAAATTGCATTAAATATGTTCCAAGAAACGCATTTTCATCAAAAAATAGGTTATTACATCAAATATGTTATATTAACATAATTTGTAAATAACTGATTAATATACTCCATTTATTTCGATAAATTTTAATTTTCAGCATAAACATTTTACTTATTTTTATTTAAATTCTTTTTGACATTTCTCGTACGCCGCCATTTAACGGCATTAAGTTTTTGGTTCAAAAAATAAACACGTAGAGGTCGCCGACATATATGAAATGTTCTATTAACGAGTAATTAGCCATCACATTTTCTCAATAGATTTTGTTTTAATCGTACCGTAATTAGGATTTTTGCGGCACCGGCCTTTTCTTAGAAAAAAATTAAAGTTCTTTTGGAGCGGTACATTAAGACAATTTTCTACGAATGGTTTTACAATTCTAATAACTACTGCTATATCTAATAGTTGTGTAAAGTGTAAACAGTGGCGACCGCCATTTCTTCAATCTTATTGTTGCTCTGTACAGCGATATTTGTTTATCTAACATATCAACACGGCCCGTGTAAACATTGTATTGCTTTATAAGATTTAAGCTTGGAATTGTGATATGTTTCTTTTATTTCCATAAAAGGTGTAAGGTCCAGGTGAAATTATGCTTATATCAACTTCATTTGTATTACATTAGTCCAAATCTTTGAAAAATTACTTATATATTTTCAAATGACTTACTTAGAAACTAAGAAATTGTTTTTCTCTCATTTTCAGCAAAAATGTTCAATAGACCCTTATCAATCTAATAATCCATTTGCCAATGCTACCTGCCAATGTCCTATTTTTGGGACGTAAATAAAAAGAAAAGAATTTTTTTAGAGAAAATGTTATTTTTATAGTATAAAAAATTAATTAATATATTGCACAAGGATGTACAATACAATTAACTTTTATTTAGTTCAATATTTAAATTCAAAATAAAAAATCTGATGTGGCCAGCACATTACTTTCCGTCAGTACTATGTATGTAAAGATTCTATTTCTTGTACATTACCTTCCGGCTGTTTTATGTATTTTATACAAATTCCATACAGGAAATTTCTGGCAAAAGACCCTATATTTCCAGTAAAATTAGAAGACAAGCAAACTGCTGGCAATTGCACTTGATACTAACATCTTTCAATCAGAATTTTAGTAGCGGTTTCCATAGCTGTCTACTTTATGAAATTTAATTTCATTATAATTTTTTAACTCTATTTCCATTTAATATTAAGTATAAAATGCAGTCAAATCGTACAGAAAATAAAATATTCATTAATATTTATAATAACAGTAAATATGAAAAAATGATATTTAACATTTCAAGGAAAAAATCTTCAAATGAGTGTACTTCCGGCTGACCAATTGTAATCAAAATCTAATCAGCTCTTCATATAGATGTATCGAAGAAGAATACGACAGATTTATAATTTTTAGAATTGTAGTATTAGAGTTAGAAAAAAATCTTCAAATGAGGGTACTTCCGGTTGACCCATTGTAATCAAAATCTATTCAGCTTTTCATATGGATGTAACGAAGAAGAATACGAAAGAATTATAATTTTTGAAATTGTAGTATTAGAGTTATCGCAGACGAAATTTTTGTTACACACGCACACGCGCGCACACACACACACACACACACACACACCCACACACACACCCACACACACACACACACACACACACTCACACACACACAAACACACACATACAGACATAATCGTAAAAATAGTAAAATCGTATTCTAGGGAGCATAAAACGTGCTTATTGATTAAAAATTCATCATCGAATTTTTTGACCAAAGACAATACCTTCCTTATCTAAAGGTGAAGGAAGGTAAAAACGTCCCAAAAATGGGACAATGACTGGTATTGGGTACGTCAATGTCATGGTCACTAAAAGATAAAGAATAGACATAATTCTAATTTTTATTTGTGAATCCACTTTAAAATATTTACTTTCTATTGAAAAACTGTTTTAAATTGTGAATCTGGATTATTTAGTCCCCCGTAATATAACTTTAATAAGTTTATGAAGTTTAACGAAACTGTAATTAGAGAAGAAATTTCCCTAGTAAGATAATGTTTTTTATTGGGTACAGATTAATTTTACGCCAACATACGAGTACAAAAAAATCCACAATTTTTTAATTTTGTGCTTTTTCTTATTATTAATTTATTTTAATATTTCAGAGGTATATGAACCAGTTGTTACAAGAATTAATTGAACATTTTTCGTGCTAAGATGAAGAGTTTCAGTATAAAAAAAACCTAACCTAAAAACTATTTATAATTATGCAAAGTATATTTATCTAATAGATATGTTCTTTTCTGATAGATAAATTAAAAACATGAGTCATTGAAAGCTTCCTATTAAAAGATACAATGTCATTTTTCATCAACACCTGTAATATTGCAATTTTAACTATGTAAATACAATTACAATATAGGTAGTGACAGGGACATGTTTACATGCAATGAAAATTTGATACGTGTTTGTGTTATCTCCATGTCATATGGACAGGCGTTATGAATGAAATTAATTAATGTGGCTATTTAAATCGCGCGTGAAATCATTATACAAAAACGAAAAGTTCACTGAGCTACTAAATTAAATTATTTTATGGCACGCTCAAAGATATTATCCGTGCAAATTATTCAGCTTCGATTAAAGAAGTCGAAGTTAAATAAAAACCGTAGTAAGTTTCAGAATAAATGACTGGATAAATAAAATACCTCGTTTTTTTAAACCTTTTGACAAACAGGATGAAAAAGAAATAAACTTTTTTAACTGGTTAACTATTCATAAAGCAAATACTGTGTCCCGCTTTATATGAAAAAAATTGCATCTCAATTACATTGCTGCTGCTGTACTGCACAAAAATCGTTTTATTTTAGTTGACAATCTAACAGAAAATAACTTGCATAAAGTGTTAAATCGCACTTTTCGTCAAATTAGCTTATCTCGACAATGCAATTAGTTTAATAATTACATCGTAAAAAGTTACGTGACTTGAACAAAACAAAAAATAAAAAAATATGAAAATAAGAAAAAGCACACTGAAAAGGTTGTGACAAATGGCTTGGCATAAATAACCGAAGAAATTGATTTGACAAACTATGTCTCGTAGTTTGTAATTTCTATATTCTATAATTGAGTCATCCACCATTTTTCTTTAATTTTTTTTATAAAACAATATTAATTAAACAAGATGGGTGCGGTCCGAATCACGCTTTGAGTACCGACAGCGCGCTAACGGTTGGTCCGAATCATATTTACAACGCTCACAGTTTGCGCTGTGAGGTGTATGACGTCAGAGGTGACGTTAACATTTCATGCTAAGGGTGCGGTCCGAATCATGCTAGCATAGCTTACAGTGCTCAGACCGCTCACAGCTGGTCCGAATTGACTGAGCGCGCTGACGACTGTGAACGCGCTAACGATTCGGACCATTCGTTAGCGCTGTTGCTTCTTCATTGTCATTTGTGAGTTTAAATTTGATGAATTTATTAGTTTCCTAAAAAAATCCTTTACTACGTTAACAACTTCTATCTTAAAAAACAATTTCATTGTTTCAGCAAGCAATGGCGTAAAAAACATCAAACGTGCTTACAGCGCTTACACTGCCCATCCTCTTGGGCGTGAGCACTGTTAGCATGAAATGTTGACGTCAGTGGGGTGCGGTCCGAATCATGCTAGCATAGCTTACAGTGCTCAGACCGCTCACAGCTGGTCCGAATTGACTGAGCGCGCTGACGACTGTGAACGCGCTAACGATTCGGACCATTCGTTAGCGCTGTTGCTTCTTCATTGTCATTTGTGAGTTTAAATTTGATGAATTTATTAGTTTCCTAAAAAAATCCTTTACTACGTTAACAACTTCTATCTTAAAAAACAATTTCATTGTTTCAGCAAGCAATGGCGTAAAAAACATCAAACGTGCTTACAGCGCTTACACTGCCCATCCTCTTGGGCGTGAGCACTGTTAGCATGAAATGTTGACGTCACCTCTGACGTCATACACCTCACAGTGCAAACTGTGAGCGTTGTAAATATGATTCGGACCAACTGTTAGCGCGCTGTCGGTACTCAAAGTGTGATTCGGACCGCACCCTAACAGTGTTCACGCTCAAGAGGATGGGCAGCGTAAGCGCTGTAAGCACGTTTGATATTTTTTACGCATTGCTTGCTGAAACAATAAAATTGTTTGTTAAGATGGAAGATGTTAACGTAGTAAAGGATTTTTTTTTTCGAGATAATTAAAGAATTGATCAAAATTAAACTCACAAATGACAAGCAAGAAGTAAGAGCGCTTACGAACGGTCCGAATCGTTTACGCATTCACAATCGTCAGCACGTTCATTCAAATCGGACCAGCTGTGAGCGGTTTGAGCACTGTAAGTTATGATAGCATGATTCGGACCGCACCCCTAAATGTTAGTGCACGTCTTCTAGCTCGCAGTGACGTCACCCAAACTTATACAAGTATTCCGTGCGTTTGAATCCCGCCGACCGACATGTGCCCTGTAGTTAGTAATGTGTGCTTTGGCGTAAAAATAAATACAGCTTCGTGTATTTATCACCCTCGGATGCTATAAGCTGACCACTTAATCACTTATACAGCATAAATAAATGTAGCAATGGTGGAAATCCAACCGGCAGTATGGTAATGGTAAAACATTGCGGCTTGGTGAGTTTGGTTGGAAAGGGTAAACGACGACAGTTGTATACAAGCCTTAAGGCCTATGTTCACGATCCTAGAAATCGGTCCGAGTTCTCGGATATAGTCCGCAATTCGATAACTCGGATCGTAGACACTACCAACTCGGACGCAAAAATCGAATAGAGAATAGGCTACTTGCGTGGTGCTGAAAATCTAATATCTATCATTAAATACCTACAGTAAAGTTGAAAACGTATTTAAAATATAAATTTTATTTTAAAAAAAATATATGTTTTTTAATAAATTAAGAAGGAAGATTTTCTTTGACGTCATTATTTTGAACTGGAGAAAGGGGTGCCTATTTAAGAATGTAACCTGAAGATGGCAAGCGAGTGCGAATTTTAATTTGATTTTGATATGCGTGGTTTCTGTTACTTTTATTACGTATTTTGGTTTGTTAAGCAAAATTTTGAAGGATTTTAACTTAGCTTATACTCGTACAAGATTAAAATGACAAACGAAAATATTAACCTCCAAACTACTATTCAAACGTCAAACAGATGATCTGTCATGTTTAAATTACCAACATGCCGTTGCTATTGGACGTACCGATGTTATTGCTGTACGACCATTCATTGGTTCGGCGTAATTCTACGTCATACATGGCGGTAATTTAAATATTAAAATTTTATTATTTTTTTTCTGGACAATTAATGAAAATTTTGCCAAAAGAAGAAATATGGGTGGCATGTTTTTATCGTCTCTTCAAAAATATTAAATAAAAAAATGGCACGCAAGTAGCCCATTAGAATGAATAAATGCGTTCTGTCCCATTTTTTCGTACAAGTTGCTAATTCCATTTACATTTTACCAATTTAAAATCTTGACGTTTGATGTTTGATAAGCTTAAAAATGGTTATAAAATATTACCTAATTCTACTCATTTTTGATAAGTTATTATAAATAATTACTTATAAATAAATTAATATATTAGTGGTAAAAATTTAATTTACTTACAGCCGGGATAATTTCTCAGTTATGTTTTATTAGTTTTTAGTATAAAAAGTATGGATATTATAGTCCAAGTTTACTGGGAGCCTATATCATTCAACATATCTATCTTCCAGTTTCATACAAATGTCCGTGGTTTCTATTTGCCTTGCCATAATAAATCAAAACAAGTATATTCAGTTTGCTATTATTGCTTCATTATTTTCCGCATTAATTTACTTGAAAATGGATTCTGAATTTCCAAAAGGCGACAGCAAGTGGCTTAAAAGTATTAAGAATTTGTTATAGAATACGTGTATAACATAGATGTTATTGGATCCCATTGTTTTTAAACCGCCAGGCTATTAGAAATGCAGGCTTGAGGCAAGTGTGAGAAGTGATCTCAAAAATTTGCAACACGAGCTGCGGCCGAGTGTTCTAATTGATCCGAACGAGATACAGTCATTACATGCGAGTAGAATAATATGCTTTATCAACGAATATTTACATAATTAAAAGTTACGTTTTGGTTTAGATTTGCGAATCTAGCAATTTAAAAATAAATAATTTCATGTTACGTTAGCACTTTGCAAATGACACAACCTGTCAAGAAATAAATCCTAATATGAATGTATAATTCAACAGGAGGAGATAAAACATAAATTACGACATATTTCCAAAAACCATGCAACAATCCTTTTGATAAGATAATGATCAATGCTTTGGCATGCATAAAAGAAAGAGAAAAAAGCGAGAGAAAGTGTAACTGTTACATCAGCCAGGACATGCGTGGACGGAAGCTGCGGGTGGGAGCGAGACCGACATAGTGTGAGTGCAGGATATGTGAGAGAGACAACTGTGGACGCTGGCGCCACGACGGCTGGGCCTAGCGCCGCTATAAATTTAATGTTAGTCGCCGTCGCGACTCACCCAGACATTGTCACACTGTAACATCTCTGCGAGATTATTTAGCTAGGAATTGTTGAATGTACAGTTATCAAAATTAATTTATTATATACAAGATGTAAAATGTACGTATAAAAACTTTAATACTGCAGTGTTGCAGTTTCCTTCAGAATATTATTTTCCTGTAATATTTGCTATTATTATATTACCTATATTTTAAAATTATTTTATCAAGATATATTTTACTGACATTTATTATAATCTCATGTATTTTTTCTAAGTTAGAATTTTTGAAACCTTATAAACAATGTATTATGTACTTCCAAAGAAAATATTTTGTTGTTTATAATAAGTTTGGGCATTACTGTTTGTGGGCAGGTCTTTTTGAATGAGAGCTCCTTTTACCAACCAATTAGAAAAGTAGAAACTTAATTATTTTTATATGAAGTAAGTGGAACTATTATTGCAGAATTCTTTTTCATGCTTACCTCAGGGCTATTACAGTTACTTACCGTTAATTTTGAAACCTACTTTTCTTTTCTTTCCGTTTTTGTCCGATCAAGGTCATCTACGAATTATATGAATTAAGATTTTGTTCTGTCAAATTCAGTAGTGTCGTTCACGTAGTTCTTATGAGGGCACATAACATATAAATTCAAAACTAAGTCAACTGGTAAGTAAGTTTATTAGCAAATGTAAAACCAAATATGTGAAAAAATAAGATACTGACACAGTGTCAGTGACACTGCCAGAAAATAATGTTATCCGTACGGTTATGAATCAAGGTAATATATCTGAATTAATAAATAAATTTATGTTACAGCGAAAGTATTGCAACGTTTTTTATTTTATTTGGGTGAAGTGTAAATACTAGACAATTATTAATAATTAAAATAAGTGTTAATTAAACTATAATGAAAATTACTAGTACTAATATTTAACAAATATTAAAAACTAATTACGACTAAAAATAGATAACACTAACACTATTTATTTATTTAAACAATTAACACTACTATTTATTTCCAAGATATTACTAATTATTTATTTCCACTATTTATATCACTTTTTATATCACGTTCAACTGTCCGCTTACCGACCTCCACAGCGTCTATATACTCAACTGACTCAACAGAGTCTGTATATTCAACTGCTCGGACAGAAGTCACATCTTTCACCTCACTATCTGTCTATTTATGTAACTAACTAACTTCCACAGCGTCAGTATCACCGACTGTCCGTATGCCACAATTCTTCACCACTACTGCCGAGTATCCATTTCCACTTGCCGTTACTGTCCTCGTATACTATAGCTCGTCAGCACTACCGAGTATTCACATCCACAGTAATGTACCAGTAACTTCCCGAGTACCTACTCGACACAAACTGCATACGCTCACCACGATAATGCTGTGCTTAATACTTTCCTCTCTAACACTCCATGTGAATATCTCTATATGACGTTCCCTATGTAACTAACTAACTAACTAACTAACTAACTAACTAACTAACTAACTAACTAACCAACTAACTTCACTAATGTAGGTGTCTGTCCGTCTTCACTAATGGAACTGAACTATGTAATTAACTTAGCTGACTATGTAAGTCAACCCGTGGTCACATACCTAATGTTGTGTGATCAGGGACTCAACTGAACTAACTATGTAACTATGTATGTAACTAACTAACTCCCGAGCATAGCTGCGTCCCTTTTATACAGCTGCCATTAACTTCCAGAGAGCTCTAGAATGTTCGAGAGCATAATAACAATGAACACAAAAGGTTCAGGCGAAGTAATTAAACACGTCGCAGCTTGTTTGTTACGTAGCCCGGTTGCTAGAGCGATTGCCATTGGTCGTAACAATATAAATTTTTGAAAGACAAGCGAGTTATATCCATCCTAATCGCTCACGCTTCTTGTGAGAGAGATAAAAATATGCCAATTTGTTAATTTCTTCATGATATAGGTAACCTTGGTCGGACATCTTTCAATAATTTTATTGTAAGTGATTATTAAACAAATTCTACTACATCAAATAAAATAAAAATAAAAATTTTGTTACAGCTTATTTAATTTATTTAGTTAAAAGCTTTTACATTACAGTAAATATTTTTATAAACGGATTTCGTTGTGTTCTACATTTGGACTAGGTTTCTTAGCTTCAAAAAATAGTTCACCATTGATATATTACGGACTGCAAGCTTCTTTATGAGCATAAGTAAGAATTTAGATGGATGAAAATTGGTGGCAGCGTTGACCTCAATAATAACTACATAGAATTTTACGATGCTGGTACTAAATACATACATGCAGTTACTAATTCATTGTAAAAAGTAGTTTTCAAAAATTGATTTTATAGATATTTGCATATAAGCAAATGAGGAAACATCTAACTGTAAATTCAGTACCTCAGATGATTTGCATTGCTGTAAAATGCGAAGCGAAATGACTGTCATTTTAATAGTATAATGAAATATGGCTTCCTTTTAAGTTGACGCAAATATTAAATTATGCAAAACAATTCCATATTTTAAAATTGTTTTATTATGTTTAATAAGGAACTGAAAGCTATGACCTTATAACCCAAGCCATAATATTAAAATTCATTTAACAAAAGAAAATTAAATTGTTGTACATAATTTAATTTTACTACTTATTGAATCTTAGATAGTTCGAATTGTTCGAAATAATCAAGAACGATACATCAGGTAAATGTCAAAATATTTCCTGAAACAAAGAAGTTACAAATGTCACGACAAACTGATGGAGCATTAAAGTTTCATATATTTTGAATAATTAATAACTGTGTTAATTTTTGATGAAAAGCTAATTAAAAACAATCATACGTCAGGTTAACATCAACATATTTCCTCATACAAAGAAGGTACAAATCTCTTGTTAAAATTATAATGCATTCAAATTTCATAACTTTGAAAAATTAATAACTATAGTCCATTCAGCAGATGGCGCTCACATCAGCTCCAGTTTTAAGTATCCATAATTACATTGGGCAAACTTGTCTCTTCTCTCCAATTTCAGCCAGTTCAAAACTATGCCGTGTTCTCTACTATATTGAATGGCTTAAGTTTAACAAGGTATAGGTTACTTTTTGATGAATGTGTAAATATAACTGGCATGACTGCAAGGTTTATTTAAATTACTTTCTGAAAATGAACATAAATATATTTAACATTTCATTTAAAAAGTTCAGGATGATATCCGGCGGAACCGGAAGTAGGATTCCATTTCATACTAAAATGTGGCATTTAAATTCGCCCCCAACTCCCAACTTTGTAATTTTAGCTACCCAGTCTCAGGAATCAACAATAGTAAAATTTTCTATTATTACTGTACAAGTGAAAATTAAAAACAATGTATTAATAACTTATTATTATTTGCATATACTTGAGCTTATTTTGTCGCCACGTACCTCGTTTTATCACAGTATAGAGAAAACAAGCAGTAGCGACACTCTTGTCGGAACCTTTGATGTTTCGTTCCAGGCTGCTCGGCGTGCAGGGGGTAATAATGAGGAGCGCGAAATTTGAAGAAAACATAAAAATATATATTCAATATTTGTTATTTAATATCAAATGATAAAGTGTGATATGGTAAAAATAGGTAATAGTGAAATATAAATATGTAAAAAAAATATATTTAAAGCCAATAATAATAAATAATTCAATAACCAAGTAATAAATATTATATATCAAATCCAAATGTTATAAATAATTATATATTTATAAAAATACTAGTATTAAAGTAATAATAAATCCATTCTTAGTACTAAACACAAAATGTATTTATTATATATTTATAAAAAAAAAAGTCGTATTAATGTAATAAATATTTAAATAATAAACAAGCAACAAATATTTATAGAAATTCTAATAATAAAAAAATAAATATAAACGATAACCAAGTAACAAATATGTGAGTGATCGTAGCATGGTGGTAGCGTACTAGTTTTTTGTTCCAAGGATTATGGGTTCAAACCCCCAGCACACTTTAAATTTTTTCAATTTATTTTTGTTTTTATTTATTTTAATATTTTTTATTTATTTTTATTTGTTTCTATTTATTTTAATTTAACAAGAAAAAACAGTAACTACAATAAATAGAAACAAATAAAAATAAATAAAAACAAATAAAAAATATTAAAACAAATAAAAACACAAAAATGAATTGAAAAAATAAAAATTAAGATTTAAAGAAATGTGCTGGGGCTTTGAACCCACAATCTTTGGTACAAGAAGCTGGTATGCTACCATCATGCTACGATCATTTTAATGTGAAGGTTTCTTTTAAAGGAAATAATAATTATCACATTAAAAATTGCCATAACATTTTCTTATTTTACTTAATTATTCTTAATTAATTTTAAACAATTTGTTATTAATATGATGCAATAAGTGTTCCCAAATATGTGTTTTACTGCAATAAGTTTTAATGGGAGGCAAATATTCAAATTATTCTTATTTCCCATGTTAAATGCCTATGTAACGGATTTCGAGCGCCACCCGGTATAGAATAAACACTTCCAAGACCTGTGCATAATATTAAAATATATTTTTTTTTATAAAATTATAACAAATACATGATAATTATTACAAATACAATGAATATGCACGTAATATATTATTTGAATCTGATTCAAGGTCCCGCTCCTCATTATTTCCCCCTTCAACCCGAGCAGGTTGGAACGAAAATCAGCGAAGTGTCGCTACTGAATATTCTCTATACTGTGGTTTTATAGTCGAATGGTCTCTCAGGTCGGTGCGTGTTCAGGAGGATTAAAGAAAATAGTCATCCGTCCTAATTTTTTTAACAAAATATTTTATATCTATTATTCAATAGGCTAGTTTAAAAAGTCTTAAAAATTGCCTATATTAACTAGTAAAAATACTTTGTATAATATGATGTCATCCAAGGGTCACGCTAGAAATATTGAGAATAAAAAACCAGGTAGGCCGTGCAAAACAAAATTTCTACGTACTTCATTTTTAAGCAATTATTTATGTCATTTAAAAATTAATCGCTAAAGTTAACTAGTCTAGACAATATGTACAATAGAACCTGATTTCCCTGCAAAAGGTCAGGTAGTTATAACTTTTGGATATGTTGTATGGACCAAGGCCAGTAATAAAAAACCAATTTTGTAGAAACGAAAGCCCTGTGCTAGCAGAGTTATAGGGGAAAAAGTACGAAATTTTCAGTCTTTTTCGGTTTATCAATTTCTATGTTTCTATACATTCGAGAATAAAAGTTGTTATTATCAATATTGTAGAAGACAAAATTTGCTATAACTTTTGTATTTACGATTTTTACCTTCCGTCATCTTTAGGTAACGAAGGTATTGTCTACGCACATATCACAGAATTATTGATGAAGTCTGCATGTTAAGAGCGAATATTTGCCTACCCCCTGCATACTAGGACCATTTTTCGCGGAGGATCTGTATTCTGCGGGTTGAATACATCATTGGCATGCATTTCTTATAAAGTCGCAGCGGTACGCAAACCATTGGATCTCCTTTCCGAGTGGCTACACTCCTTAATGGGAAGATTATTGTCCCACCAACATACAAACTAAATGGCTTGCTCCAAATGACGTAACAATGGTCTCTCTTGCGCATGGCGGCTCTGTGCACTTACGCGTTTAGAAACTTCCGTGACGAAGGGCCTCTAATACCCACAGATACGCTGGTGAGCTGTGTGTCGATAGTTGTTTGAACGCGCTACAATTTTTATTAGGATTATTTTCCGATATAATTTAGCGTTCTCGCGAAATCGGCCAAGGAACCAAAAATTTTCTCCAAAAAACCGCAAAGTGCTATGTGCGAAAAAAATATAAAAGTAATAGAAAACCCGCCATAGTCCCTCGTTTTGGAAATGTGAAGAAGAGATTGATGCTACAATAGCATAATTAATGATTATTTTGAAAGCATTATAAAAGAAGATTCGTTGCGAGATTTTATTATTGTTGAAAGCAACAACTTTGAATATATTTAAAATAAAATTCTAAAAAATATGACCCATATGTCTTATCCTTAATTAGTCTCGCTTTGTCTTGCTTTTGCAAGTCTTTTCCTGGTCTTGCCTGGGTCTCAAATACTAAGTCGTCTTGGTACTCGTACTTGGTCTTGAATCAAGAGTCTCGACATAATTATGCCAGAATAACGCATGTGCACATCGACGCTTCTATGTATCGTGCAATGCAGAATTCGTGGGTGTTAGTTTACTAAAAGGGGTTAAACACGTTGATTTTAAACGCGATAAATCGAATACAGATTTAGTTATCGATGATAATGCAGGTAGTCGTAATAGATGAAAAGGAAGAAGGCACTTCAAGTGAAAGTAAATTTGGTTTATCTTCATTTAACAAGTACGATACCATAAGAAATTCTCTTAATAAGATGGGAATACAACGAAAACATATGAAGAAGACTAATTCCCGGTTCCAGAAACGTTCATCAACGCGCCTTGTTCAGTTAGCGGTTCATCAAAACGAACAAATGCAACGCGATTTTTTGATAGCAATGATTCTAATGTCATAAGACCAAGGAAACAGATTCGAATTTGTTTATTTTGATGAACTGCTAATTGAATAAGGCGTTGCGCGTTGACGAACGTTTCTGCAACGGGGCATAATTTATTAAAATGAAGAATTCAATTAAAACAGGCCTAAGAATTTTATTATTTATATTACTCAAAGTAGACACAATATTAATTTTTTTATATGGGTGTTATGCAGTGAGTTGTATTAAATTTAAAGTAAGAATTATTAGTGTAGAGGAGTTGTAGTTGCTATTGGACATTTGTTAATCTTCAAGGTCATCACCCTCTTAAAAGCACCCAATATATTTTCTTCAATAGTAACATTAGGTAAGTATGTGAAATGAGATTTCATATAACTAATAAATTATAAAAAAAAAACAAATATAATTGAGTCAAGAGTCTTGGTATTGACGCCTTGGTCTTGATTTTCCATAAAAGTCTTGTCTCGAGCGTTGGTCTTGATTTTATCAACACCAAGACCAAGACCAAGACTAGTCTTGGTATTGACCGAAGGTCTATACTCAATAGTTTTAAGCACACTACCCTAAGCATTAATTTTATTGGAAGATGGTAGAATTATTATTATTAGTGTCAGTAATGGTTATTGGATAACGATAATATAGTTAAGGGTCTCGTGGCCGCGTGCCTGAGTGTCTGGTCGCAAATCTGGGGAACCGGGTTCGGTCCCGACCGACGCCAAATATTTCCAATTTTAAATGGCACAAAATTGACCCCTGTGGTGCACTCTCCACGCCAGTAATGAGTGCCCATGAGGTGACGCCTGGTAAACGCCCGTACGGTACAAATATGTCATCATCATACCGATATCTGCGTACAAAGTAGATTGGCACACCCAGTAATGGGTAATACGCCGTGATGATATATTTATTTATTTATTTGATAACATAGTTATAATTGCAGAATAATTTTTATAGTTTTAATACGTTATTTATAACAATTTTATTTATAACACCATAAATATAGCTTGAGATAAAATCTAATGGGTGTAATGCAACCACATTTGCGTACTGAATAAATTTATTGGCGAGTAAAAACAAATACAGACTCGTAAACATAGGTGGTGAAATAGGTTAAGTTGCATTATAGGGGTCGTCGACCTCTGCGTCTCTGGAATATTTGCACAGTGAAAAGTCCCGGATTCAGTTCATCAGTGGGGGAGTGGATGTTTACTAGATAATTACCCCGCATGAACTATGAGGGAAAATATGTAAATTCGGGGAATGAAGTGCATGGAATATGAAGAATTTCTTGAATTCTGCGCTCGTCAAGTTCATAAAGAAAATGACACTGCAGTTAAGTTTAACTTTGGGTTCATTATTCTTCATTTAAAGCAATTTTTATTATGCTCCAATCTAGAAAATTGCTCTGGAAATTGCCAATAAGCAAGAACCCCACAATACGTTTTTTGAATAAGATATAAGGGAAAATTTAGTTCCACGTTAAATTAAAACATTTGAAAGTTTTAATTGAAAACTGTCAGTCATTTTAATCCTATAATTTGCGGACTGAATTCGTTCCAAATTCCACCCATTTCATTTTCAAATTATTCAAACATAATTAAAAGAGAAATTTAAAAATCTGATGTGGCCAGCACATTACCTTCCGTCAGTTCCATATACTTTGTACAAATTCCACACAGAAAGTTTCTTGCAAAAGATTCAATATTTTCAGTACATTACCTTAAGTCAGTTCTATGTATTTTGTACAAATTCCGTACAGAGAGTTTCTATATTTCCAGTAAATTTATAACACAAACATACTATGTCAATTGCACTTAACACTGACATCTGTCAATCAGAATTTTCTTAATATAGTAGATGTTTCCATGTTTATAGCAAAGCTGGCTGTTTTATGAAATTTAATTTCTTTATAATTTTTTAACTATATATCTATTGAATATAAAGTATAAAATGTAATCAAATCGTATAGAGAATAAAATATTCTTTAATATTTATAATAACATTAAATATGAAGAAATGATAATTAACAGCGTTTTTTCAAGAAAAACTGGCAAAATCTTCAAATTAGGGTACTTCCGGTCGACCAATTATAACCAAAATCTAATCAGCTCTTCATTTGGATGTAAAGAAGAGAAATACGAAAAAATTATAATTTTTGGAAAGGTGGTATTGGAGTTATGCGATCCGAAAGACTCGTCACACACACACATACATACATACATACATACATACATACATACATACATACATACATACATACATACATACATACATACATACATACATACAGACATCATCGTGAAAATAGTAAAATCGTATTCTAGGAACCCTAAAACGTGCTTATTCATTAAAAACTCATCGAATTTTTTGACCAAAGACAATACCTTCCTTACCTAAAGGTGACGGAAGGTAAAAATCTAGATTTCTTGGGTCTCAATATTTATATTTAGTGATACCCTCATCATTTTAATTATTCATTGAACCGTAGGACAAGTATAAATGGACTATAAAATATACAAGTAACAGCCAGTATTGATTCTTGTAATAAGTTATAGTAATAATAATGACAGTGTTCAATATAATGTATTTGTATTCTATGCGAAGATTTATACACTGGATGTAGTGAAACCTTGGTCGTGTGGAGGAGAGTACCACAGTTTATGATGATTAAAAGGTGTAAATAAAATAAGTGATAAATAGGTATCTCCCCCACATATTTTTTTTTATACATTTTTATTTTATTTCTAAATCTATAGAAGATAATAATGAAGGATATAGATATAACAGAAAATTTAATGTTCTTTTAATATTTGTAAGAACATTCATTGTCAAAAAATAATAAGACGAATTTTATTTTAGAAAAAACAGTTAACTTCTTCAAATAAACTAATACTTCTGGTTGTCCAATTATTACCAAAAACTAATCAACCCTTCCCGTTAATATTAAAATGTGAGGAATCGTCTGATTAAATACATGCACAAGGCCACCAAGGTTAAAATTGTCTTATTGAATAAGACACATGGTTCATATTTTTTACAATTTCATTTTAAAGAAGTTCACGTTATATGTTCTTTCGTCCATTTTTTGAAAGCTGCAAACTAATCTTCTTTAGGAATGATGTCAAACTAATTTCTGGGAGACTTAAAAATTGTTAAAGTTGACAAATTAATCTCTGGTAATTTAAGAACTACCAATGCTGTCGAACTAATAACTGTGGGACTTAAAAAACTGTTAATTTAACTTCAAGCTGGTTTAATAACTGTCAAATTACAAATCATGATTTGAAAATGCTCTCCGGTTAATACCATTTCACTCAAAACGATACTGTAAAAATTGATTAGCTAAGTTCTAATACGTCAAATCACAGATAAATAATTGTTTAAAAAATTTGTTTTCCATGGCAACCAGATTTTCTTATTCTCAATATTTTTACCTCCCGCTACCCTTGGTAAAAGAGGGATAGGGATCGTGCTAAAAATCGCATATCGAGACTTTGGTAAATGAGCACGTTTTAAGGTCCCTAGAATCCAATTTTAACATTTTCACGATGATGTCTGTGTGTATGTATGTGTGGATCCTCCACTCTAACTCAAATACCATCATTCAGAAAATTTTGAAACCTTGTATTTCGAACTTTTTTTGTAATGGAAAGAACCCATTAGATTTTGGTGAAAATCAGATAACCGGAAATGGTACTTTACTAGAAGCTCAAAATAGTTTTTCTTCGAAAAATACCTTTAAATGTTCTTTTTTCGAGATTAATTTTATTATAAAAATTAAAGACTATTAAATTTTCTATAGATGTGCATTAATACTTTTTGTATATATTTTATGGATAAATTTATAAAATTATCTATAATTTAAATCCCAGAGCCTACGCTTTAAATAAACAAAACGCAGTTATTCAAATGTATGTAACTGACAGATAAATGTCACTATCAAAGAACTAATCATTTCAAAATAATATTAGTAACGTTGTAAGAAGAAAAAAGTAAATAGAACAATAGAAAAGGAATTCAATACAGTTTCCAGCATAAACAAATATGTAGGTATGTATTTAGATTAATAAAAATTAACGCTTCACAAAAATGTTTTAACTAATCCTCAATTTTGGATTAGTGAATTCTATTCTATCCCGGTATTTAAAATTCAATCATCATTTTATTATCGCGGCAATGGTGCAACGGCGTCATGTCATGAGTGCCCTCAGGGCTCTGCGTTCGAATCCCACTAAGGCATGGATGTGTGTGTGTATGTGAACCCACTCTGTAATTGGGATTTACTCCTGTTGAGCGGTTTAAAATAGGTAGTTACTTGGATTAGATTAGACTATATTTTAAGAAATAAACTGTCAAAATTAGAGTAAAATTCGCTAATCCAAAAATAAGGATTAACTTTAATTTTAGGTATATTATTTTAATCTACCAGGAAGGAAACCATCGTTTTTATCATATTATTATGCCTTGTATTTTATACATATAAATTTTCTTGCCCTTTCATAAGGCTCTTCAACTTTTCCTAACCTCTAATAAAGTCGTGTGGGAGAGGCTGAAACTATAGACTTCACCATTAACCATACAATGAGAATAATAAGAACTTACTGTACTGTTTGCCATTCCATTATCGCTGGAATTGAAAGGAAAGTGGCGAAAATCATTGACTCCTTAACATAAACTGTCTGCAGTGGAGACGTGTATGCCTATATCGCAGGCTGATCGCATATACGTCGCGTGCGATTCACTTCCCTCCTTATTCCCAGACGGGAATGAAAAAATAACACGTTCAATTATATTTTGGCAGACGGCCAAAGTGATATCGCCTGGCCTACGATAGCGTGGTAGCAGGATTATAATTAGGGAAAGCTATAGTTTGGGTACATCCGGTGGGAGAGTGGCCCTCAAATGTGCTTATTCGATTATATTAGACTTGAACATTAACTATAAATATGGAATAATGTGTAGTGTATAATAATCCTTTTAAAGAAAGACTTTTGAACGTGTTTTTTCTGACTCCTCGTCTAAATTGAAAGCGATCTGTTGTTCTAGAAAGTCTTATGCCCAGTTGCACCAAGAAAGGCTTAAATTTTAAGGGACATAAAACTGCAAATCGAAATTGTGACAACAATGTATAATAATTCATTTGACATTTAATTTCGATGAAATATTGTTAATATAAGGAATGCTGAAAATTTATATTACGTTGGTGCAACCAGTCATTGACTACGTTTATCTCAACATTTGAAGCCGCTTGATTTTAGTAAATCCGTTTTTAATCGTCGAAATAAACAATCGAGATTAATATTTGAAGCCGCTTGAAAATGCCAAGTCAAGTCAAGCCTATAAAGTAACAGGCTTGGATTTACGAAGCGGCTTGATTCTGTCGAAATAAACAGTGAAACTTCAAATAATGTAACAGCGCATGCGCACATCCGCAATATGTTGCAGTGTTGCTAAATTCATATCAATTGTTGGTTGTTTGCATTTTACCTCATTTTGTAAAAGTCGCGACATAAAACTTAGTAAAATGTCGAAAAGCGAAATATTTGGAGTGATGAAGAAATAAATGTTTTTTTTTCATATTTTTGAAAGAGAAGGCAAATAACAATATGACAATTTTTAGATTTTGGGGACATATATCCCGGATAAAATTAGATCATATACCCCACCCTGTCTGCCTGCATAATCGAGTATTTAACTATTGTGACAAGGCGAGGGTAAGCACAATAACAGATAAATAACTTTTTATAAACTCTTCTAAATTATAGTTTCAATATTCATATTTTAACTCTGTTTATCTGTTTAAGTTATAAATGTCAAAATTCAGTTTAGAAATTCTTATCATATTATGATAGTCACGACATTTATTTGTTGATTTTTAGTCTAGAAATTATTGTGTATGCGTACGTGACTATGGATGCCCTTGCCTATGCACCCCATACCCCTAAGATAATCCTGTCCTGGAGATAGCGTTTTTGTTTTAAGGCAGTCGGCATTAGTTGGCCATGAGAGTAACATGGAGGAGTCGGCATTAGTTAGCCATGGGATAAACATGGGGAGTCGGTATTAGTTAGCCATGGGATAAACATGGAAGAGTTTTAGTTTTGGGCGACGCTCGCTCTCTGGGTTACAGAATGTAACCAGTTTGGTTAGTTATGTTTAATTAGTTAATATTCTAATCATGTAAATAAACATTAGTTTAATTGTAAATAAAGTATTAGTTTTTAAAACAACAAGTTGTGTTCATGTCCGTAGTGTTCATCAGTGTAAAGTGTAAAAAGTGAAGTGTATGTGTGTTCTTCCTTCTCAAGAAGTCTTCCTTCTCACAAGTAACAAGTAGTATCATCATCACCAGTCATCAGCATCAGAGACCCCCCCTCGTGTTACAGTGTAGCAGTCGGTAGGATTGCCATCAAGCTTAGGAGACCCCCTCGTGTTACAGTGGCGCAGTCAACGGGTAGGATAATGAGAGTAATGATTTACTCTTATTCATCCGAAAAGATCTTACGTTATTAGTTTTAGAATTATTAGTTTGTGACCGAGGAGAGGGTACTTGGTGTACAATATGTACACATTTACGACCACGACACCAGCGATGATACAGCAACCCAGGCCGTATCAGCCGTCACCAGATATGATTGACGTATTGCTTGAAATAAATACGTTCTCTGGTGATGGCAGTGTGGGAGAATATATCCACAACATGGGAGCAGCCAGCAGACGATACGGCTGGGATGAAGTTTTTCTCGGCAGTGCAATAGTGTTTAGGCTCAGTGGTAAGGCAAGGGAATTGTATTTTGAAATTCCATTGTACAAGCGGCCTACCACTGGCACAGATATGGTGCGTTGGTTAGAAATAACATATGCAGGACGCACCATATTACCACCGTCATTTTTTCCGGCTTGTACGCCAAGTTTTTATGGTCCAGCATGGACGCACCAGGTCTACGCACCGCAAGCGCCGTTAGATTCGTTGTCTCCAGGGCATGGAGTGCACGAGTTGCCAGTAGGGAGGATCAGTTTAGAAGAAATTGAGTCCTTGCTGGCAATAGAGGATCGTTTTGCGGTGGTAGACATACCACGACCGGAAAGTCCGACAATAGTCGTCACAGCGAGTGACAAGGGCGTACAAGAAGGAAAAATGATTGAAGAGAATTGCCTGCCGGAGGAAACAGCGAAATGTGAGACTGAGGAAGAACACAGCGAAGTAGCTGATGAACTGGACATGAACACAGTATATGACGACAACCTGCACGAAATGGATCTGCAAATGGTCAACGAAGAGGACATCGAGAATGGCGACTTGGGCATGAACGTCGGAGAGGACAACTTGGCATGCCCACCTGTGCAAGTTTTACGCCGCACCCATGGAGGGCACGCCACTGGTGATGTCTTGCATTCCAGGACCGACGTTATCGCTTGCAGAAGTGTTCCCAAATTTTTTGTAGTGCCATCCCTTAGACCACTTAGGTGTGAAAAACCGCCCCCAGTGCAGTGACCTTTGTGTTGTTTTCTTTTTATGACAATTATATGACGATTTTTGTTAGTGTTTAGTTTTTTTGGCTAGTTAAGTTGCATGTTAGATTAGTAATTTTTGTTAGATAAGAAAATAAAATAATACCCTTTTCCTTTAGCATCGAATTTGTAATTTGTTAAAACGTTTTACGTTTTTATTGTGTTTGCATTATGGTTATAATGTTTCATGTTGGTAAGCTTTATGCTTTATATCATAGGTTTTATACCTTTTGTCTGTTTTTAACATGTTATGTTAATTGTAATTTGTTAAAACGTTTTACGTTTTTATTGTATTTGCATTATGGTTATAATGTTTCATGTTGGTAAGCTTTATGCTTTATGTTATAGGTTTTATACCTTTTGTCTGTTTTAACATGTTATGTTAATTGTATTTGTACATTTGTACCTGTTTTGCGATTTTTGTATTCTATGTTTTATGTTTTGTGTCATATTTGTAATATGTTTGATGCTTTATGTTGTTAAGCTTTTTGCTTTTATAATGTCGTAAGTTTGATACCTTTTGTGTGTTACGTATTATGTTGTGCTTGTACATTTGTACCTGTTTTGCAATTTTTGTATTCTATGTTTTGTGTCTCATATTTGTAATATGTTTGATGTTTTATTTGTTTTATGTATGTGTTTTATGTTCTGTGGTTGCAGAAATTGGAAACTATCTTCAGTTCAGGATTTAAGAATAAATATATCGATTTCGCGATATATTTATGTCTTAAGGGGAGGATAATGTGACAAGGCGAGGGTAAGCACAATAACAGATAAATAACTTTTTATAAACTCTTCTAAATTATAGTTTCAATATTCATATTTTAACTCTGTTTATCTGTTTAAGTTATAAATGTCAAAATTCAGTTTAGAAATTCTTATCATATTATGATAGTCACGACATTTATTTGTTGATTTTTAGTCTAGAAATTATTGTGTATGCGTACGTGACTATGGATGCCCTTGCCTATGCACCCCATACCCCTAAGATAATCCTGTCCTGGAGATAGCGTTTTTGTTTTAAGGCAGTCGGCATTAGTTGGCCATGAGAGTAACATGGAGGAGTCGGCATTAGTTAGCCATGGGATAAACATGGGGAGTCGGTATTAGTTAGCCATGGGATAAACATGGAAGAGTTTTAGTTTTGGGCGACGCTCGCTCTCTGGGTTACAGAATGTAACCAGTTTGGTTAGTTATGTTTAATTAGTTAATATTCTAATCATGTAAATAAACATTAGTTTAATTGTAAATAAAGTATTAGTTTTTAAAACAACAAGTTGTGTTCATGTCCGTAGTGTTCATCAGTGTAAAGTGTAAAAAGTGAAGTGTATGTGTGTTCTTCTTTCTCACAAGCCGTGGACGCCAGCCATCAGAGGCGTCCACCAGTCAGTAAGTGTATCATCGTTGGGAATCATCATTCTTAGTATCATCAGCCTAGCTTCAGTTCCACCCCCCCTCGTGTTACACTATCTTTCTTTAGTCGATACGAATTTAAAGATAACTCAATCCTATTTTCAATCCGCTGAGATAAACCAATAGGATTTTTCAAGTCATAATATACTTGAAGCCGCTTGAATTGTCGAGATAAACGTAGTCATTAATTGATATTACCTATATTTTTACTTCCTGGTACATAGTAAAGGAAGTATTGTAATCGTGAAAAATTTTGGTTTTCAGATTTCAACGGAAATATCCATTTTGACCATCCCCGAATCTATTTCGACTAATTTCGTCGTGACGTCTGTACGTACGTACCTCGCATAAATCAAAAATGGTAAAGCTGCGTTCAGAGCTACCAAATTATAAATTACAATTAGCACTTACAATTAATACATGCACTTTGACTTATGGCATAAAACGGTAGCGTTCACAGCGACAAAATTAAGACGTTAAGTGTAAGTGATAAGTGGTACAAACCCCAAACTTTTCACTTACAATTAGTGCGACAGATACAGATATATCATCTTGTCTCTTTTTGTCAGAAACCTCAAACGGCATAGCGCATATAATTTGTTTCCAATGTGGTATACGATACAGGGTATTGTAATAAATAAGAATATAAAAAGGCGAAGAATTACATGTACCTATACATGTCACTTTTTACAGAATGTCTTTCATTTCTAACCATAACAACAACCATAGTGTTCAAACAACAAATACTACTCTATTTACAATTGTTGAATAAAAATCATTTCTATTTGTCAATAGATGTAACTTTCACTAAGTGCTTATTCTAAACGGTATTTCAGATTTAAAACCGGTAGTTTTAAGATGCTCCAACCGATTACTATTTCTAATTACTATAATTGCAATTTATAATTCAGTAGCTCTGAAGGCAGCTTAAGCCCTAGAAAGTTGAAATTTTGTATTTAGGACTGCTATAACATCTAGTTGTGCACCTCCCTTTTTGGTCATTACATAATTTCCAGAAGTGCTACTTTACTTGAAGCCCATAATAGATCTTAATGAAAAACTATTTTAAAATATAATCCAAAATTTTTTAAAATTGGTTTATAAGACTTTTATGTCAATGAGAATAACATAGTAGATTTTGGTTAAAATAGGCTAACTGGAAGTGATATATACCTGAAATACAGAACAGTATTTCTTGACTAAAATAACTTTAGTTGACAATAATTTGAAAGATGCATAGATAATAAGGTATTTAATAAAATAATTAATGGAGCGGCATCATAAATTCAAACAAGTATTATTTCGTTTACTTTCGTTATTTTTTTCATTCAATAACTTGAAAATGGATT
The DNA here is from genome assembly GCA_963082715.1 of Harpalus rubripes. NCBI lineage: Eukaryota > Metazoa > Arthropoda > Insecta > Coleoptera > Carabidae > Harpalus > Harpalus rubripes. The sequence goes on from OY720450.1 coordinate 16,709,465, forward strand.
TCGGATTGTTTTATTACGTTGGTACTACATACCACGATCTATGAAGGATATGTTGGTTTTGGACGCGTAATTTATGTTTGACAGCTACATATTGATGAAGCATTTTGACACGCCCAGCGATTTTTTAAAATTTAAAAAAGCCTCGGAACAATGTTTCTTCCTTAAATTTTGTGTTAAAAGTGGTACAAACATTTTTAAGAGGGCCGTGAAGACGTAGAAAACAAAATAGCTTACTGCATTCTTCGATTACAATATAAACAGGGTAAATCAAGAGGAAAGTCCAAAATTTGGAAGTATTACTAGCATACTATAAATAAATATGATCTAGCCAGCACATTACCTTCCATCAGTTCTATGTATTTTATAAAAATTCCATAGACAGTTTCTTGCGAGAGCCTCTATATTTCCAGTATATTACCTTCGCTCAGTTCTATGTATTTTATAAAAATTCCATACAGAAAGTTTCTTAGAATTGATTCTATATTTGCAATAAAATTATAACACAAACATACTATGTCAATTGCACTTGACATTGACATCTGTCTCAGATTTTTTTAATATATATTAGCTATTTCCAGTGTTATTGCTGCTTTATGAAATTTAATTTCTTTATAATTTTTTAACTCAATATGCATTGAATATGAAGTATAAAATGTAATTATATCGTAAAGAAAATAAAATATTCTTTAATATTTATTACATTAAATGTGAAAAAATGATATTTAACAGTGTTTTTTCAAGAAAAACTCATAAAATCTTCAAATGAGGGTACTTCCGGTCGAGGAATTATAACCAAAATCTAATCAGCTCTTCGTATGGATGTATCGAAGAGGAATACGATAGAATTATAATTCTTAGAATTGTAGTGTTGAAGTTAGCGATGGAGAAAGAATCGACACACATACACACACACATACACACACACATACACACACACACACACACACATACACACACACACACACACACACACACACACACACACACACACACAGACATCATCGCAAAAATAGTAAAATTGTATTCTAGGGACTCTAAAACGTGCTTATTCATTAAAAACTCACCATCGAATTTTTTGACCGAAAAAAATATTTTTCTTACCTAAAGGTATGACAGAAGGTAAAAACCAAAAGTTGTAATCTGATTTATATTTGTTTTTGAGTTAGCGCCATAAACATTTAAATTCAATGAAACAGGTTAGTAAGCACTTTTTAGTTTTTAATTAATTGTTTAAAAGTGACAAAAAGTGCCACATATCAACTCGCTCTAAACCTTTGTTTGTGGTGGGGTTGGTATGAATAGTGTGGTGCAGAAAACAAGTGAACACTAAAGATGCTCAAATTCATTGTATTTAGAATGTTGTGGTTCGCATAAAGGAACATCACGATGAAGAGAGCAACAAGCGCTGCTGGTAAACGAGTCATAAAATGTCATCAAAATTCCTTAACAATTAATAAAGATGACTTTCCAATACTAAACTCCCTGACTTTTCCATGATTCCTTGACTGCTGGCCACCCTCTATTATATAAACCATTTATAAAATAAACAGAAAGATTAAGACAATTTGTTTTGTGTCATCGCATAAGCAGTTTACATTAAATTGAAGAAACAATATTGTTCACAATTTTCTTCTTCATATACATAACCAAGTTACCTCTTACAGTTTAGGTTATAAAACGCGTTGCAAGTGGAAATATTACCCATCCACCCTAACAACGATAATAGAAACTGAATATACGGAATAGAAAATTGATATTCTCGTGCGGAATAAGAGCATTTTCCAAGAAAATACACTCGCAATATCATCGACATAGTAAAGTATGAATTGTATTGGACGTGTTTGGAAAGTTTTCGTTTTTCGTTTTCAGGAAGGCGTGCCAAGTACATAAATACCACAACCACAAACCTACAGACACTGTAAAATACAAATGAAATATTTATTATATCTTATTAAATAAAACTGAAATATAAAATATGTAATACATCATCTCAGTAATGTAGATATTATGATAATTGTGTACAAAGAATAATATTACTGTATAAGAGAACGCAATATATTTCCATTATGCTGTAAAATTGTATGACATTTATTTTATTGTTCCATAACTTACAATAAAATAAATGTATAAGTATATTGGCGTATGAATATTTGATGATACGATATTTTGCGTTTTTATATTATCGATAAATTTCATATAAATATTCACAGATACGTACATATATATATATATATATATATATATATATATATATATATATATTATTTTTATTATTATTATTATAGATTGAGGTAGTAATTTTTGTCATTGCGACCAGTAAGGTCTATTGTAATATAGGAACGTTGCCCTTTCTTAGATTTCTGGAAGCAGTTCCAAGTTCTCATGAAGCCAGTTACTGCTCCAGGAGTAAGTTTCCCGATCTTATTTACCAGGAGGTACCTTTTCCTTTACCTTTCTAAATGTTTAAGATTAGTTGTGGCCACACATAGACATACACATACAATGTGTTCTCGTTTTTTCGTTGTCTTTGCAGAGTCCACAGATACTGTTTTCAGTTATACCAATCTTAAATAAATAGTATTCAGAGGACAATAACCAGTAAATATACCTGTCGTAGTTCTAAGATCCTTTTTGGTCAGAGCTAATAGCTCTCTAGAGTTCCCGTCGAGAGTGAAATGAATTTCTTTAAATGAGGCCCGGAACTCACGGACTTAAAGAATGTCAAATTACTTTCAGGCTGATTTAAAAACAGTCAACGTTGTCAAATTATAAATCATGATTCAAAAATGATCTCTGGTTAGTTCCATATTTTAAAACACAGGGATATTTAAAATAATCTGATGTGGCCAGCACATTACCTTCCGTCAGTTCTATGTATTTTGTACAAATTCCACACAGAAAGATTCTAGCAAAAGATTCCATATATTCAGTACATTACTTTCAGTCAGTTCTATGTATTTTGTATAAATTCCATGCAGAAAGTTTCTTGTAAGAGATTCTATATACATATTTCCAGTAAAATTATAACACAAACATACTATGTCAATTGCACTGGACACAGCTAGCTGCTTTATGAAATTTAATTTCTTTAATTTTTTTTTACCTCTATATCCACTGAATATAACGTATACAATGTGATCAAATCGTATAGAGCAGGGATGGCGAACCTTTACGTATCAACGTGCCATTTTTCTAAAGAAATGTTTAATGAGGTCATAGACGTGCAATCAAATAATTTTGACTTTGTGATTATTGGGAAAATAATAATAATAAATACTATCAACTCAAAACTCTTTATTTACTACAAAAAAATAGGAACATATTGCAATGTTTCAATTATACGCGTAATTTAATTTAAAGTAAAATTAGTGTGACTTCTGTTGTTGCAGATTAGATGACAAATAACATATGTTAGGGTTGTAAGATGTTACTTTTAGCAGAATGCATGCTGAACTGGAGTCATCTGTCAAACGGTTTCTAACCGAGTCTTTAATATTATTCATCTCTGAAAATAATGACTCGCAGGCACAGGTTGATGAAAATATTGTTAAAATAGCATGAGCCAGCTTCTTCAAACAATTAAATGTGTCTGGTAACGCATTCCATGTTACCAAAATTTTGTTATTAGCATTTTCACTTATATTACTTGTCAATCTTTCTGTTTCAATTAATTCTAACTGTTTCCTTGTTTCAATAAATTTTTGAATCCATATTGAACTAGACTGGAAATCAATCAGCTGCATTTCAAATTCTTCAATTTCCAACCAATCGAATTGGGACAAATTCAGTTTATCAAATGACATCACATCAGGGTATATAATAAACTTGAGTATTTTCGATAATTCTTTGAACTAAGAAAATCTCGCTGAAAATTCCATGATTGAAGAATCAATCACAGAAATAAATTCTTCAGTAACTTGGTCTTCGTCTGGTTTCTCATGTATTTCTAAATCGTTGATATATTTTTTCAAATTTGGAAAATACTTGTAGTTTCTTGTGATAATATCATTCCTGAAAACTTGCAGTTTAGCCTCAAAAGCGCGAATGAGATCTATCATGACGATAATTGTTTAATTTATGCCCTGAAGCTTCATGTTTAACTTATTTAAATGTTAGCATATGTCTGTGAAAAACATCAATTTTGAAAGCCACATAACATCCAACAACTGTGGGTATTCTTCAACTTTTCCCTCATTTTGCAGAAACAGTCTGATTTCTTCCAAGCAATCAACAAATCTTTGAAGTACGTTCCCGGGACTCAACCAGCGAACATTATTGTACATCAGTAAGCCATCTAACAAAGCATCGAACTTTCGCTTGTTTAAAGCCTGCGACGAGATGAGGTTGACTATTTTTGTGACTACCGCCATTACATTATCAAGAGATGTTAAACCACTCTTAGCACACAAGGCTTGTTGGTGAATGATGCAGTGGAATTGAAGAATCGAATGCCCTACGTCTGTTTGAAATAAACTTATGAAACCATTTCTAATAATGAATTTTGTGATCAGTGACGTGCCCAAAATATTGTGTCGCGTGCCATTAATGGCACGCGTGCCATTGGTTCGCCATCCCTGGTATAGAGAATAAAATATTATTTAATATTTGTAATAACATTAAATGTGAAAAAATGATATTTAACATCGTTTTAAATTGGGGTACTTCTGATTGACCAATTATAACCAAAATCTAATCAGCTCTTCATACGGATGTAAAGAAAAGGAATTTTTGGAAAGGTGGTAGAATTATGCGATCCGACAGAATCGTCAGATACGCATATATACATCCATACATCCATCCATACACCATACATCCATCCATCCATACATCCATACATCCATACATCCATACATACATCCATCCAGCCATCCATCCATCCATACATCCATCCATACATACATCCATACATCCATACATCCATCCATCTATACATTCATTCATACATCCATCCATCCATACATCCATCCATTCATCCATACATACATCCATCCATCCATCTATCCATACATCCATCCATAAATCTATACATCCATCCATCCATCCATTCATCCATACATCCATACATACTCACATACATTCATACATACATACTCGTACATACATCATCGTAAAAATATTAAATCGTATTCTAGGGACCCTAAAACGTGCTTCTTTATTAAAATCTCATCAACATTTTTTTTTTCAAAGACAATACCTTCCTTACCTAAAGGTGACGGAAGGTAAAAATGATGAACTAAGTTCTATATAACATAAGTGTCGCTACTTCAATTCCCTACTCTCTACTCTCAATAATTTTGATGTGACCCTAGTATTTAACATAGACAATATGGGATGACCCTATTGGCGGCAGCAGGTAAATTAGTATACGGATAAATCTTGCACTATTTCCAAAAGTTGAATATTATCAATTATAAATTTACTGGTATTACTTGACTGTTAGTATGATGTTAAGGATGATGAAAAATAATTGGAGATGCAGTCTTGGTAAACAGTGTTTATTACACACTCATTTAATTAAATATCCTACGTTTCGATTCCAAATGAATCATCATCAGGGATAGTTATTGTACAGTTGGAAAAAAGATCATTATATTACAAAATCAAATCAATTCATCCTTACAATTTTTGATTTTGTAACATAATGATCTTTTTTCCAACTGTACGATAATTATACCTGATGATGATACATTTGGAATTGAAACGTAGGAAAGTTAATTAAATTACTATTTAATAAACACTGTTTACCACGACTGCATCTCCAATTATTTCTCATAATCCTTACAATCATACTAACAGTCAAGTAATACCAATAAATTTATTATTATTGATGTTTTTGATGTGTGAAAAAGCGAGAGTTACAATAATTTCATACACTTAAATGTATGACATTTAAGGTAAGGTATGTTTATTGTGACGGTAAAAAAATTCTTTTCTATTAGGATTATGAGTAATTGAAAAAAATTCCAGGAAAGAAAAATATTTTCCTGTGGTCTTAAAATGTGTAAGATAATAAATTACTAGCTTGTCACAATGTTTACTATACTACCACGCTCCAAGAATTAGTGTTACAAAAACTTGACAGTAAACAAAATAAAATAATATGAAATTTTCATAGTTCAGCTACAAAACCTTAATGTATTTCTATCGGGCACACAATCTAAATGTAAAATAAAATAAATTACCATCTAACAAGATTGAAAGTGTAAATTTGTATCAAGTAAACATTAACATGAAATTATACCCTTGCATTTATTTATCACAGAAAATGTGAAATGACAAATAATAGTGCATGAATGGTAATAAAAAATTTACGAATAGGTTACATAGTTAAGTTCATGTCACGACATTTATGTACGTTTAGATTATTACAATGTAATTGTTAAGAATTTGCTGGAAAATTGTTTTAGAGATCTATGCATTTGATAATGTTACAATTATTTTGTAATTTTCTAAAATAACTGTGTTTTTGTTCTTTTATGAGTTCTAAGATTTTCAATATTTTATTTAATAATTTACAGCTTATAATTTAAATCACATACAATTTTTTTTATTATTTTATTATACATTATACATATACCTATGTACTAATATTTCCACACCTATAGAGTACGTGCAGGTCACGTTGACAACCATGTTAAAATCAGCTGAATGGATCTGCTAGTAAGTAATAATTTCAATTTTTGGCATTTAGGTGCATCTGCCGGGTCTGTATCTGATGTGTGATATTATTCTGACGTTTCGTTATAAAACCAATTTTTGTGTGACTAATACATTAAATAACAAATCTACTAAAGTAAAATCATACAGTACCTAAAATAAACTCAATTTTTTTTATATAATATTGAGTGCATTTTAGGTACTATATGAATTTAATTTAGTAGATTTGTTATTTAATGTATTAGTCCGACAAAAATGGGTTTTATAACGAAACGTCAAAGCAATATCACACGTCAGATACAGACCCGGTAGATGCAGCGTAATGCCAAAAATTTAAATTATTACTTACTATACTGTATTTTAGATAAGAATAGCCTGTTTTAAACACATAAAACTTATGAATTATTTTTGTTTCGTATATGACATACTTGACAGCTCCTAACGTTAAAATTTGGTCATTTTAAATTATTTGGTAATTAAACAGTTACTTAAAGTTCTTAAATATAAAGTCAAAATGGAATAAATAATATATCTCCTTTACATATTGCTATTGTAAACTTGGTTTGCGTTTAGAATAAATAAATAATTAAATAAATAAATAAATATATAAATAAATAAATAAACAAACAAACAAACAAACAAACAAACAAACAAACAAACAAACAAACAAACAAACAAACAAACAAACAAACAAATAAATAAATAAATAAATAAACAAACAAACAAACAAACAAACAAACAAACAAACAAATAAATAAATAAATAAATAAATAAATAAATAAATAAATAAATAAATAAATACATAAATAAATAAATAAATAAATAAATAAATAAATAAATAAATAAATAAATAAATAAATAAATAAATAAATAAATAAATAAATAAATAAATAAATAAATAAATAAATAAATAAATAAATAAATAAATAAATAAATAAATAAATAAATAAATAAATAAATAAATAAATAAATAAATAAATAAATAAATAAATAAATAAATAAATAAATAAATAAATAAATATATCATCACGTCATATTACCCATTGCTGTGTGTGCCAATCTGCTTTGTACGCAGATATGGTACTTGGTAATGATGATGACATATTTGTACCGTGCGGGCGTTTACCAGGCGACACCTCACGGGCACTTATTGCTGGCGTGGAGAGTGCACCACAGGGGTCAATTTTGTGCCATTTAATATTCGAAATATTTCGCGTCGGTCGGGATCGAACCCGGTTCCCCAGATTCGCGACCAGACACTCAGGCACGCGGCCACGGGACCCCATTGTTTGCGTTTAGACCAATCAGAAAGCTGGAATGGTAAGCCCTGTCTTACTCCTAAGTCTATTCTTATCTGAAATACAGTATAGCAGATGTTTACTTCCACTCAGCTGATTTTGACATGCTTGTCAACGTGACGTGCATTTGGTGTTGGTCGGGATCGAACCCGATTCTCCAGATTCGCGGGCAGACACTCAGGCACCCGGCCATGAGACCCCATATTTATCTGTTGCCTTTCAATCTTTTACTTTTAATTCTGTTTTAATTTCTTGAAAAACAGTTTTTTGATCATAATAAAAAAATCTGATGTGGCCAGCACATTACATTCCGTCAGTTCTATTTATTTTAAACAAATTCCATACAGACAGTTTCTTGCGAAAGATTCTATAGTTCCAGTACATTACCGTTCTTCAGTTCTATGTATTTTGTACAAATTCCATACCGAAAGTTTCTTAGAATTGATTCTATAGTTGCAGTAAAATTATAACACAAACATATTATGTCGATCGCACTTGACATTAACATCTGTCTATTAGAATTTTTTAAAATTATATTACCTGTTTCCAGTGTTATTGCATAGCTGGCTGCTTTATAACATTTAATTTCTTTATAATTTTTTAACTCAATATCCATTGAATATGAAGTATAAAATGTAAACAAATTGTATACAGAATAAAATATTCTTTAATATTTATAATAACATTAATTGGAAAAAATGATATTTAACAGCGTTTTTTCAAGAAAAACTGTTAAAATCTTCAAATGAGGGTACTTCCGGTCGACCAATTATTATCAAAATCTAATCAGCTCTTCATATGGATGTAACGAAGAGGAATAGGAAAGAATTATAATTTTTAGAATTGTAGTGTTGGAGTTATCGTCTGAGAAAAAATCGTCTCACACACACACACACACACACACACACACACACACATATATATATATATATATATATATATATATATATATATATATATATATATTTATACAGGGTGGTGGCGGTTAGGGGTGAACATAGGGATTTAACATGGGATTTTAGTTTTTTGCAATTTCCTGCTCTCCTGTTCATTTTACGGCAAAAACTATACAGTACAAAATTGTTCAGAATTAAAAACTGCATACAAAAATGTATTTACATTTATTATTATGTTTTTGGTTTCATCACAATTTTAAAAAGAAATTTCAAAATTTCTGTTAATTTGTAGCAATAGCCATGACTTATAACTCAAATGTTTAAACATAATAATGTCATTCAATTTCTGTCAAATTTTCGAAATTTTCTCTAATAAAAAGTTAATTTAATAATGAATGTTTATTGTTTATTCGAATAAGGAAAGAGTTTTCGTTATAAAAATTATTATGGTGGAAATAGTTTTAGAAGAATACGTGATTTGTTTTCCATAAAGTACGAAAATACACCAATTCCTATTGTAGCAACAATATCTAAACTTGTTAAAAAATTTGAGAACACAGCTAGTGTAGCTGTGAACGAAGGTAATGAAGGAAATAATAATAATAATAGAAAACGTCATAACGAAGTGAATGAAGAAATGGTATTGGCTATGATAAATCAAAATTCTATGTAGTTGATACATTTGGAATTGGTTTATCATTAAATGGTATACCTAATAAAAAATGCGTATTAAAATTAAAAGTTGTTTGTTTTTATTTAATTTTTAAGTTAAATTAACGCATGGTTGACGTTTATAAATAATTTTTGACAACCAGAAAAAATATATTCCATGGCTATTGCTACAAAATAACAGAAATTTTGAAATTTCTTTTTAAAATTGTGAAGAAACTAAAAACATAATAATAAATGTAAATACATTTTTGTGTGCAATTTTTAATTCTGAACAATTTTGTAATCTACAGTTTTTGCCGTAAAACAAACAGGAGAGCAGGAAATTACAAAAAACTAAAATCCCATGTTAAATCCCTATGTTCACCCCTAACCGCCACCACCCTGTATATATATATATATATATATATATATATATATATATATATATATATAATGACATCGCAAAAATAGTAAAATCGTATTCTAGGGACTCTAAAACGTGCTTATTCATTAAAAAAATCACTAACGAATTTTTTGACCAAAAACAATACTTTCCTTACCTATGACGGAAGGTAAATACGATATTCGATGCAAAAATTATGTCCGCAAATTAAATACAAAATATGGTAGAAAATCATTAATATAACATTAAATTTGTCTTTAATATTGTCTAAATATTATGTTGGCGATTCTATTCTATTGTTAATTTTATTTGAGAGACCATTAAAAAAATTGAAAATGGGATACTTAGGTATATATTTTCATTTTCACATTATGCAATATAAGTATATTTTTTTATATTTGATGGTAAACAATTATCATTTATCGACATGTCGTCATACATATGTGTATATTAAACCCACGACTTGGACTAATTAAATGTATATCTACATTTTTATCAGAATTTACGACTTGACATAAAGCTCTTTAATTGTATTCTATCATAATAAAATTCTGAAGTTAATATATTATTCAATATTTGTAGTGAATATAAAAGAGCACTAGTTGTTAGTTGCTTTGCTACCCCTTCCTCAAAAATAACAAATGAACGTACCATTAATCGTGAGTTCTGTTACCAGGCAACGATACATACAAACTTCAGATAAAAATCATTTATAAACGAACAAACTGAAGGAGCCATGAATTAAAAAAGGACAATTATCTAGTTCATTTTCACTTTATTTTCTAAAATTAGTCGATGAGTTAATCAACGTGTTATTTATACACTGCTTCATTCGTTATTCATATCAAGTCATTACACTATCTTTCATTTTCATTTGAAAAATGCACAGAATTCCTAATACTTCTTTTTGAAAAAGTTAAAATATAAACTAGCTTGAATAAATTACATCGTAATAAATTAAAATATTATCTTTTTACATTTTCTACGTTTTATTATCTTTTTTTAGCTTATTTTATTTTATTTTTATTTAGAATATATAAATTTTGCTTGTAACTAGCTAGGTATACAATTATTTGCCGGGTTAATGTACAAATGTATTTAATTTAATATTGTACCTATGTACTGTTCTTTTTTAAAAAGTGACCTGTTTATTCTTGTCTCTTCCTATACGCCAACATATTTTCTTTTTCTTCTCTCCGTTTCCTTTTTCCTAGTTCAGATAGCGTTCACAATAGTTCTGTCCTCTGATATTTTATTGTTTTTCACATATTTTCAAAATTTAGTTTATACATTTAATTCTATAATCGGAGGCCCATATTTTACAACTTTAAAACTACGAAAAACCTACTTACAGGCTTATTTTGAAGAAATATCGTCATTTAAATACGAGGGCATTTTATAAAGAAATCTAGCTAACTATGAATGAAGACACATTGAAATTGAACAATACTTTATTTTTCAATATAACTTCCTTCAACATTAACACACTTTTCCCAACGTTTCTTCAACTGTGCCATTTCTTCAAAAAATATTTTTTTGGAAGATCTGCAAAATAACTGTCAACAGCATACATTAACTCCTTGTCTGATTTTTTTTATATTTTTAAATAAAATGAAGTCTCTAGGTGCTAAATCGGGGTTATAAGGTGGATGGTGTAGTTCTGTAAAACCGCAGTTCCTGATAATGTCTACAACTTTACACGCTTTGTATACCAGTCTGGGTATCCACCGTGAAGACACCTTCCTCATACCCAAATCATCATGAAAAATTTTCCAAATACTCTTTTCAGATAAAGACAGTTCCTTGGCAATAACAGAAACCTTCAACCGTCGACTTGTCAGCACCAATTTTTCAACTTGTTAAACATTTTTTGCAGTTAGTGCTTCGACCAGATTTTGGATAAGCCTATATCGAATCCTTCTCCATCGAAACTGTTTACACCAAAATTTTACTTTAAAATAACTTGGGGCATCTTGCCCATACACAGCCACCATTTGCTTATGAATAATTTTAGGACCATTGCCTACTTTTGTTGAGAATTTTTTCAAACTCCGATGCTCCAATTTAGTTTCACTCATTTTTTACCCCAAAATTCTACGTTAAACTGTAATAAATAATGCTATTTCATTGAAACTTACTGTATAAAAATATCACACAAATCTGACAAAAAATTGTTATTGTTTGTATTTTGTTTCATGGCTAGGTAGATTTTTTTGTAAACCGCCCTCGTACATATAACTATGTGATTCTGAACAACATTTTGTAAACTCTCTCTTCACTAATATCGTTATAATTGTTATCATACCGTTTGTCACGATATCAGCCAAATTTTTTTATGACAATACGATTTCAATATAACGACATTGGTTTTACAGAATATGCTTTTTGAAAATTATCGGTATGGTATAATGACATTCTTACAGAAATAGTCTGTTAGTTTAGTTTAATCTCAAAAAAGTTTTAGAGTACATGGAAGTAAGCATGGTTTTTGTAAATAAAAATACTTTGCCGATTTTTTCGCGCCCATATTCCTTTTCATACTGTTTTCGAAATTCGAAAACTGTGGTGTGTTAATATAAAAAAAAACTTTATTATATTATTTGGAGGCAAATGAGTTTTAAATTAAAAACAAATTTCTCACTTTGAAAAAAGTAATATATTTATGTAATTTTTTTCCTGTACTCTCCATATTTTATAAGATATATTCTAAATATTAAGCATAGCGTTATCGCGTATGTTACGACGAGGTTTGCAGAATTGTTGTACAAAATTTTACGAAACGTTTTACAGTAGTTTATAAGCAACAAACATATTAATGTCGTTTCAGTTTTATTTTTATAAATTTGGTTAAACTAAGAATAACATTAACAATTTTGTATATTTCAGACAAATATTTTGATATAAAACCTAAATGCTGTTTTTACCACATTCTTAGATAATTTTTGTACGAAATATCCTGAAATTCTTTTAAAACATCTAAACGATAATAGAACCGACAGACATAGGTTGTTTCAGATTTATTACTATTTCATTATTCATTTCAAGGTTTATGTTTATACTATTTTAAAGCTGTTCAATACTTAAAAAACTGATGTGGCTAGCACATACCTACCTACAAAAATTGTTTATGAGAAGTCTATAATTTCAAGCCAAGCTGCTTAAGGGTAAGCTCATTATTTAATATTCCTACCATAATAATTGTAATAAAATAATAGTCTTACGCTGATATGTTAATAGTTTTAGGATATTGGAAGGAAATTATTGACTCATAAATAATTGTTACTGTGTTTAAAAATTAACTGTATGACAATTGAATAGACGGCGCAGCCAGTCAGGTTTTATTTATTTTTTCTGTCAAAAATCTTCTAATTTTTATTGTGTTTTGCGGTGTTATATTTAAGTTTGCTTTTTCAACGTTTTACAGAGATTTCTGTCCGAATCAACTCGTTTTTAATAAAAACTGATAACACTAAATCACTGAAAATATACACACTTTAACAGGTATGTAAACAATAAGTTTCAAAATGTAAAAAAATTTTCGTTTATCAAAACTCACTTGTAAAAATACGACATATTTTTTTGTGACGGTGTTTTGGTAACTAGTTAGAATCCTGACTTTGGATTGGCTTATAAATATACGAGTGAAATAATCAGAAATAAACATTCCCCGAAACGTTTATGAAGAGAATTAGAAAAAAGTAAAAAAAAAAAATAAATTTTCTCAATATTTTCAGAATGATTAATTTAAAAAAAAAATGAAAATCTTCATATTTTATTAGGGAAAAAATCCAAAAAAAATACAAGGTAACATGTGTTGCAAAGATTAGATTAGAACGATTAAATCTGGATTAACCTTTTTAAAATATAGTAAATTTAATTTTTTGAGAATAATTCCAAAATATAAATTAATAAAATCGGAGTAAAACATATATTATTTTAATATTTATATATACTTGTATTTTCTACAGGAATTTATATACAAATTAAATATTTTTTCTGTAAATAATACTAGGATACCTATAAAAAAAGTCCCGCACATTTTAAAAATTAGATTCACATAAATAAAACTTTGTTGTATTTAATTATAAATGGTATATAAGAAATATACTATACCTTACCTTTAAACACTATGGCAATCAAAACCAATACAATAACAAAAATTGTCCTTAATCCCCAAAAACAATTCACATCCATATAGCTTCTATTCGCTTTGTATTTACACTCTTACAAATTTCCATTAATTGCAAAACTTGTAACTAATTACACAATTTTTCACACTACAACAGTTTCTCACGTACTGAACTGTACTAGCCGGCGGCAGGGAAACAAGTGAAGCACGTGTTCAACAGGAACCGAGTGTATATAGCAGGGGTTGTTAGGCAATTGTTTCACCCCAAGCGGTCACTGCGACTGCGATCACCAGCGCCGCACCTGGCGGGGTTACGAGACACTGAACACAGACATATGGAGATGGAGATCAGGAATTAATTAGTCCACGAGGAAATCAAATAGTGATAAGTACTAACGGTGCTGATTTCAGGAAGGATTATCAGTGATCGTGTGATTATTTTGGAAAATTTGAACATTTTTGGCAGATAACATAAAAATTTATACATAGGAGTATATAGGTGCTAATTTTTGGTGTTTTTTAATGGGTTTCGGATAATATTAATGTTTGAATATTTCGGGGTCATATTTTAAGACAATATTTGTATTCTCAAAAAATTTCTATCGTCTTTTGTTTTTAAGACACACAAAATTTTTATTTTTGCTTATTTTGAAAATATCTCATAGCTCGTTTATTATGAGAGCTAGGTCCGCTCCTATCACCTCTAGTTAAAGTGACAGTTAGTGATAACCAACTGTTATGTTCCAAAATTGTTATTGCCAATTTTGATTAGAGCTCACTGGAAGTTAAATATTATGTTGTTCGCATCGCAACTAGCCTTCAGTTTAATTCTTAACTAATGGTTAATAAATAGTCACTTTAACTAGAGGAGGTAGAATCGCGCCTTAAAGGAATATTGTTTAGATATTTTTATAAAGCATAACGTGGAGTAATTCGATTTTTTGAAAACTTATTTATTTTTGAAATAAATATTTTTTATTGGAGCCTGTGCTGAAAATGTCATCTTTTTACCTTATATGTTTTTCAATTATGTATAACATATCTACAATCTACATTCTTTTGTATTTTTTATTTTGATAATAATTTTTTCGTCGGGTCGGCTTGGTGGCTGAGCGGCTTAGTGCACATCTCGTAGCTCGCAGTGACGTCACCCGAACCTTGTTCCGTGCGTTCGATTCCCGTCGACGACAATGTGTGATTTGTCGTAAAAAATAAAATACAACTATTTGTATTTATCACACTCGGATGCTTATACATCTTAAATAAATGTAGCAATGGCTGAAATCCAACCGGCAGTACGGCAGTGGTAAAACACTGCGACTCGGTAAGTCCGGTTGGAAGGATAAACGGCGACAGCTGTATACAAACCCTAAATAGATAGATAATAATTTTTTGAGTTGCTAATGGTTAAAGAAATTACTTGGAACTGTAGTCAAACTGTCAAACACTTTTTACTGAATTATACTGACGTCATACATGAACAATTTCAGGGTTATTCATTATTAAAAAATGATGTAACATGAGAAATATTCGTTTTCCGGGAATGGACTGTGTCATATTTTGAGTCAGAGCTCAACGTTTCGCCCGCAGTCATATGGGGCATCTTCAGGAGCAAGGGGGATAGTACTGTCTTAAACACGGTTACCCGACGTGTCAACCACGCTAGAGGCCGAGTTTAAGCAACAAGGAGGGAGACTCAGTTTACAAGGTTACCCGACGTGTAAACCACGCTAGAGGCCAAATAAACCAAGTGGTTTGGTTGGTTTATTTGGCCTCTAGCGTGGTTTACACGTCGGGTAACCTTGTAAACTGAGTCTCCCTCCTTGTTGCTTAAACTCGGCCTCTAGCGTGGTTGACACGTCGGGTAACCGTGTTTAAGACAGTACTATCCCCCTTGCTCCTGAAGATGCCCCATATGACTGCGGGCGAAACGTTGAGCTCTGACTCAAAATATGACACAGTCCATTCCCGGAAAACGAATATTTCTCATGACTCAGACTGTGGAAGCCTACGCAATTAATGATGTAACATGATAAAAACAGAATATTTTAAAATTATAAATACTATATTTTCGTCAAAAATTAATAAAAGAAAAAAAACCACAGGATTTTAAACGGACAAGAATAAGAAAGAAAAAAACGGTGAACAAACTTTATAATACTGACTGTCATTGTCAATTCTTATTTATATTGTTTAAAAACTCGCTAAATACGTATTTACAACTCGTTGATGTTGGGCTAAAAATATTTTAATACTTGAAGGTATTAATTTTACCTAGACTACCCCTAGGACACGAAACTTGTTGAATCTTTGAAACATATCTTCAGGGCCGTTCCTAGGGATACTGCCGCCTGCGTGCAAATATATAATTCGCCGCCCCTAAGTGATAACAACAAAACTCAATTTTTACCGTTTATAATTCCTATACTTTATTCATACGTACGAGGTGCTATCCAAAATATCCGAGAATTATTTTCTGGCGGTTGGTAGGGCGTTAATTCCGCCTTCACTAGACACCCTTTTGGATCTATTGCCCAATTGGCATCATTGGAGAAACATCTGTTCAGTTAGTTTTTTTTTTTTTTTGAAAGTGCTGTTTGACGTTTTCAGCGATTTATCAATGGCAAGCAGTAATGTTTACTTTCTTGTTAGACAAAATCAACAGAAACTGTCGCATTTCTTCGGAGGACTTACGGGCAGGAAGATTTGAGCCACGCAAGGGTATATAAGTGGTTTTCTCGTGTTAAAAGTTGTCGAATGTTAATTTAAGTGAAGACGAACTTCTACCGGGATGTCCTACGACTTCCAGAACGTCCGAAAGGATTAAAAAAATTGTGATAGATCATGTCTGATCGTCGTGCGTAGAACAATCGATGAGTTGGAGGAATTCACTGGAATATCTTGGAGTTTGTGCCAACGACCTTTGACTGATTTTCCTAATAGGAAACAAAACTTGATGTTACCACGTTGCTTTTTAATGTCCGCCATTAAAAAATCGTCGAACACGCCAAAGAGCACTCACGAAAAAATTCATACTGACCTCACAGATGTTTCCCCAAGGATGACATTCGGCCAGACAATAATTCTTGGATATATTGGGTAGCACATCGTAAACAAAAAAATATAAAACTCATTAAATATTTTGCTACATTCTCGTACATATTGTAATCTGATAAAATATTTACGATGTGTATTATAAATATTTTGTTATGTTATATATAAGTTCAAAGTAATGACGACCGTCCCACCCTTTGGCCGCCTGCGTGCGGGGCACGCATTGCACGCCCGCTAGGAACGGCCCTGCATATCTTCTAGTGCTGTCAAAAATACGCGTTGAACCAATTATGCGATTAACCGTTAGTGATGTTAACCGACTACTATTTTCAACAGTTTATAACAATACTTATACTGATCTACATCTACATTACATCGGGCTAGGGACAGAGAACTTTGCCAGCAGATTTATTTTTATATATTCTGTATTATTTATTTCAATTCGAACTTGAATTTCGTTTAACACACACCACAACAATGTTTATAAATAAATATCTGAATATTATATTACTACACTATTTTATAATTGCATTAGGTTTTTATGTAGTATCATGATAAATACAATTTTTGAGAAACCAAACGGAAATTGGTTGACAATTAAACAACTATCGTATTGAACAGAGTTGTTTAAATTACTAGGTATTTGTATTTTCCATTATATGTATTTACACTCAATATTAATTAATGTGGGATTATCAAAGGCTGTATAGGTTTGTTGAATAACAGTCCTTGGTACCAGGAAATTAATATATAGGTTTGAATTCAGTGTAATAGCAGCCGTAGATACAGCTGTTGCTACGGGCATTCCACTACACTCTGTGTGAATATGAACCCATGCAAATCCACCGAACACCTGGCTAAACGATACGCTTACGCAGGATTCATTACCACGTCAATCTGAATTCATTTACACTAATCAAACACATAAATGACATGTGCTTGTCAAATTCTTACCACCTACAATCTTCTATAATCATTTATGATGTAAATTAATTATGGTTAGTAAAATAAAAACATTTGAAGACGAGTACTTATTATTCTGATGATATGCGAATGCTTTAAAACTTAAAATTTAACAAAGTATAGTTTGACTAGCGAATGAAAGTTGACGTTTAAATTATTTTTTCTACAGTCTGTATACAAAGTAGCCATTTGCGCTCTCTTTCGTCAACTCAAAATATCACTTTGCCGCTCATGCGCGACAAAGTAGAAAAAGCGCTCGCTGTTCAAATTTCTAACTATACAATGTTCAGAAATGTCACTTGTCTACATTCTTAATAGAAACGTTTAGTCAGGAACTAATGGCACTGTAGTTACACATTTACCACCTTCGTAAGTCAATCTGACATAATTGATCTGTCGGCATATTACATAACCAAACAAAATACAATACATCTATTATTCTGGCAATTCCGTATTCTATTAAAATAATAGTTGTCTGATAATGATCATCGTTGTTGCCCTGTAGTATCCTTTAATTTTTTTTTACTAATTTTTATTTTGAAAAGGAATTTTCTGCTGAAAGATGTAAAGCCATTTAATATATTTGGCTAAATGTGGCTCTATTAAAATAATAGTTATTTGTGTATCAAGAGCGCAAAGTAAATCTTTATTGCTCCTGCTCGTAAATTGAAGAGCGAGAGTAGCGAGCGCTACAATCGAGCTAGAGCAATAAATATACTTTACGCTAGAGATGCACACATAATTTTTTCTACGACTTTACTAACGAAATAAAAAAAATAATAATACCTATTTAGTAAGTTCAATTCAATCTTAACCAATTTCCTGTTTTGTGTTGTTGTAACCGTGACTTTATGAGTAAATAAATAATTCTGATGCCAACAATCATTGTTTTATGAAAAGTTTTCACACATACATCAAAAATGTGCTCAAAAATCTCCGAAAATAGTGAAGATAGTGATTTTTCTTGCACTCCTCTAGATATATTCGAAACGGCGCAAAATGCTTCCTTGAGTTTATTACCTGCAAAATCAAGAGCATTATACGAAAAGAATTATAACCTCTTCATTGAATGGTGTAAGTTAAAAAAAATCAAGAATTACAGTGAAAATGTTTTACTAGCTTACTTTTTGGAAAAATCTAATGTAATGAAATCGTCTTCTCTTTGGTCCATTTATTCCATGCTAAAATTAACACTAGCAGTTAAGAACGATATTGATGTGAGCAAATTCAAGAAACTAACTGCTTTTTTTAAACAAAAATCAGTTGGTTATAGACCAAAAAAATCTAAATCTTTAACAAGAGGTGAAATAGATAAATTCCTGACTGAAGTCCCAGACGATCATTTCCTTATGATGTAAGTTGCTCTTATATTAGGTATTGCTGGAGCATGTCGACGCGACGAATTAACTCAAAAACTAATGTGCAGCGAACATTTATTGTTGATGATCATAATCTTTTGTCAATGTACAGAAGATATGTTGCTCTTCGACCCTCTAACATATCATCTCGGCGATTATTCATAAATTATAAGCAAGGCAAATGTACCGCACAAGTTGTTGGAATGAACACTATAGGAAAAATTCCTTTTAACATTGCACAATATTTGAATTTACCTGATTCGAAATCATTTACAGGCCATTGTTTCCGTAGATCCTCTACTACATTACTAGCTAATTCCGGAGCTGACATTATGACTCTAAAACGTCATGGTGGCTGGCGTTCATCAGCTGTTGCAGAAGGTTATGTTGATGAAAGTTTGAAAAATAAAATTGATACAACGCATAAAATTTTAACAAACAAGGAGAATCAAACTGCTGCCACTGCCACACTAACTGAATATTCTAGTGAGAATGTCACACTCACAGAATCTAATTTATCCTCGTCAGCTGTTTGAAGCTCTGGAATAAATATACAAAACTGCCAAAACTGCACATTCAATTTTAACATTGTCAGTCAATGATTAAATCCACTAGGTTTGTTAATTATAAAATATATTTATAGTTGTAATTAAATGTACATTCACCAACAGAATAAAGTTGTAACTTAATTAAATAAATAAGTTGGTAGCGTAGCTAACTTCGTATTGTTTGTAGCACATTTGTAGTGTGAAACAGAACCTAACTTATATTTTAGATTTCGTAAGTATTGTTTTAATAAATTAAAATTTCAACAACAATATGTATTTATCTAAGCGAGCAAATTAAGTACTTTACCGCGCGTTGCTATGGGAGACGCGTCGTAAAGTATTTTTTTGCTCGTTCCTTAGTAATTATTAACTTTACGATGACAAAAGAGAGCATAAATATCAACTTTTCATGGTGGTCGTAGAAAAAAATTTTTTGACGTGCGTACCGGGCCCCTTGAGGCACTGGGCCCGTGTTCCGCGGAACACCGGTATAGTTACGCCACTGCATTTGTGTAACCATACTGCCATACTGCCATACTGCTAACGAAGTAATGAAACAATAAAAGTTATTATTCTCAGAAGTGATTTCTGCAATATCCAACAAATCCCTACAGACCATACAAAAACCTACAAATGCGAAATGTGGCAGAAAATGAACAAACGAAACACGGTAGAGATAGAGGTAGAAAACAAGTGTCCACGAGAATTCCTCGTGAAGAATCAACGAACGATTTGGTTGAAGCTGGCACGCTTGACCTGCCGGCACTGGCAGCGTACTACACACGCACACACGCACGCACACGCACAACGACGCCGCTGTAAGAAATCAATATCAAGCTGAGGGTTCGTGAATTCACGACGCGAGACCACGCGGTCCGCAAGAAATCAGGAATGAAAAGCGGAGTTAGGAATTCTTTGGATTTCCAACTGACAAATCTTATATGATCACCAATTCTCCAAAGGGAGAGTTCAAATTTATATGAATTGTTGCCACATTCATATGTAAAGATGGGAAAGAATCATATGTACAAAGAAAGTAAAATTTTGGATAGAATAAGATTTTTAAATATAACAGATTTATTAATTTGTCAAATAATTAATATCTAACATCTAAGGCATTTTTTTTTTCAGGTAACTGGGTTACATATGGTTAACCGCTCAGTAAACTCGGTAACTGGTGTGAATAAAATATGTCCGATTAATGCAGACGTTTCTGTTAAATTAATAAGTTAACATTTGTCAAACATTTATCTTGTCCGTGGTGTGACACATTTGATTTAAAGCGTATTGTTGTAATATAAAATACGTTAACAAAAACTGCCTCAGATTCCCTTTTTACACGTTACAAAAGGATAGCTACAGTAAACTGACATCTAACCAGGGCCGATCCTAACCTATCAGCCGCTTTTGTTCTTATATAAAAATGCCCCCCCCCCTCTATTTATTTTATTTTTTCAGGTATTTACTGCAGAGAATAGAGGGAATATGTATGATTGGCTGAAATTGGAGACAATAGCACACAATAAATTAGAAATAAAATCATTTACCTAATACTGTGTTAAAAAACAAGTTTAGTGAATTAGACGCAGAATTTAATTAATTTTTTTTTTGTTGAAACATTTTTATCTAAATTAAGTGGGAACTTTTACGCAAAGGAAAACTGATTTCCAATATTAAACGCCTATGGCCCGCTTTTTGATTAACACCCTGTACCTATGTATATATGTATCAAGAGTGGGGTAATTTAATGAAAATATGTTCCTCTGATTATATTCCTTAGGGTTTTTTTCTAAAGATTTTTGATTACAACGAAGAAAAGCTTGATTAAAACAAAGAAAATTTGATTACAATAATAAAAAACTTTATTTAATTACGCAAAAAATGATATTACTGTCACCGTATAATGTAAAAATTAAGATTTTTTTTGCTTTTAAATTTTTTCTTGGAGCTTTGTAAATCAAGGCTGCCCAGAAAATTTTCTTATAGAGGCGCAAGATTTCTAGTTACGCCACTGATTGACATCATAAGTATACTCAGTCTTTTAATAAAATAATACCTATTAGGATAGATATGTTACCAGTCAGCCAAACCAAGTATGTATTTAAAATAATAATGCTTTATAATATGTTTATTTCATAAATGGTTGATATTTTTTAAAATTCTTAAATATTTTTTTTCTATAAAAAGTTAGGATGGCTTTGCTGCCCCCATTCTTGGCCGCCTTTGTTCTGGGAACAAAATGAACACCCGTTAGTATCGGGCCTGCATCTAACCATCCTACATACTAGTGATGCACGACGAGGCAAGAGTACTATCGCATCTCGTCTCGTCTCGTTACACTATGCGAGACGAGAACGAGAGCGAGATTGCAGTTTGAAATTCGACGCGAGATCGATAAAACAACTGCGAGAAGCGAGATATCTCGCGAGATTCTCGCGACAGTCTCGCAATAAAAAGTATTTGTAACTTTATAGCTTGGATCCATAAATCATAAATTCAATGAAAATGCACCGAACAAGGAGAGGAGTCAACGCTAATTCGTGCATAGAACACGTGAATGTGAAAATTATATGAACTCACTATATTTTTTGAGCCTATCTAGAGTCGATTGGTATCGGTCCCAGAGCGAGGAAATGCAAAATAAAAACAAAATCGGTCTTGCATCCAATAAAACTAGTTTTCTCCAATATTTCAGCCCCTAATTTACCCCAGTTAAAACCACGGTTAATAAAATTCTTGCCGCCGACGAAAAGTAAACGATGTTATATTATGCGTCGATGGGAGTCAATATGGAGAGAGGCAAAATGATTGATTGTCGGCGGGTTACTAGTGTAGAGGTTTTTGTATGACTTACTTATATAGTATATATTTAATGATAAAGTGTTGGTACTTTTAGTTACAAAAAATATTTTTTAAATGTTTAATTCGTTTTACTGATGGCAGAATGTATTAACAGATGTTCGTATTGAAATAGTTTAACGATCACAATTTGGTAATAAATTGGATATTTTAGAGTTAAATTAAATTATTTACTAACATCACATTTTCTGGTGACCGTAAATGAATAAACTTATGTTCGTATATTGAAATAATTTAGTGACCAGAATTTAGTGTTCCGTCGCTTTATTATATTTGGAATATTCTTTGGGTACCTCCTTAGGATTTATCGTCGAAAGAATTGTAGATCTTACTGTTCCAATTTTTATTAATAAGCACTATGCGTACATGGACGTTTCGGACATTAATTAGCCCATCATCAGCAAAAAGAAATGAAGAAAAATTAGTATAAACCAATGAACAGCTTATTTTGTTTTACATTAAAAAAAATTATAAAGTTACAATTTAAATTTCAGCTGTTCATGGGTTTATACTAATTTTTCTTCATTTCTTTTTGCTGATGATGGGCTAATTAATGCCCGAAACGTCCATGTACGCATAGTTCTTATTAATAAAAATTGGAACAGTAAGACCTACAATTCTTTCGACGATATATCTCTTTATTATAGTTATACGACTGCAAATACACGGAAGACCGAGAATGAGACGAGACTCAAAAAAATGTGCGAGAACGAGATCGAGATTACAGATCCGAAAACGAGACGAGATCGATATTTTATATTTCTCCTCTCGTCTCGCCTCGCGTATATCACTACTACATACCGCGGTTACACATTTGACATAACTGAAAGTAACTGGAATGCTGAATAAAATGCGGTTACCATGTAACATGAGCTAACCGATCTGAATAAAAAAAACTCCTCTAATGTTCAATATATCCATAAAAACAAATATGAAAATAAATAATGTTTAAACATTGGTTCATTGGTACATCAAAAACAACTGGAAAGCCTCTTCCATAAAAATGAAGTGATTATTAAATTTAATAATTAAAATTAATTGATATTTAAACTAGAATTAAAGTATATTTGGAAAATAGTTCCTGCTTTATAAAATTGTATCAGAATGCTGTGCCGCATCGTTCCTAGCCCAACACACAATTAACGTGTAGATAGATACATAACAAAACATCGAAAAATGAAAACATTCCATCAATCATTCAGTAGATTAACTTCTTACACAAAAATTAAGCTTACCAATAATGTTCTAAAATAAATCAAAAACTAAGAAAGGTTCTAAAGAAAACAACGTTGCACGCAATTCATTAAATTGTGAAACCTATTTTAGTTTCTAATTATATTTTTAATTTTATATTTTACCAATTAATCTGCGAGCAAAAACAAAATATGACGAAGTATTTTAGTCGATTATAAAATTAATTAGAACTATAATTACTATAGTCCATTCTCGAACCGATAGAATTTGGAACAAAATCGCCGGCAGAGAGTCGTTCTGTTGTAGAGGAGGGCGCGTGAGTAACTTTTTATTCACGCTCACGTAACTAAAACTGTAATCACGACCAATCACGCACGACTTTTTATGTTTTATGATTCCCGATCACTCACGCTCACGAATTTATTTTGGCACTCACGCCTGATCACGCCCGGCGGGTCACGTAATTGTTCCTATGTACATTTAAGCCTATTTAACACAGTCATAAAATTTGTTAACATACTGGTAATACGTTAGGTAACAAATTGGTTTTATTGGAAACGAATGTTCATGGACAAATAGGATGTTCTATTTCATCACAAATATCATTATAAATTTGGTAACAAATTTGTTAATAAAATTTTGATCGTGTCAAACGGGCTTAAAGATATGTATATCTTTAGTGAAATCGGAGCAACTGCGTATACAATTTTGGGTACAACAATAACACTATTTTTATGCAAAAAAATACTGTTGATGACATATTTGGACATATTAATAATAACAAGAATGTTAAGTTAAATATGGCAATTAAGACAATTTTTTAATAAAAATAGTAACTCACGCCCGATAAAATTTGAATCACGCCTGATCACGCACGATCATTTTTTAGTGCCTCACGCTCACGTCTGATCACGACGCAAAATTTAAATTATATTCACGATCACGCGGCTCACGTCGTGACCCATCGTTACACGACAAAATCACGGCCCGCGCCCACTTCTATTCTGTTGGTTCGGCACGAAAATTATCCCAATCCGGCCAATAGAACGTCTTCTCTGTTCGCGAGTTAGTTCCAAATTCTCTCGCTATAATGAATGGAATATATACCACGATTTTCTCTCATCGACACGTGAATTACTTCACAGCAAGAATTTGAGTTGAATATGAAGGAAATATACATTATTTCTAAATAAAATTATTTGCTCCACCATAGTCTTATATTTCTTTACTTGTCACATATCTAATTATTAAAATTTAGTAAGCCTCTTCATATAACAAAATATACATTTTATTATAACTCTTTTCGTGTAATGGAACTACTACAGTTTTAGAATATTTTTGCATAATTTATGAAGCAGGTCTTTTCAGTACAACAGAATGAAAATTTGAATGTCTAAATGGAAGTGAAAATGTGTTTTGTACAAAGTTAATTAATTGAGATAATTTTCCGATTATTTCTCTGATACAATATCTACTATATCATGAAAATGTATCATTTTGTATTCATGAATTCATACATACCCTTTTCATTTTTCTGTGAAGCATTTATCTTTATTGTTTTTATCAGATGAATACTAATTTATTATTCCAATTTGAATATTAGCTGGTGGGTGCCAAGAAGTATGACTGTGACACTGTAGCTTGTTTGAATACTATATACCTACTGTGTTCCACCTAACCAATTCAGCAGATGGCGCTCACATCAGCGCCAGTTTTAGCCGAAATCAAAAAGAGCGGTGTTCAAATGTTGTCATCTGACTTTTAATTAAAACATTAAAAAGGTATCATGTGATCGAAACTTTGCATATTATAATCGCAGAAGGTATGAAATATAAAGTACCTATTATCTACTTTCCAAATCGGATAAAGACGATACTTGAAAATGTACACAAAATGACACGAGATTGCACATGTTGGTTACACTCACACTGTACTCTGTTCCATTTAAGCCATTCAGTAGATGGAGCTCGCATCAGCGCCAGTTGTAAGTAGCCGAAATTGCATTGGGTAAACTCGTCTCCTATTTCAGCCAATCAGAGTTCAAAACTATGCCCTATTCACTGGTAGAACAGAATGAGTATAGTATTAATATATTATTATTATATTATAATTCTCTATGTATAACAAAATTACTTTTTAAAATGCGAGGATAGATTGAAAAGTTCGCCGCCTAACAAAGAGAGGGCAACATTAGACTAGACGCAAAATTATTTTTTGTGAGGTTATGTGAACTGGCATTCAACAGAATACCGTGTAGTGATCAAATATCTGCATACTAAGAACTTAACATCGAAGCAAATTAATGAAGGCATGGCAAATACTTTGGGAATATCTTGACCTTCATACATAATAGTAAAACCAACGACCAAATATAACTAGATAAAACTTCATTTGGTTTGTTTTGATTTCGTCTGGCCAGACAGAGAAAGTAGAGAAAGAGATACGTCTTGTCTAGTCCGAGTATTTCTCACTAGAAGTCACCACTGAGGCCACGTAGAGTATCAGTATCTAGTTTGAACGTTGCTCACTAGAGGCACAAGTGTTCTTAGTTACAATTTCGTGGGTAATATTTATGGTTAACATTAAATAATTTAAAATTAAAGAAAAACCAACTTGTCACTCACAAAACAACTACATCTACAAAAACAAAGACAAAATACACATGCTTCTACGTGGCCTCTAGTGAGCAACATTCAAAGTAACACTACTACCTATACACTAACACTATACATGGCCTCTAGCGAGAAATACTCGAACTAGACAAGACATATCTCTATCTCTAGTTTCTCTGGCTGGCCAGTCGAAATCAAAACATTCAGCGAGGAGAGATAAGGAATGTTTTGTCTAGTTATATTTGGTTGTTGAGTAAAACAGTAGGCAGCTAAATTTAAAAGTGGGTGGGAGGGCATCGATGATGATCCTCGTAATGTAAGGTCATCACTGAAAAAATCTGGAGTGGCCAACACAATACCTCCCGCTATTTACCGCCCGAGTCACAAAAAAGAATAAGCTAATTCTTATTTTTGGTTTAGCGAATTTAAATCTAATTCTTACAGTTTATTTTTTAAAATATAGTCTAATCTAATCCAAGAAACTACCTTTTTGATAATACGATGAAGATAATCTAATCAAAAAATTAGAATTAGCTTAAACCTTTTTGCGAATCGTTAATTTTTATTAATCTAAAAATCTAAATACATACCTACATATTTAGTTATGCTGGAAACTGTATTGATTTCCTTCCTATTGTTATATTTATTTTTTTCTTTTTAAAACATTATTATTAATTTGAAATGATTAGTGACATTTATTTGTTAGTTACATACATTTGAATAACTGCAGAACCAAGAGGTTTTGTTTGTTTAAAGCGTAGGATCCAGGATTTAAATTATACATAATTTTATGACTTTATCCATAATATATGTACAAAGAGTATTAATGCAAATCTGTAGAAAATTTAATAATCTTTAATTTTTATAATAACATTAATCTCGAAAAAATAACATTTAAACATATTTTTCGAAGAAAAACTATTTTTAGCTTCAAGTAAAGTGCCATTTTCTGTTATCCGATTTACAACAAAATCTAATGGGCTCTTTCCATTATGGAAAAAAATTCGAAATACAAGGTTTAAAATTTTTCTGAATGATATTATTTGAGTCAGAGGGGAGGCTTCACACACACACGCACGCACGCACGCACGCACGCACGCACGCACGCACGCACGCACGCCCGCACGCACGCACGCATGCGCGCGCGCACACACACACACACTTTATCGTGAAAATGTTAAAATTGGATTCTAGGGACCTTAAAACGTGCGCATCCCTATACCTCCCTTACCTAGGGTAGCGGGAGGTAAAAAAATCAATGTGATTCACGATATGGTGTTCGGAATAACAAAACTTTCTACGACCGATAAAAACGTGTTCGTTTCTGGACGTCGTCCAACTTACTGCTCCTTTATGAAGCTGATTTTAATTTAGGTATGGAAAGATTTGTTACATAGACAAGACAAGAGTTCACCACTATCCGCCTAAATCATAAAGCAACAGTTTTTATTTATTACTTTGTCTTCACTACACAGTTACGAATGACTCACAATTTTTGGAACAAAAAAATTAAGCAAATAAAAATGCGAAAATATACACTAAAAACAAGCTTTGGAAATAGTTTCCCTTGGTAAATAACGTCCTACTTACTTAATTAATTCGTAAACTCACCCGTGAACTGAATATTAATAACTATTATCTAAAACTAAACCAGCACAACACCATCGCGCCCGTCAAATACAGACTATATCTTGACTAATGATATAAAAACATGCAAAGCTCAAAAGCTCTTGCTGTTTCATGCCCCCGAACTTTGCTAACTTTCCCTTGATCAGTAAATATTTCTCATCTGTACCCGGGACACGTTGCAAAGTCGGGACAATGTCAGAAACACTGCGACAAGGCGCAATAAACTCACTGAAATTTTTCTTCTTTAGGCCTGACCTATTTTCAGCCGTTTCAGTTGCGAACGTAATGTCTACTACATTTCACGTTCGGAAAAACTATGGCAGTCGTACGGCTATTGTAACAGACGACCTTTCTAGCGCACACATCTGGTTTTTGTTCTTTCGGTCAAAGGATTTTGTTTGGTCTGACGGAAGAAAGATTTAGCTCAATTAGATGATGAAAGCTGGATGGAGTAGAAAGATTGATTAATTTACCATGTCAATAACATCATTTTGAACGAGACAGATTTAAAACCAATTAATTAAGTTGTGCTCTGGAGGAAAACCTTTAATGTGGTAGTAACATGTAATATGATCTATCGTTAGTTTCTGTATTTAACAGTTAATATTTCAAACGCTGAATTTGTGCAAGGATACAAACATGTTACGATAGCAGTAAAATTGATAAATGGATCATGTTCATGTTCGAGAAACTTCGAATCTTGAACGTTTTGGGGTTGACAAACACTTTGAATTGCATAGTACTTTATTCTCTATCTGGGTTACAAACATTTTTAAATTGTCAATTTGGAAAGAGCGACACGAGAAAAATAAGTTGAGAGTCCAATAACAACATTAACAACAAATATTCTCTCTTACTACTACTTCTTTAATAGCAAAGCGTATCGATTTTAATGTGTGTTTTTCGAATGCCATTTAAGTTTTTCGAATTAGGTACAAGGTATTGGCACCCGTTGAATTAGTTAGCGGTGCTGTAAGTACACCTGTTATGGCGCGTAATAGCACAGTATAGAGAATACAAGCAGTAGCGACACTCTTGTCGGAACCTTTGATGTTTCGTTCCAGGCTGCTCGGCGTGCAGGGGGTAATAATGAGGAGCGCGAAATTTGAAGAAAACATAAAAATATATATTCAATATATGTTATTTAATATCAAATGATAAAGTGTGATATGGTAAAAGTAGGTAATAGTGAAATATAAATATGTAAAAAAAATATATTTAAAGCCAATAATAATAAATAATTCAATAACTAAGTAATAAAAAATATATATCAAATCCAAATGTTATAAATAATTATATATTTATAAAAATACTAGTATTAAAGTAATAATAAATCCATTCTTAGTACTAAGTACAAAATATATTTATTATACATTTATAAAAAAAAGTCGTATGAAAGTAATTAATATTTAAATAATAAACAAGCAACAAATATTATAGAAATACTAATAATAAAGTAATAAATATAAACAATAACCAAGTAACAAATATGTGAGTGATCGTAGCTTGGTGGTAGCGTACTAGCTTTTTGTTCCAAGGATTATGGGTTCAAACCCCCAGCACACTTTAATTTTTTTAAATTTTTTCAATTTATTTTTGTGGTTTTATTTATTTTAATATTTTTTATTTGTTTTTATTTATTTTTATTTGTTTCTATTTATTTTAATTTAACAAGAAAAAACAGTAAAACTACAATAAATAGAAACAAATAAAAATAAATAAAAACAAATAAAAAATATTAAAACAAATAAAAACACAAAAATGAATTGAAAAAATAAAAATTAAGAATTAAAGAAATGTGCTGGGGCTTTGAACCCACAATCTTTGGTTGCTACGATCACTTTTATGTTAAGTTTTCTTTTATAGGAAATAATAATAATCATATAAAAATTGCCATAACATTTTCTTATTTTACTTAATTATTCTTAATTAATTTTAAACAATTTGTTATTAATATGATGCAATAAGTGTTCCCAAACATGTGTATAAAGTTTTACTGCAATAAGTTTTAATGGGAGGCAAATATTCAAATTATTCTTATTTCCCATGTTAAATGCTTATGTAACGGATTTCGAGCGCCAGCCGGTATAGAATAAACACTTCCAAGACCTGTGCATAATATTAAAAATATATATTTTTTTATAAAATTATAATAAATACATGATAATTATTACAAATACAATGAATATGCACGTAATATATTATTTGAATCTGATTCAAAGTCCCGCTCCTCATTATTTCCCCCTTCAACCCGAGCAGGTTGGAACGAAAATCAGCGAAGTGTCGCTACTGCATATTCTCTATACTGTGGTAATAGGATGTCAGATTTGTATAAATTTTGGCTACATATACTTTCTAACACAAACAAATGTTTTATTCAACTAAATATGGTTTTTGAGTTTGTTAAATCGAAACCTTCATTAAGAAACTCGACTTACGACAATTATGACTAGGCATTAAAGTCTATTTTTACAATAGACCATTTACATTGGTGTTGTACGTATGATTAGAGTAAGACCGAACTGCCCTGTGAAATTATTTACATGTCAGATGAGGAATGAAACTTGTCCCTTTCTTCACAAAAAAAGTGTGTTAATAAAACTTTATCTGAAGAAAAGGACGTTTCATTCCTCTTTTTATAATTCCTTCACGATAACTCAACCATATAATTATTATTTACATGTTGATGATAACGTCACCTAACTTCGTAGTTGCTTATGTCAAACTATCATCTCTCATTGCCAAATAAGAAATGTTTTTATCTACTAAAATAAATAATATAAATAAATAAATATATCATCACGGCATATTACCCATTGCTATGTATATTTGTACCGTGGGGGCGTTTACCAAGCGTCACCTCACGGGCACTCAATGCTGGCGTGGAGAGCGCACCACACGGGTCAATTTTGCGCCATTTAAAATCGTGGTTGGAATACAATGTGTCCAGGGATGCAAAAACAAATCAAACGAAAACAAAAATTTAAAGTTTGCAATAGATGTCTCATTCTCAATGAAAATGATTTATTATTGTATCACATGGATGTGTACTCTGGAAAAAAGGAACAATATATAGTAAAATAAATGAGACTACTCGTATAAATCACATTATAAATTAGACATAATAAAAACTAATTGGCAGCAATACGAGTGCTATAATGTGTAATGAAAATTCTTAGCCTATTAAATCTGAGAAAGAAGATATTGCATTTTAGGAACAATTAGAAAACATATTCAGATTTAATAGTAGCAATAAACAACAGTACGTATATAGTTATTTTTTTCTCAGATTCAAATGTGTTTGTAGGTAACATAATAGAGAAACTCGTCATTTTATGAATTAACTACTATAATTTATTACATGTCTACGTTCATCACGAAACGTAATTTTCATTTATCCAGATGTTGGAGATTATGGCAACGATTTTGCATTATATTTATGTTAAATAAAATAAACTAATTTAATTTCCAGAATACATTCCCTCCAATTCTGTAAGGAAGTGGTTAAGTCTTAGCAACGATGCTAAAATTTGTAACCAATAGAAACAAATGTAAAGCCTGCCAGTTTCATGTTTTATTTATTACTGGTTATTTGCCATAGCAATATTGCTAAGACTTAATATAAGTATAAGAATTAGAAAATCAGTTAAGCCCGAGACGACGAAATCATTTTAAATAGTTTTGTATCTGTAATTTGATATTAAGCTGTGAATGTTAAGTTTTTTAGAACTTGGTTAGTTATAAATATGGAACTAACGAATCATAATTTATAAATTGACAGTTTTAATAAATTAAATCAGCCTGATGTTAATTTAACAGTTTTTAAGACCCTTATTAATTAATTGGACAGTATTGATAGTTTTTGAGTCAGCGTAAAATTATTTTGGTAGCTTTAATAGTTTTGCCTTTCAGAAATTATTTTGAATGCATTCCAAAAGAAGATTGCTTAGGAACTTTTAAGAAGAAGGAAAGAATGATAAAGTGTATCGTTGAAAGAAACTATTTTGAATATATTTAAAATAAAGTTCTAAAAAAATACAATTCTATACTAATACTACCGGCAGCATTAAGATCGGTACTAAATTATTGGGGAAATTCTTAATTACCAAAGGTTTACGACAAGGGTGCGCAGTTGGCATTGTTTAAGATATACTTAAACTCATCCTTAATACAATGTAGACGTACTTGCCGAAGTATGTGAATTTCTATTGATGATGACAAACTCTTTACGTTACAATTCGCTGACAACCAGGTTATTTTTGCAGAGGATGACGGTGATATAAGCTACATGGTAAGAAAGCTAGACAAGAGTACCAGGAATGGGTCTAACATTTAATATTCAAAAGACAAAATATTTAGTAGCTGGTGGTGTCAGTTAAGATCTAGTGTTAGATCGAGTGATTTAGTGTGTAAACGCCTATAAATATCTAGAATATAACCAATGATAGTTCCAGCAAAACAGAAATTAAAAAAACGTATCAGACAAGGAAAGCAAGTAACAAATCAATTAAATGGAGTATTATGGAGCAAAGAAATCAGAAAAGAAACAAGAATCAGGATGTACAAGACCATTGTTCAGAGTATTGCGAGCTATGGAGGTGAAATCTGGGAAACAACAGAGAAAGAGCTACTATCAATGCAATGGGATAAAAAAGAAATTAAGAGATACGGGAAAAGATTGAAATAGATACAATCATAATTGACACTATTGACGCTAAAAAAACTAAGATGGTATGGACATTTATGCCGTATGAACGAAGACAGATACCCAAAGAAGATGATGGAATGGGTACCGGTAAACAGAAGAAAAAAGGGACGTCCCACAAATGCAATATTAAATAGAAACCTAAATGAGGACGATTGGAGAAATCGAAATCGTTGGAAACTAGGATGCGAAAAACGACTTTAAATATTGTAATTAAATCGCAATATGTCTAAAAAATCTGGTGTGGCCAACACAATACCTCCCGCCATTTACAGCCCGAGTCACAAAAAAGATTAATTTTGACAGTTTATTTCTTAAAACAGTCTATCCACTACCTTTTTTTAAACCCCTCAACAGGATTAAATCCTAGTTACAGAGTGCGTTCACATTCACACACATCCATGCATTAGTTGGATTTGAACCCAGAGCCCCGAGGGCACTCTTGACATAAGGCGTTGCTTTGTCCATTGAGTCACCGGAGCTATAATAATATGAAGATTAAATTTTAAATACCGGGATGGAATAGAATTTACTAATCCAAAAAAGAGGATTATCTCTTAAACATTTTTGTTCTATTTACTTTTTTCTTTTTAAAACGTTACTAATATTATTTTGAAATGATTATTTCTTTGATAGTGACATTTATCTGTCAGTTACATACATATGAATAACTGCGTTTTGTTTATTTAAAGTGTAGGCTCTGGGATTTGAATTATAGATAATTTTATAAATTTATCCATAAAATATATAGAAAAAGCATTAATGCAAATCTATAGAAAATTTAATAATCTTTAATTTTTAAAATAGCATTTAAAGGTATTTTTCAAAGAAAAACTATTTTGAGCTTCTAGTAAAGTGCCGTTTCCGGTTATCTGATTTTCACCAAAATCTAATGGGCTCTTTCCATTACAGAAAAAGTTCGAAATACAAGGTTTCATAATTTTCTGAATTATAGTAATTGAGTTAGAGTGGAGGATCCACACACACATACACACAGACATCATCGTGAAAATGTTAAAATTGGATTCTAGGGACCTTAAAACGTGGTCATTTATCAAAATCTCGACATGCGATTTTTAGCACGATCCCTATACCTCCCTTACCAAGGGCAGCGGGGGGTAAAAAATGAACCATGTGTCTTAGTCTGATTAATTCTAGCATGACTCTCGTACATAACGTCAGTGGTTCGTAAAACATCTAGGTTCTTCATGAAACGATACATTTCACATGAAAACTACTATAAACTCATTTCACATGTAAGAATTCGAAGAAAACTCCACTTCTTTATTTTAATTTCATTAGATACTTAATACATCACTAATTCATTACACATCTTACGTTTCGCACCATATGTCGCCACCTAATTATCTACCTTGTTAAGTTGCAAGGCAGAAAAATTTAGTGAAGATATCAACTTTTTTCCACGTCCAGATGTACTCGTTTGTTTCCACGTGAATTCATTTTCAATTAAGAGAAAGCCCAAGTTGTGTAAGGCGACCTGAGCTTCGAGCCGAATGTCACATCTGACGTGACCGATGTGGCTATAAACTTTACGCGCTCGATTACGGAGGGAATTTATGGGGATGCCTCGAATCGCTTGCTCTCGAATTGTCATATTTCCATTCACTTTCTAAGACGACTGTTGATATTTTTGATAAACGATTGAGTTGTTGAGTCGTTCATGGGTTAGTTTTGTTGTTCATACGATATTTTTTATTCAGCTAACCGGGTTATGTATGGGTAATTGAATAGAAAGTTTGATAACCTTGTTTAAATAAAATATGAATATAAATGAAAATTTAAATAACGAAAGAATTTTGACAGATAGATTCTTGTGATGCTATTGGTTAATAAAGCGCGGTTTTATGATTTCATTCTTTGTAATTCCTGTGAGTTATTTGTTATTGCATTATCGTTTATTAAGTTTTACCTGACTATTTCTCTGTATTTATTCATTCATTTTTACTTCCTTGTACAAAGTAAAGGAAGTATTGTATTCGCGAAAAATTTCGGTTTCCAGATTTCAACGGAAATATTCATTTTGGCCATCCCTGAATCCATTCTGATTTCGTCGTGACGTCTGTACGTACGTACGTACGTATCTCGCATAACTCAAAAACGGTAAGCCGTAGGAAGTTGAAATTTTGTATTTATGACTTCTATAACATCTAGTTATGCACCTCCCTTTTTGGTCATTACATAATTTCCAGAAATGGTACTTTATTTGAAGCCTATAATAGATTATAATGAAAAACTATATTAAAATATAATCCAAAACTTTTCAAATTTAGTATATAAGACTTTTATATCAATTGAAATAACATAGCAGATTTTGGTGACAACAGGCTAACCGGAAGTGATATATTACCTGAAGTTAACAGTTTTTCTTGAATAAAATGGTTTCATTTTGATTTTAGAAATAAATGCTTCAAATAAGAGTTTTAGAGAATTAAATTCTGCGTCTAGCACAACAAGTATTATTAAATTAGCTCTTTGTATAAGCGAGATATGTAAATTTAAAATTTATGTACTTTTTGGTTTTGGTAATGAAGCTTGCTATGGATTAGAACAAAAAATTACAAAAAAATAAAAAATAGATGTTAATGTTAAATAACGTCAAATACGTGCAATTTTATAATTGAGTCTATACTTCATATTAGTCTTGCGTACAAGGAAGTCGTGTGGTGTCCACATCAGATTTTTTCATTTTATTCTTTCTATAAAAAATATCATATCTATATTTATTTTCTAGAAAAGCTGTTGATTTTCTTGGTAAACGTTGTATTTATTGAACACTGAACAGTTCATGGGGTGGCGTTGTTTGTATGTGTATGTGAATGACCAATGGGTTAAATATAGTTCTTCATATAATTCCAAGAAAGAATAATGGTTCTTGCTGCTAAGTAATAATCAATAATCATTTAAATATAGCAGTATGAATAAAGAATTCTAAAGTATTGGAAAATTTAAAGAAAGCTAGCACATTACAATATTAAATTATAGATAGAAACCTCTCGTAACTAGGTTTATTTAAAATATGATTTAATAATCGTAAATCATCATAGATTCGATTAGAACATAAATAAATGTCCATTTCTTATTATACTTGAAAAGAAACAGAAATCTTTCATTCCAAAGAAATTCGGTCAATCATGTCTAATACGGTCAGAACATGGGATCGAAGTAATCCAATTGGGAAAATGTTTCTTTGTGATTTGATTGGCAGTTTCCTTTTTTTCTTTTCTATTTGTTAGGTAATATTATTTGCCTCAATACAATAATAAAACATATTCTCGTATAAGTAAATACTTTGGGATAAAGATTTTTTTAGTATTATTCTAAATGGAATAAATAAAGTTTCGGACTGGCAGTCAATATTACAATTTATTCACGCCGACGTTTCGACTATACAATAGTCTTCTTCAGGGCTCTGTTGTATGATGTTATCCATGAGTCTTAGTAGTGTCCAATGTGAAGAATTCAAAAAATTATGTTCGACTGTGTTGGGGATGGAATAAATAAAGTTTCGGACTGGCAGTCGGACTGGCAGTCAATATTACAATTTATTCACGCCGACGTTTCGACTATACAATAGTCTTCTTCAGGGCTCTGTTGTATGATGTTATCCATGAGTCTTAGTAGTGTCCAATGTGAAGAATTCAAAAAATTATGTTCGACTGTGTTGGGGATGGAATAAATAAAGTTTCGGACTGGCAGTCAATATTACAATTTATTCACGCCGACGTTTCGACTATACAATAGTCTTCTTCAGGGCTCTGTTGTATGATGTTATCCATGAGTCTTAGTAGTGTCCAATGTGAAGAATTCAAAAAATTATGTTCGACTGTGTTGGGGATGGAATAAATAAAGTTTCGGACTGGCAGTCAATATTACAATTTATTCACGCCGACGTTTCGACTATACAATAGTCTTCTTCAGGGCTCTGTTGTATGATGTTATCCATGAGTCTTAGTAGTGTCCAATGTGAAGAATTCAAAAAATTATGTTCGACTGTGTTGGGGATGGAATAAATAAAGTTTCGGACTGGCAGTCAATATTACAATTTATTCACGCCGAACGTTTCGACTATACAATAGTCTTCTTCAGGGTATGTGTGTGTGTGTGTGTGTGTGTGTGTGTGTGTGTGTGTGTGTGTGTGTGTGTGTGTGTGTGTGTGTGTGTGTGTGTGTGTGTGTGTGTGTGTGTGTGTGTGTGTGTGTGTGTGTGTGTGTGTGTGTGTGTGTGTGTGTGTGTGTGTGTGTGTGTGTGTGTGTGTGTGTGTGTGTGTGTGTGTGTGTGTGTGTGTGTGTGTGTGTGTGTGTGTGTGTGTGTGTGTGTGTGTGTGTGTGTGTGTGTGTGTGTGTGTGTGTGTGTGTGTGTGTGTGTGTGTGTGTGTGTGTGTGTGTGTGTGTGTGTGTGTGTGTGTGTGTGTGTGTGTGTGTGTGTGTGTGTGTGTGTGTGTGTGTGTGTGTGTGTGTGTGTGTGTGTGTGTGTGTGTGTGTGTGTGTGTGTGTGTGTGTGTGTGTGTGTGTGTGTGTGTGTGTGTGTGTGTGTGTGTGTGTGTGTGTGTGTGTGTGTGTGTGTGTGTGTGTGTGTGTGTGTGTGTGTGTGTGTGTGTGTGTGTGTGTGTGTGTGTGTGTGTGTGTGTGTGTGTGTGTGTGTGTGTGTGTGTGTGTGTGTGTGTGTGTGTGTGTGTGTGTGTGTGTGTGTGTGTGTGTGTGTGTGTGTGTGTGTGTGTGTGTGTGTGTGTGTGTGTGTGTGTGTGTGTGTGTGTGTGTGTGTGTGTGTGTGTGTGTGTGTGTGTGTGTGTGTGTGTGTGTGTGTGTGTGTGTGTGTGTGTGTGTGTGTGTGTGTGTGTGTGTGTGTGTGTGTGTGTGTGTGTGTGTGTGTGTGTGTGTGTGTGTGTGTGTGTGTGTGTGTGTGTGTGTGTGTGTGTGTGTGTGTGTGTGTGTGTGTGTGTGTGTGTGTGTGTGTGTGTGTGTGTGTGTGTGTGTGTGTGTGTGTGTGTGTGTGTGTATGTATGTGTGTGTGTGTGTGTGTGTGTGTGTGTGTGTGTGTGTGTGTGTGTGTGTGTGTCTGTGTGTGACAAAATTTTCTAATGCAATAACTCTAATACTACAATTTCAAAAATTATATTTTTTTCGTATTCCTCTTCGCTATACCCATGTGAAGAGCTGATTAGATTTTGGTTATAATTGTTCAACCGGAAGTACCCTCATTTGAAGATTTTAACAGTTTTTCTTGAAAAAACGATATTAAATATCATTTTTTCAGATTTAATGTTATTATAAATATTAAAGAATATTTTATTATCTATACGATTTGAATGCATTTTATACTTCATATTAGATGGATATAGAGTTATTATAAAGAAATTAAATATCATATATATTAGTCAGCTATGTTATAACTCTGGAAACAGCTGCAATTTTAAGAAAATTCTGATTGAAAGGTGTCAATGTCAAGTGCAGTTGACAGTATGTAGGTGTTATAATTTTACTACTGGAAATATAGGATTTTTTGCTTTCTGTATGGAATTTGTATAAAATGCATACAACTGCCTTAAGGTAATGTACAAGAAATAGAATATTTTACAAGGAACTTTCTGTATGACATTTATACAAAATACATAGAACTGACGGAAGGTAATGTGCTGGCCACATCAGATTTTTTTATTTATATGAACACTTGGTTGCTTGGCAATTTGTTGAAAACGTATGTACGGCAAAATCACGAGAGCGTAGCTCGAGTGGTTTTGACAGGACAAATCTTTGAAACAAATTGCCATTGACAAGCCAAGTCTGAATATTTATAAATAAAAAAATTCTTCGATTGGTACCTGTCAAGATAAATCCACGAGTAAATAGCATTTGAACGTCATTATTTTTTGTACTTCGTTTTTTTTAAGAATTCATTGTGAAGAGGAAGGATTTGTATTGTATTTTTTTACATTTTTATTCTTATTGCAATGAAAATGTGTTTATTTATGGTCTCGTGGCCGCGTGTCTGAGTGTCTGGTCGCGAATCTGGGGAACCTTGTTCGATTCCGACTGACGCCAAATATTTCGCATTTTAAATGGCACAAAATTGAGCCCTGTGGTGCACTCTCCATGCCAGCAATGAGTGCCCGTGAGGTGACGCCTGGTAAACGCCCGCACGGTACAAATATGTCATCATCATTACCGAAATCTGCGTACAAAGCAGATTGGCACACCCAGCACTGGGTAATATTCCATGATGATATATTTATTTATTTTATTTAAAATGTGTTTATACTTTATACGCGTTTCATACATCGTTATTATTTTTTATTCAATTTTGACGTTTTAAACTATCATTGTTAATTCCATCCGTGTAGTTATAGTGTAAGCAAGAACGAAAGAAATCGAAAGGGGTGGGGATTTTTAAAAGAACAAAGGTTTAGTTTTTGTGATTGCAAACAAAGTGGGAATGTCAGAAGCAATAAAATATTACATTATATTAATTTGTTTTCTTTCACGTCTATAGGTAGATACTATTCCAGATCAACCTCGTAAAACAGTCAAACACAAATAACACATTCTCCAAACGACTTCTGTGTCTCTCACTTAGCACGCGAAATGTCATCATTGTCGATTTGGTGACCGTTGGCTGGTGTAATGTGTGGTCGTGGTCATAAGCACACACGGCAATAAACGAAGCGTGCTGGTAGTGGTATCTATAATAAGGTGGTCGGTAGTCGTAGTCGGTGCCGGCAGCGAGTATCAACACACTCAGCGCACCACGTCAAATTAGTTCACACAAGCCCCATTTGCAAGCAAGCGCACAGCTGTTGGTCTGTCAGCTTCGTGCCTGCACTTTACAAGTGATAATTTGCTGCTACTGTTCAACATGGAAATATGAGAATAAGTATTTAGTGGAGAAAAGAAAAAGAATAAATACTGGACAACTGTTTCACTATTTATCCATTTCTATTAATACTGTAGAGAGTGTCAGAAAGAATTTGTCATACTTGGAGAATACTTCATATAAGTATTATATGAGCAATAAATCCAAAAGTTATGAATATGATCCGATATTTATTTGTTTCTGAGTTACAGTGTATTTAATGTTTAATCAGTAATACATTTTTAAAGTTGTATCCATTGTTCTTCAGACATTTTCTGACTCGTTTATCAACTTTTGGTACTCAAGTCATATCACATAATTATTTAATTTGATGTGTAGACTTTTCTTTTACTTCTCTTTGGAGAATGATTTAGGAGATAAACTTCTTTTGGCCTTTTTGGGAAGATTTTTATTTATAATATTACTTCTTTACATTTTTGGACCTTTCGAAGGCCCAATGGCCTTCATCTTCAGTAGGTAATCTATTTTTTTTAAGTATGCCTTTTTTATTGGACATGTTTGCCTACAAAGCTCTGGAAAACAGTCTTCCACATTCTCTCGGCCACACAACCTCAGAATTTAGAAAACTTTATCAATCAAGTAATTCTGCGTAAAATAACAAAACAAAAAACAATATTTCTTTCAAATAACAAACAGTTATAGATTGGAGTTGTTCACTGAGTTGATCTTATTATTGCTAAGAGTAATGACAGAGCTTCGTATGCAAACATGTCCAATAAAAAATCTGATGTGGCCAGCACATTACCTTCCGTCAGTTCTATGTATTTTGTACAAATTCCATACAGAAAGTTTCTTGTAAGATTCTATGACTATATTTACAGGTATAGCAAAAAAGTACTTTGACTTGACTTTGACTTTCAAAAGGCGACTTTTGCCGTTGTGTAAACACTCTCGCCTATTACTTTTATTCCTAAAGTCAAGTCCAAAATAAAATAGAATTGACTCATATAAATGACTTTTAAAAAGTCGTGTGAACTAACGAACGAAACATACTTTACTTTACTAACAGTGACATCTAGTTTTCATCCACAAATTTCTAGATATTTAATTATTACACAATTTTGTGTTTTATATCTGAATTTAAAATATTCTCGAATTTTAAAATATTTTATGCGATTATTTTTTAATCTACTTCGCATCTAATATTGTTGCTGCATAGTCATATTATTTAAAAATATCGCGCTTAAATTTAGTAACTGTAGTTTATTATCCATTTTTTCTATAAAATAAATAAAAATATATATAAATATATCATCACGGCTTATTATTGCTGGGTGTGCCAATCTGCTTTGTATACAGATGCGGTAATGATGAAATATTTGCACCGTGCGGGCGCTTACCAGGCGTCACCTCACGGGCACTCATTGCTGGCGTGGAGAGTGCACCACAGGGGTCAATTTTGTGCCATTTAAAATTGTAAATATTTGGCGTCGGTCGGGATCGAACCCGGTTCCCCAGATTCGCGACCTGACACTCAGGCACGCGGCCACGAGACCCCATTTTTTCTATAAATAATTTATTCTTTTTATCATTAAACGATAATAGTTAAATAGGTAATTTACATCACACGTATTATAACCAAACTTTACTTTGCTGTCAAAGTCAAAGTTGAGTGAAGGACAAGTAACAAACGTAAAGTAAAGTATATTTGACCTTATGTGTAAACGCATCATTAAATTGACTTTTCATAAGTAGCCTTTTGAAAGTCAAGTCAAAGTAAATTTTTCTCATACGTGTAAACGTAGTCTATATATTTCCAGTAAAATTATAACTCAAACATATTATGTAAATCGCACTTCGACACTGACATTTGTCAATCAGAATTCTCTTAATGTAATAGTTGTTTCCGTGTTTATAGCACAGCTGACTGCTTTGTGAAATTTAATATCTTTATAATTTTTTAACTCTATATCCATTGAATATAAAGTATAAAATGTAATCAAATCGTATAGAGAATAATATATTCTTAAATATTTATAATAACATTAAATGTGAAAAAGTGATATTTAACAGCACTTTTTCAAGAAAAACTGTTAAAATCTTCAAATTAGGGTACTTCCGGTCGACCAATTATAACCAAAATCTAATCAGCTCTTCGCATGGATCTAAAGAATAGGAATACGCAAAAATTATAATTTTTGGAAAGGTGGTATTGGAGTTATGCGATCCGAAAAAATCGTCACACATACATACAAACATCCATCCATCCATACATACTTACAGATATCATCGTAAAAATAGTAAAATCGTATTCTAGGGACCCTAAAACGTGCTTATTGATTAAAAACTCATCATCGAATTTTTTGACCAAAGACAATACCTTCCTTACCTAAAGGTGACGGAAGGTAAAAAGGTATAATTAAATGTAAATTCATGACCTGTGAAAAAAAATTAGATTGTTGAAGATGAAGACCATTGGGCCTTTGAAACGTTCAAAAAATGTAAAGAAGTAATATCAAAAATAAAAATCTTCCCAAAAAGGCCAAAAGAAGTTTATCTCCTAAGTAATTATTTAATCGAAAGTCTACCCTTCTATAAAATTTCGGTATTCAAGAATTTTTTATAGTTGAATATTCTGTAATGACCCTTTCTGAGCTCTGATGCTACTAAAAATCCCAGAGATATCCATTCGAAACTGATCAAAAGTCTTTACAAGGACTTCAAATGCATGAAGAAGGGTTGCGGAATTGACTACAATACTAAAGGCCTTGATTTCACATCACAAAAGAGGTCACTTCACAAATGATGATTTATTATATTAATACAATATTTGTATGAATAAAAGGAAGAACAAGATATTCAAGAAAACTTTTCAAATGGTAATTGTATAATATGTATAAAAATACGACAAAAAAAACGATGTTGATATTGTTTCTTACGGAAGTAGTATACTTCCATTAATTTACTATGTCTGTCACCTTTATTCATTTGATTTTTTACTATCCTTGTATTCATTTATTTTTATATTCTTTATCTTTCGTGATTATTGTTAAAGTTTTCCATTCTAAACAGTTTTCCGTTATTTGTCTAAATTTTTGGTGTTTTATATTATTAAATTTGCGCCAATTTTCTTATTCTTCATTCACAGTCACAAAGACATATACAGATATCATCATAAAAATGTTAAAATCAGACTCTAGAGATCTTACAATCTCCATACTCGATGTTTAGCATGATTTCTGAAGCTATAGCACTCTTATCTACGTTGGTAAGTGATAAAATAAAAATCTGATGTGGCCAACACAATACCTCCCGCCATTTACCGCCTGAGTCACAAAAAGGATTAAGCTAATCCTTACTTTTGGATTATCGAATTTTACTCTAATTTTGGTAGCATATTTCTTAAAATATTGTCTAATCTAATCCAAAGAATGAAGATTAAATTTTAAATACCGGGATTGAATAGAATTCATTAATCCAAAAATGAGAATTAGCTGAAACTTTTTTGCGAATCGTTAATTTTTATTAATCTAAATACATACCTATATATTTAGATATGTTGGAAACTGTATTGATTTTCTTTCCTATTGTTCTATTTACTTTTTTCTTTTTAAAACGTTACTATTATTAATTTGAAATGATTAGTTCTTTGACAGTGACATTTATCTGTCAGTTACATACATTTGAATAACTGTGTAAGGAATTTTGTTTCTCTAAAGCGTAGCTCCGGGATTTAAATTATAGAAAAAGTATTAATGGAAATCTGTAGAAAATTTAATAATGTTTAATTTTTATAATAATATTACTCAAAAATATAATAACATTTAAAGGTATTTTTCGAAGAAAAACTATTTTGAGCTTCAAGTAAAGTGCCATTTCCTGTTATTCGATTTACACCAAAATCTAATGGGCTCTTTCCATAATAGAAAAAGTTCGAAATACAAGGTTTCAAAATTTTCTGAATGATAGTATTTGAGTTAGAGTGAAGGATCCACACATACATACACACACATACACACATACACAGATACACACACGCATGCACACATACACACATATACACATATACTCTGTTCCATTTAAGCCATTCAGTAGATGGCACTGCCAACAGCGCAAATGTGAAGTAGCCGAAATTACATTGGGTAAACTTGTCTCTTGTCTCTAATTTCAGCCAATCAGAGATGTCAAAACTATTCCCTATGCTCAGCAATACTGAATGGCTTAAATGGAACAAGGTATACACACATACACATATACACACCTACACCCGTGCACACATACACATACACACACACACACACACACACAC
This sequence comes from Harpalus rubripes, assembly GCA_963082715.1. Classification (NCBI taxonomy): domain Eukaryota; kingdom Metazoa; phylum Arthropoda; class Insecta; order Coleoptera; family Carabidae; genus Harpalus; species Harpalus rubripes. The sequence continues at coordinate 16,753,558 of OY720450.1, forward strand.
ACACACAAACACACATATGCACGTATACACATACATCATCGTGAAAATGTTAAAATAGGATTCTAGGGACCTTAAAACGTAATCTCGATATGCGATTTTTATAGCACGATCCCTATACCACCCTTCCCAATGGTAGCGGGAGGTAAAAAAGTATGTATACAATAAACAAATACATGTCGAAAAACTGACGTTGTGCTAGTATCTTGTTTTTCACATAATTTGCATTTGTTAATAAACTTATCAGTTGACTTATTTTTGAATTTGAATGCTTTTACTGTAACATTCTATTCTCTTATATTTTTCCATAGTTTAAATAAGTTTGTAAAAATATATCCGATTCTATTTTGATTTTATAAAACAAGAACATCTGCTACCAATCCAAAATCAATTTAAACCGGTATCATGTCTTCTGTAAATTTAATATTGTGCCAAAGCCAAGGCGCGCAAAAGTAAACCTTTCTCCGTTGTCATCGCGTTTATTACAGAATCCGGCGCTGGTTAAGTTGTCAACGTCGAGACGGCTGCCAAAACTGCCGTCTTGCGCGTCGCTTTTTCTCATTCGAACACTCCTTGTCACTAGAAATTAATTACAGACCAAGACGAGATGGTTTGCATACGGTTTCAGCCAGCAGTGTCACCTGTGGTCTTACTCAGTTCCAAGCAGGTCCGCATTAAGTGTTAATTGATATGACACTTACATGCAGTTATAATGGAGACCTCCACCGTAGTTAGCCTTCTTGAAATCCGAAATCCATGTTCAAGAAAATGAATGTAGAAACTTACATTACGTACTGTTTGAAAACAGATTAAAATATTAGATTTTTAGTGAGAAATAAATAAATATTTGTTATATTTCTATTAGAGTTATATAAGAATCCGGTGGTACAAAAAAAGGTTCACTTTAAATAAACCACTTATTTATGCGAATTCCGAACAAAAAAAACCTTTTGTAATAGATTCGGTAGGTCTATCAAATTTATATTACCAGTTAACATTTGATACATGTAAAAATTCTGAATATTCACTGATAAAAGTTATGAGTTAAATCGTGATAAACATAAGCGTGCGCAGAACTTTACTTTTGTGGGTGCCAAAATGAATACGTATAATTATTATTATAAATAAAGTAATAAATGTAAATGGAGTCATTTATTTTACCATTATTACTTCAAAATATTGAGAAAAAATAATAATAATATATATAATATAGCAACATGAACAAAATACAATACAAAATTTACTTCCAAAACATATTTATTAATCATTTTTCAAGGCATCCCCCTCCTCAATCAATACATTTTTGCATCCGTGAAAACCAATCTCCAAAACATTTTCTCCAATCTTCCCGCGTTAGTTTATTTATTTCATTTTTAAATGCGTCAACAGCTTCTTCGGCCGATGTAAAACGTAAACCCTGTAACTTATCCTTTACACGTGGAAATAAAAAGAAATTATTAGGTGCCAGATCTGGATTATACGGCGAATGACCTATTATTTCAATGTTTTGGGCATTAGTCGTCGTTAGAGCAGCAGTGTGCGGCCGAGCGTTGTCTTGATGCAAGATATTCCTTCCCCGTTGACGTTTTTCGCGAACATTTTGGAGAACGTGAGGCAAACATGTACAATAATTCCAAAAAATGTAGCGACCATCTTTTGGTTTCGGCTTTTTTCGCGAATAACTTTTGTTGGAGCCGACTCATTCTCAAAGACCCAAACTGCGGACTGTTGCTTTTTTTCGAGATCATAGCAGTGTACCTGTTTCGTCACCTCTAATGAAGTTGTACACCAAATGAAACGATCCATTGTCAAAGCGATCTAGTGTAGATCTGCACCATCTCAAACGGTTGTCTTTTTGACTGGATTCAAATTGTGGGGAATCCAACAAGAACAAAGCTTACGTACTATCAAATGTTGGTGTAAAATGGTTTCAATTGCTTTCACACCAATCTTTAAAGTTGCTTGAATATTCCTGCCAGTAACATGCCGGTCCCCTTTTTAATCATGTTCTGAATAAGACCAATATTCTTTTCGGTAACTGCCGTTTTTGGCTTAGGAGCTCGAAAACTGTCATTTAAGGAAAGTCGGCCACGCTGAAATTCATTGTACTACCGCTTTATGGTACCTAAGGAACACGACTTGCCACCAAACACTCGATGAATTTCTTCAAAATATTCTTGATGGCTTAATCTACGCTTGAAATTGTAAAAAATCACAGCTCAATTATGCTCTTTGCTCAATTCGATGATTTCTTGGGGAAAGGATTATTTAAAAATTATTTATTTAAATAACATTCAATCATACAGGGTGTTTCAAGACTAGTGTAACAAACTTTAACAGCTTATTCCTGATGTCATTTTGACCCAAAAATGTCATATGAACATAGGTCTTATTCCTTCTAGTTACCAAAATACAAAAGGTTGAAGTTCTATAAATAACACGAATTTTTTTAATTTTTGTAATCAAGGTACTTTCGGAAAACAAGAGTTATATTGAAAAGTCATACCTTATTTGTATTAATTAAAAATTGTTGTACTTTTGATTGTATTTTTGTTTCATAATGGTTAAAGTACTGCTGAATATGCAGATATGATTTTTATTTATGGATTATGTAATGGTAATGCCCGTTATGCGTCCAGAGAATACCAAGACAGATATTCAAATAGACGCCAACCTTCCCATCGCCTATTTACGCGCATTTTTCAGCGTCTACGTAAAACTGGATCAACAATTGTACAAGGAGGTGTACAAAATGATGGCATTGGTGTTAATAATAACGTTGAAGATGAAGAGAATGTAATTATGCTGTTCTCGATAATCCTGAAATCAGCACAAGTCGCATCGCTGCTCAATTAGACATGTCTCACAGCTCACAGCACTGTTTGGCGGATATTAAACAGTGAGGAACTACATCCCTATCACTTTCAGCGAGTTCAAGCACTGCAACCCGGAGACTATGGTCCTCGTTTAGAATTTTGTCGCTGGTTTCTCCGTCAAAATTTAAATGATCCTGACTTTATTTCCAAAGTGTTATGGTCTGACAAAGCCCAATTCACGAGAGACGGAGTAAACAATTTCCATAATTACCATTTATGGAGCATTGAAAATCCACATGCGAATGTTCAGTCCCGTTTTCAGCAAAGATTTAGCATAAATGTCTGGGCAGGAATATTCAATACTAGATTACTAGAAATTGAAGTTTTAATTGACCGATTAACAGCTGATGGCTACAGAAACTTTCTGGAAAACAGACTACATGAACTAATAGAAGATGTTCCACTTCTTGTACGACAACAGATGTGGTACCAGCATGATGGTGCTCCTCCTCACTATGGTAAACAAGTAACTGAATGGTTAAACCAAAACTTTCCCCATAGGTGGATTGGACGTGGAGGTCCAAAGTTTTGGCCTGCACGATCTGCATACTTAAATCCTCTTGATTTCTATCTATGGGGACACTTGAAACAAGAAGTTTATGGGGTACAAATAAACACGCATGAACAGTTACTTGAACGAATTATGAATGCATCTGCTGCCATTCGTAACGATCAAAATGTAATTTATCGTGTATATGATTCTATGATTCGCCGATGTCAAGCATGCATACGAGTTCAAGGCGCGCAGTTTGAGCACTTGCTGTAATTTTTTTTAAATTTGTTATCTTACTTCATATTGTGTTAATCTATTCCATGTTTGGTTATATTGTTCTGTGTTTAGAATTTATTTATTTGTCTATTTAATAATTGTGTCATCGTATGTTTTGTTGTCCAAATCGTATTCGTTAATATTAATAAATAAAATTAATTAATACAAATAAGGTATGATTTTTCAATATAACTCTTGTTTTCCGAAAGTACCTGGATTACAAAAATTTAAAAAAATCGTGTTATTTATAGAACTTCAACCTCTTGTATTTTGGTAACTAGAAGGAATAGGACCTATGTTCATATGACATTTTTGGCTCAAAATGACCTTAGGAATAAACTGTTAAAGTTTGTTACACTAGTCCTGAAACACCCTGTATTTAACAACCATCACTATAATTAACCTTGTAAACAACTAAATTAAAATGTCAACAAAATTTGTTTCAAAATATTATAGCCTGCTAGACAGGCTCAGTGGAAAGAGAACAGCCCTCGTATTAATATATTAGGGGGTGCCGTGGCACCCATGGCACCCACCGTGCGCACGCCTATGGTGATAAACCTTCGCAAGAATACATGCCAATTGAACTTTATTTAGTATGTTGGTAATTGTGTTATTGTTTTCAAGTTATTTATTTGTTAAAATATTTGTTCTGTCAAGAAAGAAAAGTTTATTTGTCATTCATACATCAATATGAAGAAGAAAAAGCAGGTCAGTTTCCCATTAAGGTACATAGTTATAATAAAGGTTTAAATATTTTTATGTCTCACTAATGTATTATGAACTGTTTATTGCTAGGATACGGTGTATATAAACATATCTATAACAACCGGGGCATAATGGGAGGGCAAAATATTTCATTATGCCCTCATTATAATCCGATCATCTTTTATGGACTTTAAATTAAGAATAATATGAACGGTATATAATGAATTTATTTTCTTTTTAATTATAATTCATTACAATAATAATAAGGATTGATTACAACAATTAATATAAGAAAAAGGCTTTGAAAGCACAACACAGAAATCAATTTTAATTTAATTATAATACTTAAAATTGATTATCAAAAAAACCTTAAAAAGCCATTTACTTTCACCACACATGAAAATAGTAAGTCCGTCGAATGGACCTTTCCAATTTAAGGGCTCTCTTTCTATCGCTGCAAATAGTAAGAAAATGGCGCGAACAACTGCCAGTTGGGCTGTCAAACGAAACGTCAAAAATATTGCAGTCATTAAAATACCTGTATTCTCAGTGAAAATTTCCATCGTTTGACATTTTACCTTCAATAAAAGCTTTTGTAACTTATATCGATAAGATTTTTTAAAGTTATCTTACATTTTACGTCTAATTTTTTTAGAATCAAACGTCATAGATCTCAGTTGTTCTTACTATGCGCAGATCCCCATTGCGCATATCTTCTATCTCTTTAAATTGGAAAGGTCCATTGCAGACTGTAATATTTCGCATTCATTTTTGACAGATGACGGATCACTAATTTTTTTGGGGACGATATTTATCCACGTTTGAATTCATTTTTGATATTATTTACCGTCACATGTGACACATCCAAAGCCGTACAAGCTCTCTAAAATGTAATAATATTCACAAATAAGTGCATAAGAAATAAAGAACTGAGTTCTGTCATGTGATAACGAACCTCAAAATATAATACTTACATCTTCTACAGACGAGAATGGAATAATTAGGAGATCATTTATACGTTTGTCGTCCTCAAAGTATACAGAAACATTCAAAATAAATTCTTTACACCGTTTCGATAAAATATCTTCCGAAACATCAAATTCACCCACTCCGCCATCTCCAACGATTTAAAACGTTGGTGTTTAAAAATAAATAAATGTTGATAATAAACAAAACAATTAAACAACATCTTTAGCAACGTCAAAGCTTAAGCATTATTGTAATCAAAATTATTATAAATGAAAACTTATTTCACATAATCTAGTGAGACATAAAATCTTGTATGCACCACGAGCGTTACTAGATGATAATGCCCTTGGTACATAAAATACTATTATGTCTCACTGAAGTATTATGAACTGTTTATTGCTAGGATACGTTGTATATAAACATATCTATAACAACTGGGGCATTATATGAGAGCATAATAGTTCATTGTGCCCTCATTATAATCCGATCATCCTTTATGGACTTTAAATTAGAAACAATATGAACGGTATATAATGAAAATTATTTTCTTTTTAATTATAATTCATTACAATAATAATAAGGATTGATTACAACAATTAATACATTAATTGATTACAACAATTAACATAATAGCTTTGAAAACACAACACAGAAATCATTTTTAATTTAATTATAATACTTAAAATTGATTATAAAAAGGACCTTAAGAAGCAATTTACTTTCACTAACATGTAAATAGTAAGTACGTTGAATTGCAGACTGCAATGTTTCGCATTGATTTTTGACGGATGTCGGACCACTATTTTTTGGGGACAATATTAATCCACATTTGAATACATTTTTGATACTATTTATGACACATCCAAACCAGCACAAACTCTCTACAATGTAATAATATTCAGAAATAAGTGAATAAGAAATAAAGAACTGGGATCTGTCACGTGGAAACGAAACCTCAAAACATAATACTTATATCTTCTGCAGACGAGAATTGAATAATAAGGGATCATTTATGCGTTTGTCTTCCTCAAAGTATGCATTCAAAATAATTTCTTTACACCGTTTAAATAAAATATCTTTCGAAACATCAAATTCACCCATTCCATCATCTCCAACGATATAGAACATTGGTGTTTTAAAAATAAATAAATGTTGATAATAAACAAAACAAATAAATAACATTCTTAGCAACGCCAAAACTTAAGCATTATTGTAAACAAAATTATTATAAATTAAAACTTATTTCACATATTCTAGTGAGACATAAAATCTTGTATGCACAACGAGCGTTACTAGATGATAATGCCTACCGGACGACATCTATCCCTCGGGCCTGAGGCCCTGGGGCTAGATTCTCGTCGCCCTCCTGGCATTATCATCAACGCCCTTGGTACATAAAATACTATTTAACTAGCTTCAGTATCGTATGTACGAATACGTTTCTAGGATGACCAAGATCATACGCAGAACGTACTATAACTGTTATTTTCTTGCGGTACAACCCGTAACAAATTATTGATGGACCGGAGACCGGATAACTGGTAAGTATGAGGAATGTCCCATCCGAATGATCGAAAAGTAGCAGCATTATGATGAACAAAACTTGAATAATAAACATTTGCATATACAGAAATAGACAAATAATTAATTTGTTGATGTAGGATGGTACATTCGTGAAAGAAAATCAATTTGACAAAAATTAACTAGTTAATAAGTTTTTGAATATTGCCAAAGAATTTGAAAATAAATCAATGGGGTTATGCGGTGTGTGAATTTTATTATAATAAAAACACAAGCGACAGATCGGTGGTCTTAGTTCATACATAATTACATTTCGTCATTTTAAAGTTAAAAAGAGTTTGATGCCTGGAATTAATTCTAGATATATACAAATTGACATAACCCAATAAGTTCATGTCATCAACAATATTATTAACAAGCTTATATAAAAAGATAGCCGACTGCATTCTATAGCAATTCTCCAATGATGTAATTCCAAATTCAATTAATGCATGAGTGTAAGAATAACTATGAATATTTGTTGGTATCCGTTGATTTTACGCCAGCAAAATTTTACAAATTTTCTTTTAATAACCTCGATGGCGTTTACATGGTTTTGATTTATTGGATACCAGATTATGTTACAATATTCTAATTTACATCTAACAAAAGAATTAAACAAGGAGTTGAGAGTGGCTAGCTTGTGAAAATATTTGGAATGGAATGTTTTATTGTGGATATTAATAATATGATGATTTATTTTTAATATTCACAATTCACAAGAGAACTGAATGTCTTTTTCGGTTACGTTCAGTCATGTGTCCTGTTATTCTTTCCATCGGTATATGAAACGTCAAGTATCCGATCCGGTAATCGCTCAAGCGTTATCTGGTACTTGGCCGGAAAACTTTACCGACTACCATTTATTAGGCTTTTTTTATATGGACTCAATGCAATATTACTTGGTTAGAGAAATAATGTAACAAATAAAAATGAAATTTTAATTCTATGAATCTGTATCTAATTCATCTATTGCAAATGGACTTTTCTACTTTTGACGTTGGTGCTAAAGAAGATTTACCGAAAAGCGTTCCATATTATTTTCTTTTTGCACTCTTTATACATCTGTATCCTTAGGCTTATGGCACGTGCCTATTTGGCCTTATGGATAATGCGGCCCTGGTTCCAAGTGAAAAGACGTTGATATATCGGTTTAGAATGAGGAACACCATATGGACGTAGAACATGTGGATTAGGTTTCGATATGTTGTTTTGGTTCTTAAACGAGTTTGCTACTTGGGTAGCATAATTAGTCACCGACAGCTGACAAATTGAAGTCACATTATATTTTCTTTTCTTTATTTCAAGGCTTATGGAAATTGCGCGATAATTTTATTAATGATAAAGCGCTATTCAGATTGTTATCAATTAATTAGTTCATTATCATAAAAGGATCTACATAAATCAAGTTTTCATAAAAGGAATATCAAAATAAATGTCCCAGCTATTGACTCCCATTGTTTTCTTTACAAAAGGACATTTATAATTTCAGGAAAATATCAATACGTTACGAGGTTCATGCTAGAATTATTAAGAATAAGGAACATAGTTAATATTTTTTAGAATTTTATTTTAAGTAATGTTAACAATAAAGTACTTCACCATTCTTTCCTTCTACATCTTAAAAGCTCTGAACCAATATATTTTTGGAATGTTGAATGTCTTCAAAGAAATCATGAATTGCAGTATAAAAAAAAATCTAATGTGGCCAACACATGACCTCCCGTCAATTCCATCTTTGAAACAGCAATGAGCTTTAAGTAAAGTATCGCTTCCAGTTGATCGTTTAGAAACAAAATTTAATTTGTTGTTCCAATAATAAGAAAAGTGTGTAATGCCAAATTTTAGATTATATTTTATTATGTTTTTCATCGAAAGTCTGTTAAGAGTTCCAAATTAAGTACCACTTCTAGTTTATCATATAGGTATAGTCAAAATCTAATATTGTTTCAAATTATACAATTATACCAAATTTGAGAAGTTTTGGATCATGTTTTAATATATTTTTTCAAGAAAATCTGTTTATAGCTTCTTGTGAAGTAGTACTTCCGGTTTATTAATTTTTGAAAACAGCTAATATGTCGTTGTCATTAATATAAAAGTCTTAAATACCAAATTTGAAAAGTTTTGGATTGTATCTATTTTTCACGAAAATCTGTTCAGAGATTCAAATAAAGTATCACTTCCGGTTTATAAATTTTAGCCAAAATCTAATAAGTTGTTGTATAAAAGGCTTAAATATCAATTTGACAAATTTTGGAATATATCATAATATATTTTTCACGAAAATCAGTTCAGAGCTTCAAGTAAAGTATCACTCCAATTTATCAATTTTAGAAAAAATTTAACATGTCATTCTTAGTACACCATTTAGCTTTAAATTGTGTTCTGTCCATCCAAGTTAATTGTATTTACCAATAGCGTAGTTCTAAAAAATATTTGGCAAACTTCATACGTTCCGGTTTCTGGAAATCAGAAAGCTAATTTGGCATAAAGTGACTAACAACTTTATTTATTTGCTTGTGATTCGTGTATAATTCTAATAATACCTGAATATCCAATTTTCAGTTGCTATTCTATTACTGCATAGTAACTCTATTTTCTTGATAGCAGCAATATTGTTTCCGGTAACAATTGAAGGAAACACCCTGCTCATAGTTGATGCTGAACAGAATTCCTTTTTTATTCAAATTCTTTAAATCAGTTGTAAATTTTAGCCAAAGAAGGCGCTAGTTAATTTAAAACTTAATCTAAACTTTCTTTCACTCATAAACTTTTTATATCATAATAAATCATTATTCGAAAACGCTCTCTAATTAATTGCATATTTTCACACACAACGATAATTTAAACAATGAATGAACTACGAATAAGTTCTATCTAAATTAACTTTCGAAACTTAATTTCAAATGACAAATTACTGTTTAATATGGTGGTGTAAATTTTGTTTTCCATTGCCTAGGGACCAATGGGGTCTCGTGGCCGCGTGCCTGAGTGTCTGGTCGTAAATCTGGGGAACCGGGTTCGATCCCGACCGACGCCAAATATTTCGAATTTTAAATGGCACAAAATTGACCCCTGTGGTGCATTCTCCACGCCAGCAATGAGCGCCCGTGAGGTGACGCCTGGTAAACGCCCGCACGGTACAAATATGTTATCATCATTACCGATATCTGCGTAGAAAGCAGATTGGCACACCCAGCAATGGGTAATATACCGTGATGATATATTTTATTTTTATTTAGGGACCAAATATTATTATTATAAATAATTCTGTCGTGAGTGTACGTTACCCATACAATGTCTGAATTACATATTAATTTTGCTTTTATTATTACACAAACACACACGCATGCACACGCACTCACACACACACACACACACACACACACACACACACACACACACACACATCGTAAAAATAGTTAAATTATATTTTAGGGACTCTAAAACGTGCTTATTTATTACCATCAATTTTTTTATCCTTACCTAAAGGTGACGGAAGATAAAAATTAATGCATAAAAGAAATAGGCAGGTATGCAGTAAATATATAAATTTTATTCAGTCAAAAGGTGACGTTTCGCTTCCTTTTGAAGTTTCTTCAGGACAAAAGACTGATGTTTTTTAATAATTTGTTACAGTGTAAAATCAACCATGTAGATATCTTCGAAACGTAAACTAATGATTAAGTAAATAAAGCACATCATATATAAAATTATAAAATCTAAATAAAATAAAATAGAGTAACAACAATCTTATCACAAGGGCGACCAACACATTATAAAATATCAGTCTTTGCCCTGAAGAAGCTTCAATAGGAAGCGAATCGTCGGCTTTTGACTGAATAAATTTTATATATTGACTGCATTCCTGCTAATTTGTTTTATCCATCACCTATCTATTCGCTTATCATCATATACGGAAAAATTAATGATAAGGTTCAAAATGAATAGAGCTTAGAGTGAAACATCCTCATTTTAAATCCCTATTACATAACAAAGCTCCTATCGAAAACATTGTATCGGAAAAGATAAACATCCCTTGCGATAAACCTCGCAATAAATCAATGGCATTGGGGATGTATTACCGCTACAGCAATTTCAATAACTCACCACATCTACCGTCGACAAATTGCGAATCTCCCGCTACGGCAAACATTCTATTCGCCTTTCAATTCTTCCTGGACATACGGCACCGAGTTGCGCGCTACAATACCTCGTGTGGTGTTAATGAACATCGTAAATATCAAGCAGGCTGACCAACTGCCAGGGCAGGATTGAAATTTCATCATTAACAATAATTTAGGGGCATATAACCTGTTGTATGAACAACATTAAGACAATTATATTTCTTTTTGTAGGTAACGTATACACTATACAGCTTAAGCAGCATTGTAAAGATTTGATAATCTCATACTCATTAAGTCATTACTAAATAAGATTTTTTGCCTTTTAAATTAAGTAAATAGTACAACAAAAAAGCAGACATTTGTCAAATACACCCACACTACAATTTCGAGATATAAAATTTTCATAATAAATAAACAAATAAATATGTGTTGTATTTTCTTATTTGTAGGAAGCTAACTTAAATGCAGTAAGGTCCAAATAATTCTTATCATAATTTTTTAAATGTATTTTTGATTGTCACATTTGTTTTACTAGTCGTGATTCATTTATTTTAATTAATTTGGCTCACCAAGCTAGTTGCCTCACTTTTATAAAATCTAACATTTACATTCGAGTTCTCTAATTTTTTCGTTTCTAATTTTGACTCTTATCGCTTCTTCTAGTACCTAGTAAGTTCTCTTCTCGTCTGGAAATAAAGACGTTTCTGATCAACCGTCAGATCAGAATTCGGTGGACCCAATTCATAGAAATTATTGTCATTCCTAACTCATTGGTCAGAATGTTTTGAACCCGTGGGAGATGCCCACAGCCTCTGCCATTTCTCAAAACTGTATTGGTTGATCAGTCATGACCATATAGCGAATTAAATTGCTGTTTTCAACACTGATAATTGTTGAAGGATTCCGACTTCAAGGATTGTCTTCAATTTTGTATTTACCATGTACTGTACGGAGTTCTATTTTCTCCATTTTTAAAAAAGCCAATGCAAACGATGATTTAAAAAATTTCAATTGTCACTAATTTGAGGATTGACGTAAAACTTCTCGGAGACACCACAGTTTTCACTTAACGTCAAAATAAATAGCATGAACGTTATAGCTCATTTTGGCTTCAATGCACATACGTACGTAAATTTTTCACCGTATGTATACAGGGTGTTTCAGAAATACTGTAAAAAATTTAAGAGCATATAGTACTGACAAAAATGAGTAAAAAAAGCTTAATCATCATGGGTCCGATCTTCCATAGTTTCCGAGATTTGAGGCAGTGAAAAATGAGCTTTAAAGGGTTTACGTCTGCTATCTCGAAAACTATGAGTTACGACTTTGATTAAATGGGATTTTTTGTTTACCTTTCAGAGGTTATCTTAGATGCGCTTTTGTTTTTTTTTAAATCAAATAATTGTACTATATTAAATGATGTGGCGACCTTGACCAATATTTAATTTTCAAATAACTTCGTAACTATTAGAAATTGAGAAAAACGTTTCATATAAAATTTTATTGTTTTTTTATTGTCTATTCACTGACATAGACAAAATTTTGTTCAATCACTATCTTTGTCAGTTTTTTTTCGATTTTTCGCTTTTCTCGGAAACAGTTGAATATCGGTCCTATGTTGATTAAGCTTTTTTACTTATTTTGGTCAGTACTATATGTCCTTAAATTTTTTTACAGTATTTTTGAAACACTCTGTATAACGTTTAACCTTATTTAATAAATAGCGTCCGTCGAAAACTACTTTATATTTGACGTTAAAGCAGACATAACCAAACTTTTAGAGAGACATAGCTACAACGTTTTAGTTAGACAGATAAAATAAAGTGTACGGTATGTGAAAACATATTTTGATGTACAGAATAATGTTCACGTTATCTGGAATTTTAACATTCAATTTTAAGCTCAGGTATCATTACTTTGTTACTGTCTTGCAGCTTATTGTGAAACTTTAGAAATTAATCAGAAAAATGCTTTTCAGCTTCAGTAAGTTCTGTTAAAATTCTCAATGTAAACAAATGTGTGCAGAAATGTGGACAAGAAGCAAAATATATCCACGCGGAATCTATTAGTTTGCGCATACGTCAAATTGAAATTACATGGCGTTGTAAATGCCTCAAATTCAAAGTAAAAGTTACAAAGTAGAAAATGAAATTGGAAATTGAAATTTTGTGGTTCTGAACGCAGATTTATGAAATTATTTTCTTTACAACAGTAATATAATTGGAGTGAATTCTCTTTTCACGATTTTTCTTCCCTTACACAGTACCTTTTTATGTTCTTGACAACACAGAATGAATTTTCTTTTCCAACATAATGCAAAAAGCAATGAATCTATCATTTAGTAGGGGAGAAAGTATTTATAAGACATAGTCCCTAAGAAGGGAAAGTTATTGCTAATGTATTGCTTTCTGATGAGCGAATGATTCTTAATGGTCAGTCGGCAGTCCGGCACTGTAAGCAGGGTAATGGTTGGCACGTAACGTCGCACGCGGCATTAAATGTTCACGCATCTTTCCGAGAACTCCATCGATTTTTCCATGGTTTATTCATGGAGAATTGGTGACTGATACGGAGGTCACTCGAGACGAGGAATAAGCACGGTGACTTAGCGTTTAGACTGGGAATTGTTTCAACTGATGGATTCTAAAAATGCGTTCCGACAAGCTTAATAATACAATACTGAAATTACTCTTTTTACCTTCCGTCACCTTTAGGTAAGGAAGGTATTGTCTTTGGTCAAAAAATTCGGTGGTGAGTTTTTGATGAATAAGCACGTTTTAGGGTCCCTTCAATACGATTTTACTATTTTTACGATGATGTCTGTATGTGTGTGTGTGTGTGTATGTATGTGTGTCTGTGTGTGTGTGTGTGTGTGTGTGTGTGTGTGTGTGTGTGTGTGTGTGTGTGTGTGTGTGTGTGTGTGTGTGTGTAACAAAATTTTCGTCTACGATAACTTCAATACTACAATTCTAAAAATTATAATTCTTTCGTATACTTCTTCGTTACATCCATATGAAGAGCTGATTAGATTTTGATTACAATTGGTCAACCGGAAGTACCCTCATTTGAAGATTTTAACAGTTTTTCTTGAAAAAACTATGTTAAATATCATTTTTTCATATTTAATGTTATTATAAATATTAAAGAATATTTTATTCTCTATACGATTTGACTGAATTTTATACTTAATATTAAATGGATACAGAGTTAAAAAATTATAAAGAAATTAAATTGCATAAAGTAGCCATAGCTATGGAAACAGCTACTATATTAAGAAAATTTTGATTGAAAGATGTCAGTGTCAAGTGAAATTGACATAAGGTACGTTCTATCGGTGTCAGAAATATTCCTACTAGAATAAGAATATTCTTAAAGCAATAGAACGCTCAGTGGCAAATAACTGTCAAGTAAAAAATAAATACGATAGAACAGTGGGAGTGTTTATGTGTTATTGTTAGTTAACAACTAAAGCTAACTTTGTTTGCTTTGTATGTTTATTTTGGATCTTCAAAATGTTGTTATTACAGAGATTATAATTATATAATAATATATAATAATAATAATAATAATAATAGATCTTTATTTAACATAATAGTTACTACATAATCAAAGAATTATTTAACTAAATGTAAAGGAGGTATTTCTTTGAGCACAGCCTAATCTGAACATTGACAAATGTAACAGAAAGGTACGCGCGACAGTCAGCTAGTACAATTTTGAATTTATATATCTTCCAACCAGCGCTTCCAGCTCTGAAGTTGGAATGATTCGTAGGAATATTCAGATTTTTTTGACGCAAAAGAACGATCATTGAGGTTCTACTAGAAGAAGTAGTAAGATTTCTGACACCGATGGAACGTACCTATAGTGTGTTTGTCTTATAATTTTCCTGGAAATATAGAATCTTTTGCTATAAATTTTCTGTATGGAATTTGCATAAAATACATGCAACTGCCGGAAGGTAAAGTACAAGAAATATAATCTTTACCAAGGAACTTTCTGTATGAAATTTGTACAAAATACATAGAACTGACGGAAGGTAATGTGCTGGCCACATCAGATTTTTTCATTTAATTATTAATTTCATTATCTTGAAACGTTATCTTGAATATATTCAGAAAAGTGGCTAATTTTATAGATAGATAAATATAAAATTTATATGTTATTTTTCTATGAGGGTGGATTGAAAAATTAGCGGCCTAACAGAGAGGGCGGCACTTGAAGCACAATTATTTTTTCCACCCGCTACCTTTGGTAAAGCAGGTATAGGGATCATGCCAAAAATTGCATATGGAGATTTTAGTAAATGACCACGTTTTAAGGTCCCTAGAATCCAATTTTAACATTTTCACGATGATGTCTGTGTGTATGTGCGTGTGGATCCTCCACTCTAACTCAAATGCTATCATTCAGAAAAATTTGAAACCTTGTATTTCGAACTTTTTCTATAATGGAAAGAGCCCATTAGATTTTGGTGAAAATCGGATTACTAGAAGCTCAAAATAGTTTTTCTTCGAAAAATACCTTTAAATGTTATTTTTTCGCGATTAATGTTATTATAAAAATTGAAGATTATTAAATTTTCTATAGATTTGCACTAATACTTTTTCTATATATTTTATGGATAAATTTGTAAAAAGTAAGTAGAACAATAGAAAAAAAATCAATACAATTTCCAGCATAAGTAAATATGTAGGTATGTATTTAGAATAATAAAAATTAACGATTCACAAAAATGATTAAGTTAATCCTCATTTTTGGATCAAAGAATTCCACGGGTGAATTCTATTTTATCCCGGTATTTAAAATTTAATCTTCATTTTATAATAGCTCCGGTGGCGCAATGGTTAGAGCAACGCCTCATGAGTGCCCTCGGGGCTCTGGGTTCGAATCCCAGTATGGCATGGATGTGTGTGAATGTGAACCCACTCTGTAATTGGGATTTAATCCTGTTGAGGGGTTTAAAAAAGGTATTTACTTGGATTAGATGAGACTATATTTTAAGAAATAAACTGTCAAAATTAGATTAAATTTGTCACCCAAAAATAAGGATTAACTTAATCTTTCTTGTGACGTGCTGTAAATGCGGGAGGTATTGTGTTGGGCACACTAGATTTTTTTCTATTTCGGTGTTCTTATGGGTCTATAAAAGCACTGTTTATCACTGAAACACGACGTTTAGAAGATTTATAAACGTACTGTTTTTGGCGCCTTTCGTATTCTAGAGGTGGTAGTCATGACAGATGAATTATATATAACCTTAAAATGGTAAGTTATATTGAAATATTACTTCTAATTAATAATTTTTATCTTTTCTCCAGGTGATAGGACTAGAAAGAAGAGAAATGTGTAGCTATAGCTGTGTTAGTTCAGAAAGAAGAATGTGTGAAGTTAAAATCTTTCAACTAAAAAATTATGAAACAAGAAAACAATTTAAACGGTAAGTTTTATTTATTACGATTTAATTATATTTGTAGGATAATTTCTTGGATTCAAGCGTCAATTGGTTAATTTTATTTAATCATTTATTGTTAAAAAAATTTGAGTCAAAAAATATGGTTTTAACAAATTTCAAATATAAACCAACACCATATTATGTATAATTTTGACAAAACTTTACTATTGTAAACCACAATTGTATAGACTTGAGAATGGCCTTATTCAAGGCCGAAATGTTGTCAAATCCTGTTTTTTTAACAATAAAGGATTAAATAAAAATAACCAATTGAAGCTTGAATCCAAGAAATTATCCTACAAATAAACTTCCATAGTTTCAGAAACTTCCACTACAGATTTAATTTTATGATAATATTGCAATTTTCAGCTGATTGTATTGTTATATCAGGTAGGTTTTGAGATGTATGGTGCACGTTACTTGAAATGTTGACACTGTCAACTCAATTTGTGGCTACATGCAAGTAAATATGAAAATTTTACGATCCATGATTTCCAGTTCCACGTCGAGGCGAACGGTCGAATATTAAATTTTGAAATATGATTTAGACATAAATGCCATATACAAATAAAACATATGTTTTGTATTGAAGAATGTAAGAACAGCTGTTGCTGTTATGTCTGCAACTGAGCAGTGGATATGTTGACAAAATGGTGGAATGTAAAAGTGTAGATCAATAAATTGTTCATTAAAGTATTTCATTATTTAAAGAGTTTTATTTATGACAATAACCTACACGAAGCAGCGATCCTGATTCGTTATTTGATAAATTTACCTTTATTACAAAATATGTTAAATCAAGTGGTTAATCAATAAACCGGTGGAGTACACTGTAAATATTGGTTTTCCTTTTCCATAATTATATAATGCTTGATACAATGTTTTAATGTAAACAATCAGTCAGAATCACATAATACACAAACTGTCAAAATGTGAAATTTCAATTGTTAGCAGGAAGTGCTACCAACATAACTGACAAAAACAAACACAAAGTCATATTTTTGACAAGTCCTTTTAAAAAAATCTAATTGTAAAATTACCTCAATAGAAAAAATAGTATAAAAAACATGTATCATTAGGCCTGTTAACGCACTCGTCCTTTGTAAATTTCGCCTAGCGGCTCGTTTTCCAAACTTGGACTCGTACGTTAACAAATTGCCTTATGATACTTGTGTTTTAACGTACTACATGTGAGGTTATATGCCATTAGTGTCTCTTCGAAGTTGTTTGTTAATTCGCTAATTTGTAACTTTAAAATAGAAAAACATCTTGCAGTGATCAATATCTGCATAGAAAAGGAGTCAATTCAGATAGATTTTTTGTAAATAAATTTGGGAACATCTTGCTCTTCATACTCAATGGTAAAAAAGTGGACAGCTGAATTTAAACTTTGGAGGGAAAATATTAAAGATGATCCTCGCAGTGAAAGGCCTAAATTGTTACTATAGTAAAAAGAACATCAATTACGTATCAATTTGAATCAAAATATGATAATCGCTGATCGGTGAATCAAGGTTCAGGAAATGGCAGGTACTGTGGGTATCTTTTATGAACGGGTTCAAAACATTTTGACCAATTAGTTAGGAGTGACAAAAATATCTGCGAGCTGGGTTCCACAACTTCTGGCGGTTAATCAGAAATGTGTTTGTTTCCAGAAGTCGTCCGACTTGCTGCTCCGAAGAAGCTGATTCTACCACTATGAACCTGAATCAAAGCAATAGCCGAAACTGTGAAAGCACCTTCCAAAAAAACAAACGTCTCTCGTTCTCTTATATTTAAATGATTTTCTCTACTTCAAGTTCTGAAATTCACCCTTATCGTTTCGACGAAGTAAATAATCTCAAAGACTGTTTCAGTAAATAAAATAAAAAAATATGGGACGTTACCAAAATTACTCAATAGACCGATCATATTGGAAATATTTTCAGAATAACTTTGTTATCCAAATTGATTTAACCTACAAAGCAATGGTACTATGTATTGAATTTATTTTCAAGCACGAATGTAAGAGAAACAAATAAAACCATTATATCAACTTCTGTAAAAAACGAAATTGAGATTGAAGAAGTATTAAATATTGAGTACAATGTAAATAATTCAAAACATACAAAAACTAGTCCCTCGTACAGTTTTAAAAGCTTTCGAAATTTGGGGTGAATACATTATGAAGAGTAAATCGATAGTTATACAAACTAGAATACACATACAGTGTATTTTACGCGAGTTAAATCAGGGTAAACAAAATTTGTTGTATATTGTGTTGAATAATTTTGAAACGAATGAGTGTACAAACAATAATTAATTTTATAATTCCAAAACATTAAAACCATTTAATTAAATGTATGCAGTAAATATTGTTTGTTTGAAATGCTACATATAATTTAAATCACCGACCATGTGCATTTAAGCGTGATTCGCGTAGTATACGTGCAAAAAGTGCATCTACAAAGAAATCGTCAACAAAATACACAATATTGTTTAGATGGTCGGTGATTTAAAGTACCCGAAATTGTTAAAGAGGTGTATGTCTCAAGACATAATAGAAGAATAAGGTACGAATAATCTTTCGGTGTTTACGACGATTTGGCATGTTTAAAAAAATTGGACGGATGTCATCAGTCCAGATTTGCTTTTTTGGATTTCCACTTGTTTCCGAAGTTGAAAAACATCGATGTTCGGCGATTTTTTTCCGATGACGAATTGAAAGCTTTAGAGTGTGGATATCTTGGATGGTATAAAATCACTGGAAAATCGGTGGAACAAGTTCATTAAAATAAATTTATTTGCAACTGATTGGTAAATAATTTTTTAATGTTAAAATAATATTTTTCGTACCTCCGTCCATTTTGAGTAGTATTACAGAGCTCAAAATTGTCCAGAAATGCGCTGTTGCTGACCGAGGCCGGCAAAAGGAGTTGGCATTACTGTTCTGGTGATATGTCAATTTAAGATTATTTTCAACATAAGAATTAGCAAAATGTTTACACATTTTAGGGCTAAATCTTTAATTATTTTAACTTAACAAAATTTTGTCATATAAATAATATGTTTTCATCTCGTATATACTGATTATAAGTTCCAACTTTAGGACTAGTTTATTTTTAATTACAAACCATCCGCCATTGAAAATATACGAAACTATATAATATATAACTAATGTTTGTATGAAATAATTACGCATTTTAAGCTCAAATGTAAGTAATTATAATTAAACTTGCAATTCAAAACCGACAAAAATATGTTATTTTTTTAAGTTATGTAAAATTGAATAAAGTGTAGAGAAATATACGAAGAATTCATGGAGAAGTCGACAAAAAAATCTTGTGTATCACACGCTCAGACACTTTTTGGAAGATTTTGTATTTGCAGGCCTCCCTTTCAGCTCGGCCTGTCAAAATAAACTCACTCTCGCAAATATTCAGTTTCTGGCCTAGTGATACAAATAAATATTAACGAACTAGTCCTGATTACGAAGAAATTGTCTACCATGTCCATTAAAATGACACTTTCTTATTATTTCTCAAATTCCATTTATTGACAATAATTTTAAATTTCATTACTTCAAAACCGATTAAAAGATTAAAAAATAATTTTATATAGGAAGTTGTTTATGCTATGACAAATATTTGCCTTCACAAATGTCAAATTAATTTCAGTGGACTACATTCTCAATCCAATTTTTAAATTGAAAATAAACATTTTTAACATAATAAAAGCATAAAACATTTATTATTCCATTTCATTAATTTGTTTGTAAAATAAACTAATTTATGTAGCTATGTTATAAAAAGCTAATATGGATGTACACAGTTAGCAACTCAGTTCTTTACAGCTTGAAGAAGTCGGCAGGAGTATAAGGAAGGGCATAATATATCACGTCCCTTCGTGCCTTCGACGGCTTTCATATAAATAAATAACTCGCGAGTCACGGGTCCACAGAATGCGAAATGGTTGCATTCCCTCTCGCCTGCTTTACTGAATTACGGCGAATAACGGAGTGCCGTTTCAGTCTCCCCTCATTCGCACCGATATTCGATAACGCGAGCGGTTCACCGCTAATGCGAAATGAATATCCTGATGCCAATATAATTTACTCATAGACTCATTCTGAAAATGCCAGAATATTTATTAATGTAGGCCCAAAGATTTCCCTCTACTAATGTCTAATAAATTTATTTAGCTAATACATAATATTTATTTTGTTTTACCACCTAATTGTTATTATGCCAATCTGCTTTGTACACAGATATCGGTAATGATGAAATATTAGCAGATTGGCACACCCAGCACTAGGTAATAAGCCACGATGATATATATATATATATATATATATATATATATATATATATATATATATATATATATATATATATAGGGTGTCTCACAACTCGCGCCCCCGACGAAACTGACACTGGCCGACGACAATAGGTTGCCAACAAATAGAAGAAAATAATTTGCGGCTGCTTGCATAACGGAGTTACAAGACATTTTAATCCACCGATCCTGGAAGGATATCATGAAGTGTGATGATATTATTACAAAATAAAACTGGTTGCTAGGTTTTAAAAATACTACTAGTGAGTTACAAAATTTGTTTGATTTACTGTAATTTTGACACTTTAGAGTTGACTTTTCACTGTCAACAAATTTAGGTTAGCGAAGGTGTCATCCGAGATCATCATTTATATCGTACAGTGCAACGTGTTGTAGCAGCTGTGTAAAATGTGTTAAACGAAAATATTATTGTGGGAGCACCACCAGTTTCTTTTCGATCTGGCATAACTTGACCGATCTCATGCGTCCTTGCGATGGCTCTCAATATCACTTTATGACCCACAAGATTTCTGTTCGGAAAACGTTCGGAATAGACTCGTGCTGCCTCTCTGGCGTTACGTCACATTCTCCGAAAATTATAATCATTTCTAAGTAATCAGCGGCTGAATACATGGTAAGAATTTGCCTTTTTTATTCACCTTGTCAAATTTAATTTGACACTGACATTTTTCGAAAACTACAGTCGCCCACATATTTTAAAGAAGATTCATTTGTATAAAACCCTAGTAAAGTAAAATTACAGCAAACATACGTTAAAGGTGTAGGTCTCTGATTGGTCAATTTTAAGACGTCTTTTCTCGAATATCTTTTAAGCTAGATTTTTTTTTCTTCGAAATTACACAGTCTCGTGTTTTCTCATTCGCTCCGGAGCGCGAGTTGTGAGACACCCTGTATATATTTATTGTTATTATGTACATTGGTAGCTTATAAATATGTTTATTTGATATATAAATTATCAGCTAGTTGAAATTGCTAACAAAATTTATTTACCTAATAAATAATTTATTTGACAGATAACTATTTGTTTATTAGAAGTTTGAAATCACGGGTCTCAAAGTTATAATCGTTTGATTTATATCAAGAATTAAACCATGATTTGAATCAATATAATAAAGGCTTGGTATAAACTTTTGAGCCCACATAAAATAAATAAAAACGAATCAATAATTTAATTTTAATTCCTTCAAAACACCTTAACATGATTTTATTTGTTAGGTTCACTGTGAATTTTAAGAAAATCATAATTCTGCCAACTCTGTAACTTTCTACCTCTCCTTCATGACAGGTGACAGGAGCATACAACTGCATAAATTGGGCCATATAATTGCCAAATTGTCTAAGTTGTCATGTGATCGTTTAATTCTAGGAAATTTGTATGCAATAATATTAGTTTAATGATCCGAATAAGAGTGTCGCAATTTACTTTTAAATCCTGTGCCAAATTTTCACTTGTCTGATGCATTAGAATTTCATGTTTGGAATGGAGGGGAAAATCCCGATTTTAGAAGAATTGAAATTCAGTAAAAAATAAACTTATATAAACGCAACCTTTTCGTCTTATATACATATACTCGTATGTCTACATATTTTCTACATTCCTAAAAAAGTTACTTGTCTACTATCTATAAAAATAAATCCCCGTCAAGTCGTCGGGAGTTTCCATTGTAGTCTTTCTATGATATTTGGCTGTTTATCGTTCATTTTATAAAATATAACTATTCTTCCGATATCAGCTCAATATTTTGAAATAATACAGGATGTGTGGGTTCTACTTAGGGATTTAAGATTCTATTGGCGAAAAATTCCAAGTGGGTGACGTTTGGCGGCAGATTTGTGAACTAGAGGAATAAGAAAACGTTGATAGCATACATTGAAACGTATGTAATTTGAAACAGGTTTAATATATTTTTGTAGTAAAAGAATGTGAGATATGTAGTGTATATTTCATTTTCAGGTTTAAATAATGATCAGTAAATGCCATAAATACTGCTCAGTGCTACAAATATTCATACTTTTACATTTGAATGTGTTCGACGGACACACAAAAACCGGACTAGGGTTAAAAACAAACCATTAAAAGCCTTCTTTTAGTAGATTTGTAGAAAACAATATTTTTTGCTTTCTAACGATGAATAATTTGTTCATGTTCATTTATTTCAAAAACAATGGTAATAGCAACGAAATAATAGGGTATCCAAGCAGCTGTTTCGTGTCGCTGGCCGCGCCATCTGACGAATTTCCCGTTAAGTAACATCGGGTAGAATTACTTACTTGTAGAATGGAGTTTTATATATAAACGAACCGTTTTGTCAGTTTAAAATATATTTGAAGCGCCACTTGAAAAAGAAAATATGTGTAGAAGAATAGGCTACTTGCGTGGTTCTGAAAATCTGATATCTATCACTCAATATGTAAAGTAAAGTTGAAAAGGTATGTAAAAATATAAATTTTATTTAAAAAAATTGTATGTTTTTTAATAAATTAAGAAAGAAGATTTCCTTTGACGTCATAATTTTGAACTGGGGAAAGGGATGCATATTTAAGAATGTAACCTGTTGATGGCGAGCGAGTGCGAGTTTTAATATGATTTTGAAATTAGTTCATTTTCCTGTCACTGTCTCTCTTCTTTATTATTTACAATTTGCGTGGTTTCTGTTACTTTTATTACGTATTTCGATTTGTTAAGCTGGATTTTGACTTAGCTTATACTCGTATTAAAATGAAAAACGAAAATATTAACCTCCAAACTATTATTCAAACGTCAAACATATGATCGGTCATGTTTAAATTACCCGCATATGCCGTTGCTATTGGACGTACCGATGTTATTGCTTTACGGCTATTCATTGGTTCGGTGGAATTCTACGTTATACATGGCGGTAATTATAGGTATATTAAATTTTCGTTAATTTTTTTCTGGCCAATTAATGAAAATTTTGCGAAAAGAAAAAATATGGGTAGCAAGTTTTTATCGTCTCTTCAAAAATATTAAATAAAAAAATGGCACGCAAGTAGCCCATTGTGGTTTTAAAAGCGACGACATATCTTTCTTATATGCGGTAAATTCGCGCCATTGTGAGGACTGTCAGACTGTCATTATTTGTATCTGTGCACTTTCAGTCGACGACAATTTGTAAAATATTTTGCGTTGGTTTGGGAGAGCATTTAGTTAATATGTAATTTGTGTATTCCATTTACTTACATCTACTTCTTGAACTTTGACGTATACTCTGTCAAGGTCAGTATAAAGATTATCCTCATGCGCTTTGTATATAGTTGCCTACTAATAATTTATCGTAGATCTTATAAATATTATACAATTAAACATTTTACATTCAATAGCATGTATATTTTATTTTATTTTTCATCATTGTTATCAATGTCACACAGATATGGATTGTCCCATAACCTATTTGAATCGAAGTATTTTGTTCCTAAGTTATAATTATTGAGTTATTTTTTTATTTGACAAAACTACAAAATATGTAAACTTTCAAACCATGTTATTTGCTTGAGAAATTTGTAATCAGATTTTTAATGAAATTCAATTATAGTTGCTGTTGCTATCCATTTTTGCCTTTCCTTTTCCCAAGGATAATAAGGGAAGGAGTAAAAATTATTCCCGTTATATTTAGATTGGCACTCTGTGACACAACAAATTTGATGGCATTTTACGACGGTTTTTGTGCTTATATTTACGCGTGTTTATTAACTGTCAACTGTCATTTAAACATCCCAACCCAGCCCTAGTGTTAAAAAATCCGCGAGTGGCGCGACAATTCGTACTTGGTTAGACTATACACACAGTTAGATTATTATTAGAGTTATCAAAATATTTGTCGCGCAGTAAGGTCTTTAAGAATTAATATTTTTCAACGTTAGTATTCATAACAAAATACAACAATTATAATAACAGAAATAATTATAATTGTTATTTTATGATGTAGCAATAAATTTTTTCGTTTTGATTTAAGGTTTTCTATTACTATAAAAGTTTATATTTACTAGCATAAAGGTCAAAAGACGCATAGGAAATTATTATTTATATTACAATAGTAATATGTAAATAGAATACTATCAAAAGACATATTTATTGTTGTCGAAAGGTGAAATTTGTATGTCAAGGTAGTTTATGTATCCGTTCTAAAATTAACCGCTTTTTAAAAATAAAGCTAACATATTTATATGAACTTTCAATACAGAGAACAGATGTATATAATTCTGTTAATGTCCTGTCAAACTGTTTCAATAGTTTATGATGTAGTAAACACGTAGTTTATGCGTATGTGTGTAATATTGGCAGTGGCATAGTAGTGTTTACGAATGAAATCCTCAAGTGGCGACTCTTATAATATCCATGTAATTCCTTGGATGAGGTGGCGGACAGTGTGCGGACGTGTCATAAATCGTCTGGCACCTCGGCACATCTGACTGAAATAAGCGGCCGTCCACTCGCATCGAGACGCTTAGGTGCTACGGACGCAGGACGTAAGCCGGTTTCACACAGCCAGCGAGAATGAGACAACACAACAGCTGACACGTATTTGAGTTAAAATCATACTATATTACACCAATATGAGATAAAGTTTTAGCTAAAGTTTATGTTTAAGTGATATGATTCAATTTATAGGCTATAGTAAGGTAAAATACCTTTCCTTCTTCTCTTAAAACTTGTTTTGTTACACCTGTATTTGAATCTGGCGACAAATCTGATGTATACAATTACCGACCTATCTCTATACTTTCCAATCTTTCTAAAATCTTTGAATCTATTATTTATAATCACATATATAACGAAATGCAGAAATACATATCTCCACAACAACACAGTTTTATGAAATGTAGATCGACTACTACAAACCTTATGAATTTTACTGACAAAACTACAAGAGCGCTTCATGACAATAAGCAGATAGATGTAATCTACACCGCCAAAGCATTTGACAAGCTTAACCATAATATCCTTCTATATAAACTTTCTCATAATTTTAACTTTTCCCCTAATCTTATAGCTTTGCTTTCTTCATATCTCTCAAACAGAAAAATGCAAGTGCATTATAATAACTATCATTCTAGCGCACATACATGCCAACTTCTGGTGTACCACAGGGCTCCAACCTTGGACCCTTGCTATTTATACTTTTCATCAATGACAACACTCTGATTTATTTCTTTATGCCGACGATATGAAGATATCTAAAATAATAAATTCACCTGAGGATAGTTTCAGGCTGCAAGATGATTTAAACAGCATTCTACTGTGGTCCAAATCTTGTAAACTACATTTCAATATTCAAAAATGCAAAATTATGACATATTCTGTGAAAAACTCTTTTACATCTTACACTTATAAAATGGATCACCATCTGCTAGATCGAGTCACTGAGTTTAAAGATCTAGAAATCATTTTTGATGTAAAGCTCTCTTTCATTCCACATATAAATTACACTGTAAAATCGGCTTACAAAACACTAGGTTTCATAATACGTAATTGTCGTTCTTTTTGTAAGTTAAAAACCTTAAAAACTTTGTAGTGCTCCTTTGGGCTCTCAAAACTTGAATACTGCTTACAGATATGGAATCCTATATATGAGGTTCATAGCAATATTATCGAAAAGATACAATACAAATTTGTAAAGTATTGTTATTTTAAAATTTACGGGGTTTACCCTACCCATGAGACATCATACAATAACTTGCTACAGACTTTCAATCTGATTTCGTTAGAAAATAGGAGAATAATGCAATCTTCTATCTACTTATATAAGCTAGTGAATAATTTTATAGACGATTCCATTTCTTTAGGTAGTATTCCATTTTCCGTTCCACGATTACCATCTAGAAACGAGAATACATTTAGATGTATATTTGTACGTACTAATTATGAAGCTAGATCGCCCATCAGGCATTTATGTTACATTTTTAATAGTTTATCTGTTGAAATAGATATTTTTTTTTAACTCCAAGACGCTTCAAGCAAGCATTGATAAATATGTTTTTATAGTATTATTTCATTGTTATTTTTTTTATGTTTAATCTAATTTTTTTTGTGTGGAAACATTGATTATTGTAAGTGTATTTGTATATATTTTGCATCCACCCCGTAATTGGGATCTTGATCCTGTGGGATGGATGGGTTACTTTCAATAAATAAATAAATAATTGCTATTTAAATTAAATTTTAAACGATGTTGTGTATGTTAAACCGAAGTATAATTGTAGTTTAAGACTGGTTTAAAGGTGCATTCACAAATAAAAATTAAATTTATGGTTTTTGTTTAGGTTTAAGTAAGTCATTCATAAATGTAAGTTTAAATTACATGAAAATTAGTTTTGATATGTACAGATATCTGTGTAAATGCTTCAAAAACAAGATTAAAACATCGGTAGAGCAGCACTCAACAAGACACTTGTGCGCCATGAAACTGTCATTCGTATGGATTATTGGTTATACAGGGTGTAAATGAAATAAGTGCATTAAATTTGACCAGTAGTATAACTCATCGAGAGCAACAATATTTCTTAATAACTTTTTCTCGAAATCGCATATTTTTTTAGCATTTTTACCACCCCGTAAATTGACGAGTCGTTCCAAATATTTTTGTGATAATTGAATGCAGCAGCAATAGCTATGAAAAATTTTGTTTTAGCAATTGACAGTCCTGTCAATTGTTGCAATTAAATTTTGACATTAGTAATAAACTTGTTTATAAGGTAAAATTCTGTCAAAATGCGAGTACACAGACATTGTAATTACTTACCTGTGGTTTATTTATTTATTTTTTACTCGTATCTGTACTACATGTTACTTGACATCACGGTTCTCATAAAGACAGTGTCATGGAGTTGCCAACGCATTTACACGGAGCGTTTCCAAATCATCACCAAATCATTCTGTTCTTAATATTCGCACATTTGTTAATCTTGTACATCTTTATCACAATACGGAGTGTCACATATGACAATTTTTAAAAAAGCAACAGTTGTATCCATACCATGTGCAAAAAGTTCAATGTTTTCAGCACATAACAGTTCTTCAATTTTGGGAATGGCTCATAATGTTCATTCATGAGACTGAATTTACTTGGGAAGGTGTATTTATTATGCACAATACACATCTTGACAGACGAAAATGCTGTAAAAATTTTCATTAAAAAATGTTTGGGGAACAATAAATGGACGACTAATTATTGGTACTCATGTACCTCTTTTAAATGGACAAAAGTTTGTACTTACATTTTTTGAATAACGTATTTAAACTATTATGATTTATCCACGATAAATAATCATCTCATAACCTAATAACTATGCTTTTTCTCTTCCTCTAGTTACCCCGTCACCCCGTCCCTCCTTGTCTTCCTCTATTCACACTATTCATAGGTGATAAAAAGCCTGTTCCAATACACAACTTTATAATATTGTTATCCAAAATTTAAATTTATTTATTTTAAAAATTGTATTATTACGTATTAATTAATAATAATGTTATTTCCCTTGATTCGTTTATTAATTACTGTGACTGTAACTGTAACCGATAACCGACAATTTTTGAGCTGTTTGTATCCCACTTGAATGGCAGCTGCTCATTTGTTCTCCATGAGCGGGTAACGAAATATGCAGCAAATCTTTAAAGAATTTTAACTCAAAATCTAAAAGACTTAGAAAAAAAAGTTATTAAGAAATATTGTTGCTCTCATCGAGTTACATTACTGGTTAAAATTAATGCACTTATTTCATTTACACCCTACATTTCAGCAATTAAGTTATGACAGTCTCCATGTTCTTCTTGTATTTGTTTAAAAAGCCGAATCCACCAAGTGGATATTAAATAAAGATGGTTGTATATATCTATATCATTTCAGACTCGTTCTCATAAACCTAAAGTATGGACCTTGCAATGTTTAGCTTTATGATTTGGATTTAGAGACCCTAAATTAAACTGTGAATGAATTCATTACATAATATGCGGTCAAAGTCTTTAAATTTAAAGTATAAACCATAAATCTAAACCTAATTTTCCTTTGTGAGCTCTATTAAGGTGGCATAGCCATCACAGCTCAACAAGAAAAGATATACATAATAATTTAGAGCTAATTAATTGCTAATTAATTGCGCTAATTAAAAATTTATTGCTTGATTTTTTTTAAAAGAAATTGTGGCTGAGCTAGCTTAAATCATATGCTGGCTCAGCCAAAAAAAATACTGGCATTTTCGGTGTGAATTTACATAGTCAAATTAATTGCTATTTAATTGCTCATTGTAAACCATATTTCTATTACAAAATTATAACATATGCCGAAAAGTAATGCCTAATTAAAACTTGATATACAAATATGCACGTACGAAATAACTCAACATTATTTGCTCCACATTTAAACCTAGAAAAATAAATTGAAAGCTCATATCTAATAATTTAATGATTGTGGGCTCCAGTGACTCAATGGTTAGAGAGATAGAGTAACAGCTCTTACTCATATAGTCATGTGCACGGTTGGAGTTTCGGTTCCCGGGTTTGAATACCACTAAGACATGAGTGAACCTAATCTGTAATCGGGATTTACTCATGGTGGGAGTTTTTTTTTACATTTTGATAATTGTTGCAAATAAAATAAACTAAAAGGATTAATATTATGAGAGAACAGCATCAAAGTGTGCGTACAATTAAAAATGGGGTTTTAGAATTAATTGCTTTAGCTCAACCTAATGAAAAGGGTTGCACTATTTAGTAGAACTTTTACTCCTATTGATAGAGGGGATTTTTAATTAATTGCTGCAAATAAACTGAACTAGAAGCATTAATACAGCAGCATACTGCACGTAGAATAAAAAATACTGCATTAGAATGAATTGCTCCAGCTCAACCTAATATAAAGGGTTGCACTATTTAGTATAACCGTTACTCTTAATGATGCAAGGGATTTTTAATTAATTGCTGCAAATAAACCGAACTAGAAGCATTATTCCAGCAGCATAGTGCGCATAGAATAAAAAATAGGGTATTAGAATTAATTGCTCTAGCTCAACCTAATGAAAAGGGTTGCACTATTTACTATAACCCCTACTCTTAAGGATACAAGGGATTTTTAATTAATTGCTGCAAGTAAACTGAACTAGAGACATTAATACAGGAGCATAGTGCGCTTGGATAAAAAGATAGGGTATTCGAATTAATTGCTCTAGCTCAACCTAATGAAACAGGTTGCACTATTTAGTATAACCTCTACTCTTAATGCTACAAGGGATTTTTAATTAATTGCTGCAAACAAACCGAACTAGAAGCATTAATACAGCAGCATAGAGCGCGTAGATTAAAAAATAGGGTATTAGAATTAATTGCTCTAGCTCAACCTAATGAAAAGGGTTGCACTATTTACTATAACCCCTACTCTTAAGGATACAAGGGATTTTTAATTAATTGCTGCAAGTAAACTGAACTAGAGGCATTAATACAGCAGCATAGTGCGCTTGGATAAAAAGATAGGGTATTCGAATTAATTGCTCTAGCTCAACCTAATGAAACAGGTTGCACTATTTAGTATAACCTCTACTCTTAATGCTACAAGGGATTTTTAATTAATTGCTGCAAACAAACCGAACTAGAAGCATTAATACAGCAGCATAGAGCGCGTAGATTAAAAAATAGGGTATTAGAATTAATTGCTGTAGCTCAACCTAATGAAAAGGGTTGCAATATTTAGTATAACCCCTACTCTTAATGATATAGGGGATTTTTAATTAATTACTTCAAATAAACAGAACTAGAAGCATTAATACAGCAGCATAGTGCGCGTAGATAAAAAAAATAGAGTGTTAGAATTAATTGCTCTAGCTCAACCTAATGAAAAGGATTGCACTATTTACTATAACCCCTACTCTTAAGGATACAAGGGATTTTTAATTAATTGCTGCAAGTAAACTGAACTAGAGGCATTAATACAGCAGCATAGTGCGCTTGGATAAAAAGATAGGGTATTCGAATTAATTGCTCTAGCTCAACCTAATGAAACAGGTTGCACTATTTAGTATAACCTCTACTCTTAATGCTACAAGGGATTTTTAATTAATTGCTGCAAACAAACCGAACTAGAAGCATTAATACAGCAGCATAGAGCGCGTAGATTAAAAAATAGGGTATTAGAATTAATTGCTGTAGCTCAACCTAATGAAAAGGGTTGCAATATTTAGTATAACCCCTACTCTTAATGATACAGGGGATTTTTAATTAATTACTTCAAATAAACAGAACTAGAAGCATTAATACAGCAGCATAGTGCGCGTAGATAAAAAAATAGAGTGTTAGAATTAATTGCTCTAGCTCAACCTAATGAAAAGGATTGCACTATTTAGTAGAATCCTTTCTCTTATTGATACAAGGGGTTTTTAATTAATTGCTGCTAATAAATTGAACTGGAAACATTAACACATATTACAAATAATTCTTATTACGTATATATTAAATAATAGTTCATTCATTTATTTAATTTTTTATTTATACCCTGTATCATGAGGATTAAAGGTTATATCAAGTGGACAAACCTTTTTCAATAGGTTGAGCTAGAGCAATTAATTCACTCCATTGCCTACTCTAAGCGCACTCTGCTTTTAAACATAATAATGCTTTTAATTGTTTAGATGCACCGATTAAATAAAAATTCCTCGTATCAATTAGGGCAAAGGTTATAGTAAATAGAGCTACACATTTCATTATGATAAACTAGAGTAATTAATTATACCACCCCATTTTCTACCCTTTGCGCACTCTTCTGTCTTCTAATAATTATATTGATGCTTTTTGTTCAGTTTATTTGCAACAATTAATTTATAATTCCTTTAATCAATAAGGGTAAAAGTTATATCAAGTAGTACAAACCTTTTCATTACGTTGGCCGCTCTAACTCTAACACCCTATTTTCATGGGCTGTGGTCCTATAGCGTTTAGTGCAGCTCATTTGTGCAATTAATAAAATATTCCTATGATCAATAAGGGCAAAGTTTATACCAAGTACAGATAGCCTTTTCATTATGTTGAGCTAGAGCAGTTAATTCTAATACCCTATTTTTTATTCTATGCGCACTATGCTGCTGGAATAATGCTTCTAGTTCGGTTTATTTGCAGCAATTAATTAAAAATCCCTTGTATCATTAAGAGTAGGGGTTCTACTAAATATTGCAACCCTTTTCATTAGGTTGAGCTAGAGCAATTAATTCTAATACCCTATTTTTTAATCTACGCGCTCTATGCTGCTGTATTAATGCTTCTAGTTCGGTTTGTTTGCAGCAATTAATTAAAAATCCCTTGTAGCATTAAGAGTAGAGGTTATACTAAATAGTGCAACCTGTTTCATTAGGTTGAGCTAGAGCAATTAATTCGAATACCCTATCTTTTTATCCAAGCGCACTATGCTGCTGTATTAATGCCTCTAGTTCAGTTTACTTGCAGCAATTAATTAAAAATCCCTTGTATCATTAAGAGTAGGGGTTCTACTAAATATTGCAACCCTTTTCATTAGGTTGAGCTACAGCAATTAATTCTAATACCCTATTTTTTAATCTACGCGCTCTATGCTGCTGTATTAATGCTTCTAGTTCGGTTTGTTTGCAGCAATTAATTAAAAATCCCTTGTAGCATTAAGAGTAGAGGTTATACTAAATAGTGCAACCTGTTTCATTAGGTTGAGCTAGAGCAATTAATTCGAATACCCTATCTTTTTATCCAAGCGCACTATGCTGCTGTATTAATGCCTCTAGTTCAGTTTACTTGCAGCAATTAATTAAAAATCCCTTGTATCCTTAAGAGTAGGGGTTATAGTAAATAGTGCAATCCTTTTCATTAGGTTGAGCTAGAGCAATTAATTCTAACACTCTATTTTTTTTATCTACGCGCACTATGCTGCTGTATTAATGCTTCTAGTTCTGTTTATTTGAAGTAATTAATTAAAAATCCCCTGTATCATTAAGAGTAGGGGTTATACTAAATATTGCAACCCTTTTCATTAGGTTGAGCTACAGCAATTAATTCTAATACCCTATTTTTTAATCTACGCGCTCTATGCTGCTGTATTAATGCTTCTAGTTCGGTTTGTTTGCAGCAATTAATTAAAAATTCCTCGTATCGTTAAGAATAGGGGTTCTACTAAATAGTGCAACCCTTTTCATTAGGTTGAGCTAGAGCAATTAATTCTAATACCCTATTTTTTAATCTACGCGCTCTATGCTGCTGTATTAATGCTTCTAGTTCGGTTTGTTTGCAGCAATTAATTAAAAATCCCTTGTAGCATTAAGAGTAGAGGTTATACTAAATAGTGCAACCTGTTTCATTAGGTTGAGCTAGAGCAATTAATTCGAATACCCTATCTTTTTATCCAAGCGCACTATGCTGCTGTATTAATGCCTCTAGTTCAGTTTACTTGCAGCAATTAATTAAAAATCCCTTGTATCATTAAGAGTAGGGGTTCTACTAAATATTGCAACCCTTTTCATTAGGTTGAGCTACAGCAATTAATTCTAATACCCTATTTTTTAATCTACGCGCTCTATGCTGCTGTATTAATGCTTCTAGTTCGGTTTGTTTGCAGCAATTAATTAAAAATTCCTCGTATCGTTAAGAATAGGGGTTCTACTAAATAGTGCAACCCTTTTCATTAGGTTGAGCTAGAGCAATTAATTCTAATACCCTATTTTTTAATCTACGCGCTCTATGCTGCTGTATTAATGCTTCTAGTTCGGTTTGTTTGCAGCAATTAATTAAAAATCCCTTGTAGCATTAAGAGTAGAGGTTATACTAAATAGTGCAACCTGTTTCATTAGGTTGAGCTAGAGCAATTAATTCGAATACCCTATCTTTTTATCCAAGCGCACTATGCTGCTGTATTAATGCCTCTAGTTCAGTTTACTTGCAGCAATTAATTAAAAATCCCTTGTATCCTTAAGAGTAGGGGTTATAGTAAATAGTGCAATCCTTTTCATTAGGTTGAGCTAGAGCAATTAATTCTAACACTCTATTTTTTTTATCTACGCGCACTATGCTGCTGTATTAATGCTTCTAGTTCTGTTTATTTGAAGTAATTAATTAAAAATCCCCTGTATCATTAAGAGTAGGGGTTATACTAAATATTGCAACCCTTTTCATTAGGTTGAGCTACAGCAATTAATTCTAATACCCTATTTTTTAATCTACGCGCTCTATGCTGCTGTATTAATGCTTCTAGTTCGGTTTGTTTGCAGCAATTAATTAAAAATTCCTCGTATCGTTAAGAATAGGGGTTCTACTAAATAGTGCAACCCTTTTCATTAGGTTGAGCTAGAGCAATTAATTCTAATACCCTATTTTTTAATCTACGCGCTCTATGCTGCTGTATTAATGCTTCTAGTTCGGTTTGTTTGCAGCAATTAATTAAAAATCCCTTGTAGCATTAAGAGTAGAGGTTATACTAAATAGTGCAACCTGTTTCATTAGGTTGAGCTAGAGCAATTAATTCGAATACCCTATCTTTTTATCCAAGCGCACTATGCTGCTGTATTAATGCCTCTAGTTCAGTTTACTTGCAGCAATTAATTAAAAATCCCTTGTATCATTAAGAGTAGGGGTTCTACTAAATATTGCAACCCTTTTCATTAGGTTGAGCTACAGCAATTAATTCTAATACCCTATTTTTTAATCTACGCGCTCTATGCTGCTGTATTAATGCTTCTAGTTCGGTTTGTTTGCAGCAATTAATTAAAAATTCCTCGTATCGTTAAGAATAGGGGTTCTACTAAATAGTGCAACCCTTTTCATTAGGTTGAGCTAGAGCAATTAATTCTAACACCCTATTTTTTAATCTACGCGCTCTATGCTGCTGTATTAATGCTTCTAGTTCGGTTTGTTTGCAGCAATTAATTAAAAATCCCTTGTAGCATTAAGAGTAGAGGTTATACTAAATAGTGCAACCTGTTTCATTAGGTTGAGCTAGAGCAATTAATTCGAATACCCTATCTTTTTATCCAAGCGCACTATGCTGCTGTATTAATGCCTCTAGTTCAGTTTACTTGCAGCAATTAATTAAAAATCCCTTGTATCCTTAAGAGTAGGGGTTATAGTAAATAGTGCAATCCTTTTCATTAGGTTGAGCTAGAGCAATTAATTCTAACACTCTATTTTTTTTATCTACGCGCACTATGCTGCTGTATTAATGCTTCTAGTTCTGTTTATTTGAAGTAATTAATTAAAAATCCCCTATATCATTAAGAGTAGGGGTTATACTAAATATTGCAACCCTTTTCATTAGGTTGAGCTACAGCAATTAATTCTAATACCCTATTTTTTAATCTACGCGCTCTATGCTGCTGTATTAATGCTTCTAGTTCGGTTTGTTTGCAGCAATTAATTAAAAATCCCTTGTAGCATTAAGAGTAGAGGTTATACTAAATAGTGCAACCTGTTTCATTCGGTTGAGCTAGAGCAATTAATTCTAATACCCTATTTTTTATTCTATGCGCACTATGCTGCTGGAATAATGCTTCTAGTTCGGTTTATTTGCAGCAATTAATTAAAAATCCCTTGTATCATTAAGAGTAGGGGTTCTACTAAATATTGCAACCCTTTTCATTAGGTTGAGCTACAGCAATTAATTCTAATACCCTATTTTTTAATGCTTCTGGTTCAGTTCATTTGCAGCAATTAATTAAAAATCCCTTGCATCATTAAGAGTAACGGTTATACTAAATATTGCAACCCTTTATATTAGGTTGAGCTGGAGCAATTAATTCTAATGCAGTATTTTTTATTCTACGTGCAGTATGCTGCTGTATTAATGCTTCTAGTTCAGTTTATTTGCAGCAATTAATTAAAAATCCCCTCTATCAATAGGAGTAAAAGTTCTACTAAATAGTGCAACCCTTTTCATTAGGTTGAGCTAAAGCAATTAATTCTAAAACCCCATTTTTAATTGTACGCACACTTTGATGCTGTTCTCTCATAATATTAATCCTTTTAGTTTATTTTATTTGCAACAATTATCAAAATGTAAAAAAAAACTCCCACCATGAGTAAATCCCGATTACAGATTAGGTTCACTCATGTCTTAGTGGTATTCAAACCCGGGAACCGAAACTCCAACCGTGCACATGACTATATGAGTAAGAGCTGTTACTCTATCTCTCTAACCATTGAGTCACTGGAGCCCACAATCATTAAATTATTAGATATGAGCTTTGAATTTATTTTTCTAGGTTTAAATGTGGAGCAAATAATGTTGAGTTATTTCGTACGTGCATATTTGTATATCAAGTTTTAATTAGGCATTACTTTTCGGCATATGTTATAATTTTGTAATAGAAATATGGTTTACAATGAGCAATTAAATAGCAATTAATTTGACTATGTAAATTCACACCGAAAATGCCAGTATTTTTTTTGGCTGAGCCAGCATATGATTTAAGCTAGCTCAGCCACAATTTCTTTTAAAAAAAATCAAGCAATAAATTTTTAATTAGCGCAATTAATTAGCAATTAATTAGCTCTAAATTATTATGTATATCTTTTCTTGTTGAGCTGTGATGGCTATGCCACCTTAATAGAGCTTCATTTGTGAATGCATCTTAAGACAGTACAAATACGTATTTCAATAAATTAATAATTTTTTATTAAAATACTGTAAATATTTTTTAATTATTTCCATTTTGTGCCTGTAGCAAAGCTGTTACAGGACCCAAAAGAGGTCGTTTATAGCTCATTCGAATGCTGTAATAGACTAATTCAATTTATTTTTTTACGGTTGGTGAATATCAGTGTCAAAAAATTTCAAATGTCAAATCTCGCTAAATTAACGAAGACATACGATTTTTAGGAATACTATTTTTATATAATTATGAATTTAAAAGTAGTATTAAGAAGAGGAAAAGAAATAGAGTAGTAAAGTTAAAAAGAAATAGAATATATCATAGATATAGGGGCATCATCACATCATTCAGGGATTTTTCAAATTTTCTATACATTTTTAAATATATTTTATTAAC
The DNA here is from genome assembly GCA_963082715.1 of Harpalus rubripes. Lineage (NCBI taxonomy): Eukaryota > Metazoa > Arthropoda > Insecta > Coleoptera > Carabidae > Harpalus > Harpalus rubripes. The sequence continues at coordinate 16,790,353 of OY720450.1, forward strand.
GGAATTTTATTGCTTTTTCTATTATAATTATGTATTAGAAAAACAAATAAAATGCCGTTAATAAAATATATTTAAAAATTTATGTTTTTCTATTTTAATTATGTATTCAAGAACAAACAATACTATTTAGGTAAGCCACTTCTCTGCCAGTTTTTGCGGACGGTTTTTCATCTGGCATGAAGGAGAGAATCTTCGGAGAAGATGTATCCTCTCCGTCCTAGTTAATGCCGGGCGATGCATAAGGCCTATTTCCATAATATCCAAATTTGACTATTTATACGTTTATAACAACAAGCTCAGATAACTCACTCCATGTGGTCCGGATGCGGTATTTCACTACCGAAAATCGGTCACTTTGGTATCTAGTGAGAAATATTTGCTGAAATGTTTTATATATTTATTGTTTATTAATTATTTATATTATGCATATGGTTTGGACACGAATAATAATACTAATAATAATAATAATTATAATAATAATAATTATAATAATAATAATTATAATAATAATAATAATAATAATAATAATAATAATAATAATAATAATAATAATAATAATAGCTACAATAATAGTAATAATAATAATAATAATAATTATGAATTTGAAACTATTAATAGAAATAATTACACTTGAAAATATTATTATTAAAGCCGGGTTTAAGCAGCAGTAACATAGTCACTATCAGAATCACAGTCTTAAGTTATGTCATATAAGTCGTAATAGTCATAGACTTAAAATTAAAATTAATTCAATTCTGTGATTATGCTTATGTTCATGATACCGACTACGACTATGACCATGTTGCATAAACAGTTCTATTATAAAAACATATTTTAATTCTTAAGACTAAGACTACAACTATGACAGTGACTATGATATTGCTGCATAAACCATTAAGTAAAATTTTGTTAATTTTTGTAAAATGACGTTTGATTATTCTTTTTATTATTGGCAATTCGGAACATTTATATTACTAAATATTATATGTCTACAATATATTTCTCAACCTGTATTATGATTAAGTTTTCGTGATTTTGCGGTGGATTATCCCATTCTTAAACTAAAATACTACTCCATTTTACGATTATTTCTAAGAATATACTTACCTAAGAACGAAAATCATTGTAAGAAAAGGTAAATATCACCAATTAATTATAAAGATAACAATAACACATCTAAAATGTCAAATCTAAATTTCGGACATTTTTTGTCCAAAATTAAATTCGCGACAGTTAACGTAGACAGAATGAATCATAAGGGCACTAAAAGTGTTAGTAAGTCACACAGATGAAGCTATTAGACTTATCTATCGAAGAAAGAATAAAGGAAACCATAAGCAAGACAGAGATAAATATACAATTATTTGTTATTTTGCGGTTCAGAAATCAATGACGTGAAGCTTATGTTATCTTAATCGATGTATAACTTATTTCTCCCCGTATCAATGATTTGTATGTATGAGGAGGCAACCCACACATCATATTTTAATCCGTTTTACATGGTCATGTAAACATATTAACACATGACGTCATTGTTTCTAGTATATTATATTATATTATTATGGGGTCTCGTGGCTGCGTGCCTGAGTGTCTGGTCGCGAATCTGGGGAACCGGGTTCGATCCTGACCGTCGCCAAATATTTCGAATTTTAAATGGCACAAAAATGACCCCTGTGGTGCACTCTCCACGTCAGCAATGAGTGCCCGTGAGGTGACGCCTGGTAAACGCCCGCACGGTACAAATATGTCATCATCATTACCGATATCTGCGTACAAAGCAGATTAGCATACCCAGCAATGGGTATATGCCGTGATGATATATTTATTTATTTATTTATTTATTTATATTATATTTATGACGTAAACCCATTGACTGGCTGGATGCCCTATAGTTGATGTTACAAAAATAAAGGTTACGTTATGAAATGTCAAACTGCACATTAGTATCACCAACTGACACAAAATTCCCTAAATTTTGACACTACGATTTTCTATTAAAAAAGCTTATAAAAGACGCAAAATAGAATAAAATAGTATAAAGAACTCATTTCATAATTGTCGATTATTTTGTTCGAAGGATTTGGCAACTCCGCTGCGCCTTTTTACCCAAACTTCCTTCTCACAAAATAAAATTACAATTATGACATACGTTCTCTAATATACTATTATCTAGTATGATTTTCATGAAATGTTAGCAAAGAAATAATAATTTCTACTCTGATCCTTTTCCCAATATAGTAAGATAGTAATATAAACTGTATCTGGTTTAAGATTGCAGTGGTGCGAAGATAGAAGCAGTTTGATCTTGTTTTCTGATTGGATAATACTCCAATATTATCCAATCAAACAAGATCAAACTGCTCCTATTTTCACACCACTGCAATCTTAAATCAGACACAGTATATACCTTGTTCCATTTAAGCCATTCAGTATTGCGGAGCATAGGGAATAGTTTTGACCTCTCTGATTGGCTGAAATAAGAGACAAGAGACAAGTTTACCCAATGTAATTCCGGCTACTTCAGATTTGCGCTGCTGCCAGTGCCAGATACTGAATGGTTTAAATGGAACAGAGCATACTATTTTTTTTATTAAACCAAGTTGAAACCTTATGCCTAGTTTAAAGTTAAAATGCAACACCGAGATTTGAATTTAAGTCTGACAGATGGATACCGTATCATGATTAAAGGGTTACATGTGAGCTCCTAACTCATAAATGGCTAACAATAATTATGCAAAATTTGGATTAAAATAGACATTTACCCCAATGCTGTAACAAAGTTACTAACTCTTAGCAACATTGCTGTAGCAAATAACCAAAAAATGGAAAAAACTGAAAAAAATAGGTTTTACATTTATTCTATTAGTTACAATTTTTAGCAATTTTGCTAAGACTTAGCAACTGTCTTACATAACTTGAGTGATTTTCCAGACAGCTAGAGCTGCTCTGTAAAATCTCAACAACTATACGTAGCTAGGGTAATGAATTCAAAATGTGTAAAATGTATATATTTTTCATGTTTTTTGCTTTAAATCATCAAATTTCAATGAAATTTATGTAAACTTTGAAAACCAAGTGAGGAGTGTGCTTAATTCCTTACTGATCCATGAATCATCGACAGTGATGATAGTGTGAATGAAGTCACCTTACTGCCATTTTATTTGAAGCATTTTTGTCTATGGTCAGTATTCTACAATTTCTATTTTTATACTTTACAACGTCCAATTTTACTACACAGTTCGAAAAGTTGAAAGAAATGCAAATCTGTAAAGTTTATTACAAACTGGCAACATGAAAAAAAGTACTAGATTGGACTAGGAAACCATTATAAACTCTTGATCATAATCAATTTTGTAAAATATATCCACATAAGTGTATCAGACGAGAGATCTATTTATATACTACATAAAAGTAGAATAATATCTAATATAAGAACTGTATGCTGTCGGTCTATTTCGAATAGGGCTGTGCGATCTTATAAATTTGAAATCGATTTGTCGCGCTTGACCGGTCAACAGCAAAAAACCGGTAATTTTTATTATGAAATCGAATACTATATCAAAAAATCGATATTAATAAATGATTAAAAATCGATTTTAATAAAGAATCAAAACATCGATTTTAATACATTAAAAATCGATTTTAATAAAAAATCGTTCGAATATTTTATTAAAAGAGCGATTAGTATTGATATCAAATTTCTACTTCTCATACGTACATCAAATTACGAAACAATTCAATAGATTTCTTCTTAAAAACCGATCTTTCAGAATTTAGAAGATCGATATTTTTCAAAATAAAAGATCAATCCGATTTCTTTAAAAAAAGATCGATTAAAATCGATCAATAGATCTTTTTCCAAACCTAATCTTGAATGCACGATTCAATTCTATTTCTTATTCAATATCCTTGAAACTTGAAAATTTGCGCGCTGATGAAACAAGAAAATTTAATCGACGAAGTAGGCTAGTCCAATTTCGAGAAAATCTGAAATAGATTTAAATATTTATAGTAGTTTAGATGTTATGTACGGCCTTGTTTACCACAATTCAATATACATCTGAATAAACAAAAAGGACATAATTATGTAAAGCCTGTATTACAGTATACTTTTTTAAAGCTAATATAAAAACATAGAGTATTCATTCAAGTTATATATGAAGTTATTAACTAATCAGCTGATATCATGAACTGTTAAGCCAACTGTTTTCACTTTGTTTGACATAGGTACCTACTTGAAAATTTACTGACATTTGTAAATAATTGGAATTAATTGTACAGACGCTCCTTTTTAAACGAGAAAATATACAGGTGTTCATTTTAAACAAGCCACCATTGCTATCCCGAAAACTATGTGGGCTACAAATTTTCATTTTGCAATCTAAAAAAATGTAATAAAGTGAAAAAAAATCGATCTATAGTTCCTTTTTAATTTAAATAGGAATATATACAGGTTGTAACAGAAATAAGTACATTAAATTTAACCAGTAACAGAACTCGCCGAGAGCAACAATATTTCTCAATATATTTTTTTTCGAAATCTCAATTTATTTTATGGAAAAAATATTTACAATTTTGTGAAATATACAGAGTGTAACCGAAATAAGTACATGAAATGGAAGAAGTCGTCCAGAGCAACAATACTTTAGTAACTTTTTTTTAAATCACATTTTTAATGTTTTTAGGCACATAATGAAAGTCGTTACAAAACTTTTAAAAAAATTTACACAAAATTTAAAACGTTTACAAAAAAGTTACCAAGAAATATTATTGTTCTCGATGTCTAGTCACTGGTAAAATTTGATGTACTTATTTCTGGTACACCCTGTATTTTATTTGCTTATTCGTTTGAGAATTTAATACTAATTTCAGTGTTATAATATTTTAATACTTCACATTTTATTTGAATATGACTCTAATAAGAGTGTAATGGAACAACTTGAATATGTGAAAAAAAGTTATACTCCTTGAGTAGATGAATAAAATCTGTAAATTAGTATATTATATATTCAGGGGCTAAAATGCATATTCAATCCCGTGGGTGAAGTTTATTATAATCATCTGAGGGATTGAATGCACTTTAGTCCTGTAGTATATACGCTATTTTTCGCACTCCCGTATCAAATGGAACCATATTAGTATAAAAGAAATTAATATTACAATTTGATAATACAAATGTCAAAAATTTTGTTCAAATTTAAACTCAACGCCTGCTCAAAATGTAGTGCAGATAATTGTATGTTATTATATGATGTTATGGAAACATCTTGTTTATTTTTACTTTAGTCCCCCATGGATTTTTTTTTCATATTTAATCCCTCTGGGACTGAATTTGAACTTTAGTCCCTGAAATGAGTGATTAGAATCGCTCTTTAGTCTCGCGGGTGCGAAAAAATTTATTCTGCATTTCTAATGATAAAGGAGATATCGAAAAGGTCATTTCAGAGACTCATCCTGTACATATTTTTTTAAATCGTGGAAATACAGATTATAAGTAATTCTCGAGAGTATTTTTAATTAATAAAGAAAGATTTTGTGAAAAATTCATGGAATTGAACTCAGGACCCTCCTATATCTAATAAAATGCTCTAACGTCTATCCTAAACTTTGTAACTGAGCTACAAGTCTGTGAACCTTTCACTTCAATAGTATCTTGTAACTCAGTTAGTCAGCCTTGGATTCAAATCTCAGCGAGGTCCATTAATTTTTCACAAAATCTTTCTTCGTTGATTAAAAATTCTCTCGAGAATTCTCTATGATCAGTAATGCCTATTTCTATGATTTAAACAATTATATTAGAAAACAAATAATTTTTATACAAATTCTGATTACATTTTCATCTACATATTCAATGGATTTACAGATCAAAAATTATGAAAAAAATGAGTTTCATAAATCTTGCAACCTACGTAACAAGACTTGAAGGAAAAATTACAATGTGTATTTTAGGACTATTCCCCGGAAAACTAGCATAAAAAACCTTAACGCTGCTTTCCAAGAAATATTAGACAGGGAGCATAAATTTAGTTATCTACATCTAACCTTGAAATGAACTTCGATATTTCAACTACTTTAAGCATTTGAAAGCTCGGAAAAACTTGTAAAATTACCATTTACCGCCAACACAATACCTTGCACGAAACTAATGTTTTTCTGGAAGCCGTACATTTTTATAGATTTTTGTTTACAGAGTAAAGGTTTTATAGAAGAGAGCGAATGATTTTTAAACGCGCGTCTAAGTGCACCTGTCAGCAAACTACACACGCACTAGAAAACTGAAGTCTGAAAGATGACAGCAAGTTTAATGCTCTGCTGACTAACATGTTTCAAGATAGTGATGTGTTGTTTTCAACCTTCGTAAGTGTTTACGTTTATATTGAAATTAAGATGTTTTAAAGATTAAGTTGAAATAAAACACAGTCAGTGGTATTCTACAGTCACTGTTAAATTTAAAGATCATCTCTAAATGAATTTAGAAGTGACCTCTGAGAAAAACGTATTCTACAGTCAAATTTTACCGCTAACATTGTTCTTTAACCATAGATGTGGCTACGGGCACCTTTAAACATTTAGCAGAGCTCTGTTAAGTTTCAAATATGGCCGACGATCATTGTTTTGCAAGAAATTCGGGGTTTGAGGGATGTTTTAGATTCGAACGGAGGACGAATTAGAGTTGTCCAGGAAAGAATAAACCCATTTGAGTTATATAATGATGAAGAATTGAGGAGAAGATATAGATTGAAAAAATAAACTGTCAACTTCGTCACTGATTTGGTTAGGTTAGAAATAGAACCAATTTTACATCAAGAAAAATATATTAACGTCGATTTACAAGTCCTGTTAACATTACATTTTTATGCGAAAGGTTGCTAATACGTAGAATCAGGTAGGGAAACATGAATAAATTATTCATATTACCTAACCTTAAAATATCAGTTCAGTTTTTGAAGCATTCGTGTCATAATTTACTTAATTTTAGGTGATTTGCATGATGTCAGTCAGGCCACTGTATTATGAATCGTGGAATATTTCTAAATTATAAAATTAAGAATAAATAAATAATTTGTTATAAGTTCATGTAGTATTATAATTATTACAAGTTTTAATTTGTATAATTATGATACCTGTATTGTGTTAATTTTGTACTCTATTACATAAAAATGAAATATATTTCGTAAGTGAATCGCAAGTTGTAGCCAAACAAACTTATTTTTAAAAAATTCAATAATTTATGAACCGATCTTTATAAGTTACAATTATTAAACTTCAATTTTGACAGTTAACACACTGTTGCCACATATTACTTTGCTTAGAGAACATCCTTTGTTAGCAACGCTCTGTTACCGCCAGTAGAATAACATAAACCATAAAAACTAACAGTCACCTCTAGCTAGAGATCGTCTCTAAGCAATGTTAACAGTGACTGTAGAATACCACTGATAAACTTTATTTATATCACTTTTTATTTTACACAATTTTTGTGACTAGTTTTAACCAGCAGACAATGAGCACAATAAATTTTGCATGCGAATTTATACAACGTAAAAATACCGTTGATGATGACCGAAATGGTTGAAACTAGTCACAAAAATTGTATAAAATAAAAAGTGATATAAACAAAGTTACAGTGTTTCATTTCAACTTAATCTTTAAAATGTATCACAAAGTAAAGGCTGAAATAATAAATAATTTAAGATGTTTTATGTATAATATACAGGATGGTCACGGGCATCCGTTTTTATTTTTAATGGATGATATACATAAGAAGAAAGGCGATAAATATTGAAACACTTTAGTAAAAGTTGGTAGATAAGTAATTCCTTGTGTCAAAGGATAGCTATTACAGTTTTTCAACACATCACCCTGCTGTTTATTTTTCAATTTTCATTTGCTTTAACTGTCAGATGTAGTTCGTTATCGTTGACACTGAAGTATGTGAAAAGTTTAATATGTTCATATGACTAATAAAAGCCGCGATGAATATTTTCTTACTATTCTTATTTTTAATTATTCATTTGCTACTTATACCGGGTGTCTACTTTTTTTGTGAACCATAGGAAATACAGTGGTAAAATTTTCATATTGCTCTAAATTCTGCCCAATTAATTTTAGAACAAAAGTGTAAATACATAAAATGTTCAGAATTAAAAACTGCATCTAAAAAGTCCAAAATTATTGTTTGCATGCGTTTCGTCTGCGAAAGAGAGGCAAAATTAAAGTAATAATTTTTAGCTATTTACAGAGTGCCATGAGCATTTTTACAAAATTTTAAACAGTTGTATTGCTTGAATTTGGCAGATGACATCTGTTATAAAGTTTTTATAATCATTTAATTCATTTAAATATTTATTAGTAAGCACGGATGCATTTACCATCGCAGAAAAAACTCAATGGAACAATATTAACAATTAAATATGAATTAATAAACTTTTATCTGTCAAAGTCAAATAATACGACTATTTGAATTGCACATTTTGTCTTGCATGGCACTCTGTAAAAAGCTTAAAGACGGATATTTATTTTACGTTTATCTCATGGCAAGAACTTATTATTTCAATAAATTTGATGCAGTATTTAATTCTGAACATTTTTTATATTTACACTTTAGTTCTAAAACTAATAGGCCAGAATTTACAGCCATATGAAAATTTTACCATTGTATCTCCTATGGTCCATAAAAAAGTAGACACCCGGTATATTAATGCAATAACTTATATATTCTGACTGTGAATCTATTTGGTTTATGTACAGGTACAATAAATAGTATATAATTACTGATTTTATCAGATTCAGATGATAAAAAATTTGCCAATGTTACATTCCAGCCAAGGCAAATTATTAATAAATCTTTACCATAAATTTCCTAGAATTGTAGCGCTGACATTAAAGAAACTTGATATGTACTAGGTAGACAGTAAATATGTACTGATTAAAAGTCTGTTTCATATATAAGGATCAAAATATACATATCTATACAATGATATATTTAGATAAAAGGATAAAATACTCAAAATATTATTTTGCCATTTCAATGAAAGAACTAGAGGTAATTCAATATATATATATATATATATATATATATATATATATATATATATATATATATATATATATATATATATATATATATATACCGGGGGTAGAATTGAAAGTGGCGCATAGCGATTTCAATATCATACTCCTATAGTAGCTGAATTCCGTAAGAATGCAATAACAAAATTCCCTGAAAAATTGCGTTAGGTAGTTCTTACATTCAAGTGACGATTTAATAAAGTCAGTATTAAAATGAAATAAATTATATTACATTTTATTACTGTTCATAATAATTTAAAAAAATACCTCAGAAAACTTATATTTTATAAAATTGTTTATAATAACGGAATTTAGTCTTCAGATCATTTCAAAAAATCGGTGGACCCATGGTCACGCTAGAATCATTGAGATTAATACTCATGGTTCATATTTTTTAGAATTATATTTTAAATATATTTAGAGTAGGTCCTTTCAACAATAATACACTTCACCTTTCTATGCTTCTACTACATAAAAATTTCAAACCAATATTCTTTTGAAATGATTTCAAAATAATCATGAATTACAGCATCAATCTTACGTTTAGACGAAAACCTCCTTACTTTATCCCGTAAAGTCTAAAAAAATAGCCAAAAGTTACATATTGAGTATATCGGGTGTCCCATTACTTTTACATATTTTTTCTTGAAAAATGAATAAAGTGCTCTCTGATTAATTCCATAATTTTACTCATAACTATATTTTAAAATATTGATTTATGTTCTATGTTAACATTTGCAACTAATGCCCGGTTGCAGACACGTTCATCAACGCCTTGTTCAGTTAGCGGATTAGAAAAATGAACAAATTAGAATCAGTTTCCTTGTTCTTATGACATTTAAATGATTGCTGTCAAAAAATTGCGTTGCATTTGTTCGTTTGATTGCACAACACCAGGTAAAGGCAGAAATAATATTTGACGTCATTTTTGGAATAAATACTAATAGGTTATATCAAGGATCTGACTGCTAATACGATTTGTTTGAGTGATAGAAAGTTTTTGGATTATTGCTCTGTGGGTAAAGAAATAAATGGATATTAAGTACATAATAAAAGTGTCATGTTCCGATGTAAATATTATATTAACAAAAAATCTGATGTGGACACCACACGACTTCCTTGTACGCAAGACCAATATGAAGATGAAGTATAGACTCAATTATAAAATTGCACGTGTTTGGCGTAATTTGACATTAACATCTATTTTCTTTTTGTTATTTTTTGTCCTAATCCATAGCAAGCTTTATTACAAAAACCAAAAAGTGTATAAGTTTTAAATTTACATATCTCGCTTATACAAAGGGCTAATTTAATAATACTTTATGTGCTAGACGCATAATTTAATTCTCTAAAACTCTTATTTGAAGCATTTATTTCTAAAATCAAAATGAAACCAGTTTATTCAAGAAAAACTGTTAACAACTTCAGGTAATATATCACTTCCGATTAGTCTGTTTTAACCAAAATCTGCTATGTTATTCCAATTGATATAAAAGTCTTATATACCAAATTTGAAACGTTTTGGATTATATTTTAATATAATTTTTCATTCAAATAAAGTACCATTTCTGGAAATTATGTAATGACCAAAAACGGAGGTGCACAACTAGATGTTATAGAAGTCCTAAATACAAAATTTCAACTTTCTACGGCTTACCGTTGCGAGATACGTACGTACGTACGTACAGACGTCACGACGAAATTAGTCAGAATGGATTCAGGGATCGTCAAAATGGATATTTCCGTTAAAATCTCAAAACCAAAATTTTTCGCGATTACAATACTTCCTTTACTTCGTACATGGAAGTAAAAATTGTAAATGTATTCAAATTAAAATGTTCAAATGTCACTGTCAACAACCGGAAATAAATTTATCTATCAGTCTTACTAATTTCAAGCAAATTTTATTATTGCGAACTGAAATGCCTGAATAGGAATTCACGCATTTTACTTTTATCTGCTAATTGTGAGATTGTAAGAATATGACAAAGGTATGTGTTCATTAAAGTACTAGTTTCACACACTCAGGGTTGTAGCAATCAAACACGTCAATTTTAGTTGCATGAATAGCATTGATGTAGATAAAGCATAAAACTTTAATGACTTCCAACGTCTGTGTTAGAAGCAAAAATCATTTATTGTTCCTGGTAATTTGAGGCACTCGTAAAACGCTACAAAGGAAAATTAAACGTCGCGAGATGAAAGGTATTTATTAGGGTATATTTGCTAAAGGTGTTTATTACATATGATTTCCGATTGTTGCCAATAATTGCGTTTAGAGGTGTGTTATTAATATTATGCAGAATATATTGCTTATTCTTCAAGAGCTATAAAACCAGACATAAATTTTCATAAATTCAAAAATAATTATACGTGTTTATACGGTAGTTTTTACGGATATATTAGCAGGAAGTAGAAATAATAAAAGAAATGATGTTGGTATTGATAATAATTTGATATTATATAAATCAAATTTTATCTACGATAGTGTGTAAAATTGACGTTTAGTTGTCAGTTTTAAGTTTGTAAAACGGTTGTTTAGAAACAAGTTTTCATGGGTTGCCAAGCAACGAGCGATTAAAATTTTTATACACGCTAAATTTGCAAAACCAGGGTGAATATTTTGTTATCATGGCAAACTTTATTTTATATTGTGATCCTAATTCATAAACAAAAGTAATTTTTTATTTTTATTGGATTTTTAGATTCTATCGTAGATAAAATATTGTAGGATAAATATGCAGCATCTTTAGTCACTCAAGGGTCGTAAAACCCTTACTTCTTTCGTGTTTTAATTCTGACCCATTCGTGACTAAAGACTAGCTTTACGTACTTGTATCGTAAATAAATATCAATGGATTCTAAAACTCTAGGGCCGCTTTGACCAAGCTCAGTTAAATAATTTATTCTTAAATTTAAAATAACCAAAGGAATAAATACTACATAACAATTAACTACGGATTTTATTTCACCAATCTCAGTTACTTAACAACGATATAAATGGCACAGTAAAATTAATAGCCCGATTTTCATTTTTCATGCGGATAAATATTTGACAGATGTTTTAATTGTGCATTTGGAAGATTACATTAAATTGACATTTCGTATATGTTTGTATAAATATTACAATTCACTTTCTTATAATTGATACACATGTATACATTTCTATTATAGGAGTATTATTGGATTCAAGCTTCAAGGTAGTTTTTAACAATTTATTGTTGTGGATATATATTTGACGATGTTTCGGCCTTGGTTAAGATAATTATCAAGTCAGATCATGTAAACATACGGCCTAATTCTCTAAGCAAAATGGTTAAAATTAACAACCTATGGGGTATATTCTGTAACTCAGTGGTTAATTTTTAACCATTGGTTAAATTTTTTAACCAATCAAATATGTTGACATATTACAAAAAGAGGAATTTTTAGATATCAAATCAATATCTATTGGATAAAAATTTTAACCAATGGTTAAAAATTAACCACCGAGTTACAGAATAGGGCCCATTTTCAGTTGTTAATTTCAATGTCAGCTGCTAAGTTCAAAATCCCAATTCATACATCAAGTTGCTAAAATTTAATAACTAGTCGTTACGTAGAGTTGTTAATCTAGCAACTGCATATCTCTCGTTGTTAGTATTAAACAATCGTTGTTAAATGGTTTTTCTTTAAAATTTTGCGTTAGGAAATAAACTTTTACTGGAAATGGAGGGATGACAGCAAAGGTAAACTATTTATAAACTAATATAAACCTACATGCCCAATAATTATATACATTTTTAAACAAGAATTTAGATTTATGCAAAGAAATTTGCGAGATGTTAGTAATCCATTCCCGATACTGATATCGGGGAAAAATTTTTTACAGAGATATTCAAACTGAGGAAATGTCGTTTAATTCGTGAACTGGATAGTCTCATGCTTCAAGCATACTGAGTCAGTTTATGCCCGAAGGTCTCATGTTACAAGATGAAGGGTTTACATTTATTCCAAACTTAAATATTTTAATTCTTAATATTGAACAAATTTTCAAATTCTCTCCCGAAAAGATCTAAATTCAATTTTTTGAAATTTATTTTCATTTATCTTACACATTTAAATTTAAATGGCCATTTCAACAATGTCAAATTTCTATTATTTTTACTGCTAAAATTTCTAGACGATGGTCATGTGTCATTCCTGATGATACGGTTTTTGAAATTTCGAAATCGAATTGAATAAACATATATACTAAACCGGAGAACTTTATCAGATTCTCCCAACACTTAATTTCTACGCCTAGCAATGGGTCTTATAAAGAGATTACAGGGCAATATTTCAATTTTTCCAGTCAATCAACCATTTGTAAAATTTCCAACTAGCAGTTATATGAACTGAAATGCAAAACTAGCTTTGTTATTTAATTAGTTCAAAATTATCGTGAAATCTACCATTAGAGAATCTTGTTCCACGGAACATCTTGCACACCAAATTTTCTTATCACTCATTATTAAAAAAATTAGGTTGTGAATAGAGTAGAAATATGTACATATATATTGAGAATCGACATGCCTTTTAATTCACTTGTTAATAACTTCACTGCTAGATTTAACAACGATTGTTCAGAACGATCGTTTTTATCAATGTTGTTAATTATGTATTTACTGAATACCAATTGAGTAACAGTTGTTACAAGAGTTGCTAAAAATCGTTGTTAACTCTAACCTAACGACTATGTTAACAACTATCTTAGTGAATTAGGCCGATAGTCAAAATTCTATGAATGAGTTACAATATAAAAAAGGATTTATTTCATATCTTTTAAAATCATGTTTAAAAAGTGAAACCCAACCTGCACAGGTTACGATGTCAAGTTGGGTTTCATCTTTTAAACATGATTTTAAAGGATATAAAATAAATCCTTTTTTTATATTATAACTCATTCATAGAATTTTGATGATATGTAATTTATATGATCTGACTTGATAACGACCTTAACCAAGGCCGAAACGTCGTCAAATATGTATCTTCAACAATAAATTGTTAAAAACTACATTGAAGCTTGAATCCAATAATACTCCTATAAAACAAACTCCACAGCTTCAGAAACATTTCATCTAATGCAGTGTTTCCCAACGTGGGGCCCATGCTCCACAGGGGGGCAATTTGATTGTTAAGGGGGGCAATTCGAAAATGGACTCGACACGAGTTTAACCCTTTCGCTCAGGGCCATTTAAATGCAATGCTAGATTTCAAAATCTCTGTGCAGCAAGCATCAAGCGCAAGGATCTCACTGAATTAAAATAATAAATTAATATAGAAAAATCTTTATTAAAATTATTTGGAATTTGAATTTCAGTTTTTCATTATATGTTTTGGAAATTTACTTACTGTGTTTCGTTAACAATTTCCTAGTGATTTCTTCCTAAAACCTATCATTTAAGTTTCTTAAGCGAACAATTCATTTTTTTAATATTAAAAATTATGTATGTTACATAGGGGGGGCATAAGAATTTTAGAAAGGTTAAGGTGGAGCATGGCAGAAAAAAGGTTGGGAAACACTGATCTAATGTATACATTTCTATTTAAATTTTATCTAATATATCTAAAAATATTTTTTGTCACAGATATACTCATGTTAGTAACTTAGTTCAAAATTTGGTTTGTGAAATGTGGAGTTAATTTATTCCTAAGTATAAATTTATTCCTTTGTTAGCTAGCCTGACTTTTATTCTTGCTTTAGTGAAACGGCCCTTATGCATAAAAAGTGTTAAATTAAATACTTCTAATAAATTAAAAATTAATATAAATTGCTTGTGTTTCAATTCACAGCGTTTAAAGTTATTGTTATTGCTGTATCATTAAATATAATTTTACTGAAACTTATAAAAATAAGCTATTTAATGAAAATGATGGTAATATCAGTAATAACAAACCACATAATAGTCGTTTCTAGCATTGTGAAATAAATATGAAAATGTGTAAAAAAGCCTATTATATGAATTCGAATTATTATCCTAAGTACAGTTTTTCATCTATAAAAATTAGATATTATATTACTCAAATTTATATTAAAGTGACCTATTTTATGAAAACGATAATTTGAAGTATTATTGGAAGTACGTATTTTCATTTATAAAAATTGGATATAATTTTACTGAACTTACAACAAAATGCCGTATTGAATGAAAATTTATTTAATAGTAGTAAATAAATACGAATTATTTATAAATCGTCTGACCTGTCTGGCCCAAGCTGGTTCTAAAGGTTAAGTAGCATGGCCAGACTATTAAGCAAAGGTAAGTCTGAGGGATAGACAGAAAAAATGAAACTAATAAGCTTTATAGTACAAGCTACTTCTCCAAATGTGGTAGAAAATTGGGCGCCTTAACAACTAGGCATTCTAGAAAAAATACAAGTCTACTGTTTAAAAAATATCTTAAGGTTACCAAAAATCACTCCAAATTACTACATTAGGTTGAAACCAGGCGTTGAGCATTTGGCGACAGAAATGTGGAGGACACTAAATTGGTGGGCAACATTACACAAGATCGCCTTCCTAAAATATTACTCGTATACTAAAGATTGGTTAATTTGGACACATACGAAGAGGATCTATATTGGGGTCCCAAATCAAAATTTTCCTTCGTGAACACGGCTTCCAATTTGTATGGAGAGACCAAGCTTTAACTGAAGCAAAGATAGATGAAATTATTTCAGCTTATCAAAATTCACTAAAACAGAAAGATCTTGATAGACTCCAATATTCTTTCTTTAGTTCAATATATAAGTTCCGAAAAAGTAACTCAGAATATGAGCCAAATTAGATTATCTTGGGGTAGAGACTTAAAAATATTTTATAAAAATATAAAGTATGAAGTAATTATTATAGCACAGATTTATGTTTATTATGGAACCTTATAGTATGTTCCGTAACGCAACCGGTTCGATCTACGGTTTTGTGTTCCGTAAGTCCTGAAATTATTTACCGGTTTCTATTTGGAATGCGATTTCTGAAAGAAGTTGGTAAAAAGTCGGACCACGGCAACTATGAAATAATCCTGGTTTCTCTGGTATATTTACCCTCACTACCGCTACTTTCAAACATCATAACAAAATCAAACGATATACGTCAATGTCAAATTTCTAAGTCGCATTAGCAGTATTACTAATAATTATTATAGATGTAAGTATGAAAACTTTATTTATATTTGATATATTGTTGGTTGTGTTATTATTATTGGCATTGAATAGATGAAATAGATGAAAATATTCAGGAATCATGGCGTACCCGGAATCAAGATTCTGTTTTTTTTTTTTTTTTTTTTGTTTACTTACGGAACATAGTAATAATATGAAGATATATATCACTTTTATTTAGAATGCCCAATTTATAAAAGTATAAGAACCCCATTCTTACAAAAATACTTCCTTAATAATGAAGTAAATAAGGATTATTTTATTACTCTTTTAAAATACCTAGACATAAGAAAATTAACAGTACTTTTACGTCCTGCTACCCTTAGTAAGGGAGGTATAGGGATCGTACTAAAAATAGCATATCGAGATTTTGGTAAATGGCCACGTTTTAAGGTCCCTAGTATCCGATTTAAATATTTTCACGATGATGTATATATATTATTATTATTATTATTATTGTTATTATTATTATTATTATTATTATTATTATTATTATTATTATTATTTTGTATGTGTGGAGCCTTCGCTCTAACTCAAATACTATTAATCGGAAAATTTTGAAACCTTGTATTTCGACCTCTTTTTAATATGGAAAGAACACATTAGATTTTGGTGTAAATCGGATAATCGGAAATTGCTTTAAGCTCAAAATAGTTTTTATTCGAAAAATGCCTTTAAATGTTATTTTTTCGAGATTTATGTTATAAAAATTAAAAATTATTAAATTTTGTACAGGTTTGCATTAATACTTTTTCTATATATTTTATGGATAAATTATGTATAATTTAAATCCTGGAGCCTACTCTTTAAAAAAACACAACTCGTATGTTACACAGTTCATATCTCAAATGTATGTAACTGACAGAAAAATGTCACTGTCAAGAACTAATAGTAACGTTAAAAAATAGTAAATAGAATCATAGTTATAAGGAATGGAACTTAATGCAGTTTCAAGCATAAGTAAATATGTAAGTATGTATATTATTTAAATTAATGAAAATTAAATGGCGGGAGGTATAGTGTTGGCCACATCATATTTTTTATTAAACAATTAATGCTTTTAAGTTTTTTCTTAAACAAATGTCTTGTTGGCTCCACCTTATATTAAATTATTTTATGATATACTGAATCGTAATTGCCTTATTACACAGTCCTGTCTCAAGTAGCAAAGAAAGGTTTTACGGGTTGTTAAAACCATAGCAACATATATACATATTTATTTATTCATTATTTCGTCATATGTTTTTAAAGGCTATTTCGATCAAATACTTGTGTTGTACGTTACAATATATTTGATTTCAAATTATTTACGATTCAGTATATCATAAAACATTGTACAATGCTCAACCGTTACCCGAAATTTACGTGCTCGCACGGATAACAAGCTCGCTTCATTCGCTCGTTGGGTACCGTGCACGCCTGTAAAGTTCTGAGTAACGGTCTTGAAATGTAAATTACTATGTTCTTACTTCATTTATTTATGTAAAATGTGTTTAGAAATGGTTATGATTTGTGAAACGAAGATAATAATAAGTACATATTTTTGTTATCTATACTTTTCAATAAAAAAAGTTGTCAATTATTTGTATGGGACGAGTTCCCGCTTACAAATTAAGTGAAAAAATTAATAAATATGGTCAGAGTGGGTAACTTTCTTGAATTACCAAGTGTCAGCGTTGCACCTGAAACTACAGTTAGTAGCATATTGTGCAGAATTATATTTATAATTAACTGTGAGATTTGAATTAAAAATAGTGTTATAAAAAAAACACAGTAGTCTATAAACTGTAATAATTTTCTCCTCGTAGATATACAAACACATCTTGAGAGACAATTTGGCATCGGTTCCACTGTGACACTTGCAGTAAATCTGTCTTATTAGCATCGAGTTAGTCGCATTTGTACGCACGGTGGCACTGTGTATCAAAGTGACAGTGTATTAATAACCACGCCGTACAACAATAGCCGCCGATGGGTGCAGAAGGTGCGGGTGTCAGTCGAGTGCGCCGCGAGCTCAAAATAACACCCGACACACTCACACATAGACGAAGTCTAGCCTTGTCTCTCTGTTCCACTTACACTTATTAATTTCTATTTTATTCACATGCGGTTTATATAAAGATGTCTTAACCTAAAATGCAGTCTGAACTTCCTCGATTTAAATCTTTGCGGAAAGCTTGTTAAATAAGTTGTTTATATAATAATTTATAAAGCACTTTGTAAATAGAAGGTTATAATACTGAATATACTTAAAGTTCGTATGATATACTGCATTCATTTATACACAATCTTAAACTTATTCTCAATCCGTCATACCAAGGAACTGCAATATTGTAAAGTTATAATTATTGTAAATCAATTTTGCAAACATTGTAACTGATTACAGTATCGTACCCATGTACCGAAGCTTTCTGTAAACAGAACAATTTTCATAAAGCTAAAGCATTTGAATATTTATTTAACAGAAATATTATAAAAAGATGAGAAATAACCAAATACTTGAATACTGTTCAAATTTTATTGGCCCTTTCTGTCTTTCATAAATTGAATATTGTGTAAATTAGTATTATGTTTTTTTTTACCATCAGTTGTAGGAGTCTATATCTCTCATAATCATGACAGAAGTAAAATATTTTGCCTCTAGGGAGAAAATGTCAAAAATAAATCCTAGGGAGTTTATATGAGGTATATTAGGTTTGTTCGTTTCGCTACTTTGCGTCTACGGTTTACTGCCGCCTCCATACAAAGTATATGTGCGCGGCAGTAAACCGTAGACGCAAGGTAGCGAAACGAACAAACCTATTCACAATTCAGTTGTCTGATATAAGTAAAATACACTTTAGAACAGTTGCATCAAAAATTTCTTGGGGTTTTTCCAAGGGTACCTCGCTGTATTCTTGGTATTCCATTTTAGAAAAAAATCTGATGTGGTCAACGCTATTTAATTTTTATTAATTTAAATATACATACTTACATACTCAGTTATGCTGGAAACTGTATTAAGATCCATTCCATATAACTATGGTTCTATGTTCTATTTACTATTTTCTTTATAAAATGTTACAATTATTAATTTGAAATGATTAGTTCTTTGACAGTGACATTTATCTGTCAGTTACAGACATTTGAGATCTGAACTGTGTAACCAAGGAGCTGTGTTTGTTTAAAGCGTAGCTCCGGGATTTAAATTATAGATAATTTTATAAATTTATCCATAAAATATATGAAAAATGTATTAATGCAAACCCGTAGAAAATTTAATAATCTTTAATTTTTATAATAACATTAATCTATATAACATTTAAAGGTATTTTTCGAAGAAAAACTATTTTGAGATTCTAGTAAAGTGCCATTTCCGGTTATCCGATTTACACCAAAATCTAATGGGCTCTTTCTATTACAGAAAAAATACAAAATACAAGGTTTCAAAATTTTCTGAGTGATAGTATTTGAGTTAGAGTAGAGGATCCACACACACACACGCACGCACGCACACACACACACACACACACACACACACACACACACACACACACACACACACACACACACACACACACACATACATACACACACACACACACACACACACACACACACACACACACACACAGACACACACACAGACACACACACACACACACACACACACACACACACACACACACACACACATACATACACACACACATACACACACATACACACACATACACACACACACACACACACACACACACACACACACACACACGCACGCACGCATACACGCATACATACACACAGACATCATCGTGAAAATGATAAAATTGGTTCAAGGGACCTTAAAACGTGGTCATTTTTCAAAATCTCGATATGCGAGTTTTAGCACGATCCCTATACCTCCCTTACCAAGGATAGCGGGAGGTAAAAAATAAAAAAAAATAATGTTAATGTCAAATTACGTCAAATACTTGCAATTTTATAATTGGGTGTATACTTCATGTTGGTCTTGCGTACAAGGACGTCGTGTGGTGTTCACATCAGAGTTTTTAATTAACACACTATTTATATTTGTGTTTTACTAATTTTGTTACAAATTTGGAAAGTTGTACAGTATAACGATTATAAAAATAAAATTAATAGATGCAGAGTGACATGACTTATTGCATATTAAATTCCGTTAAAAAGTAACCAGCCATTAATATTTAAAAAGCAATTACTACTAATGAAATAATCAATAGATGGTAAAACGTTACTAATGAATGCATTAACAGTGTTAGTTACATATTTCTACTCAGTACAAACAGTAACACGCCTACGCTGTAATGAGGCAAATTACAGTTTGAACTTACTTTCATTGAAACTTTCCATTATGACACATTCATCGCATACACATATGCCAATAAAGCCCGAATAGAATCGTAGGTAAATGGGAACAAAGTTTGTCTTTAAATAAATCTTGTTTCGAAATCTGATGAAATGCTCCCGTCGGTGAACTGATGAAAAGAGATCAAAGAGTACATCAATTAGCACTGTTTGCAAATAAAATACGATTAAATCGGATTTTCAAAATGGGATGGGGACTAACTGTCATTTCATGCAAATACCCTAAAAGCCTGCATTTGTTAGGGGATTAACCTGCACTTTATTGATCAAACAAATGTGAAATTTCACATGAAAAACTACCGACAAACGATACAAACATTGCAGGATTCACTTTACTAAATGTGAGTAGGTTTGTATTTCAATAATACGAATATTACATAATATGAATATAAATAAATTTTCAAAATTAATTACTCCCATTAAGGGCACTAGATTTAATGGATTTAACGTTTAAATAAAACAAATCTTTGTTTGTTTAGTCTCGGTATTTCCATTTCTGGTTAAACTGCAACAATGCTATATTTTTTGTTTTAACTAATAGTTCAGATAACAGACAGTGACAACCCCGACGTCCGCATACTTTAAAGCTTTGGTTTCCTAGGAAGCGATGCCTCATTTAACGCCCTTAAGAATACGGTGAGTGACGTCACAATGTCGGTGAAAAAAGTACGGCCGCCGCAGCGGTAGTAAGTAGTGTAAAGTCCGAAGACGAAGTGTCATCATGGATAGAGATGGGTCAATTCCCGAAATATTCTTCGGAAAATTTCCCAAGGAATTTCGAATATGAATAAAATTGTAGATTTATTTAGTTTTATTTCTCAGTGAAATTATGGTAAAAAAAATACATATACTCCTATCATTATATGTCCAATTGTTACCAAAATTTAATCAACTCCTTCCTATTATTGTTAGATTGAGGAATCCGTAGTTAAAAATGTCTTTAGTCTTATAGTATTTGAGAAATCGTGGATCCAACATCCACACACTCACAGGCACGCACGCACGCACGCACACATACACACACAAACACACACACATACACACACACATACACTCACACACACTCACACACACACTCACACACACACACATACACACACACACACATACACACACACACACACACACACACACACACACACACACACACACACACACACACACGCGGACATTATCGTAAAAATGTTATAATCGGATTCTAGGGTTAAAACGTGCTTATTCACTAAAATCTGGATATGCGATTTTTAGCATGAATTCAAAATGCGTTTTCATAATAATAACTCGTACTTTTGAGAAGCGCTCCATCTTTATTAATTCGAACAATAACAAGTTGTAAATGGCGCCAAATTTAAGTTCGGTGCTCTTATCGGGAAATTGGGACATCTTTATCTTATACTACGAGAATGAAATAGAATGGTATCTACCTAACTATGAAAGTTATACAAGTTCAAATATACGGCTAATTTAAACTCACATGGTTACATGATATACCACAGTTCTTGGAAAAAAGCATAAATATATAAGGGGTCAAAGTATGATATTTCGCTGATGCCGTGCTTCTTTAGCATTTTTATTTCTCTGGGTAACTAAAGTAGTGTAAGTCAACAATTATTGTGGTGCCTTAAATGCTTGAATTACAAATGAGATTTAATTACACGTGCAAAAAATTACATTTATTAAGAAATTTTACTCTGAAATATGTGCTATCCGCGTGTATTTTTTTGTAATAATGCGCGTTTTTCTAGGATATATGGTTTACAATGCGTTTCTTATTACGCATTTAAAATATTAATTTAATATAAATATACAGGTTGATTTACAAAATTTATGGATCATATTATATATTACTATTTTTTTTAAATGTTAATCATTTTTTGGTCATTATACCGGTTGTACTGTAACATTTTTATTTATTTGGGTATTCTAATACAAGTACGTCGGTTATATAGTTTCTCTAATATTTGCTAGCATATTCTGGCAATGTCTCGACCGAAATAACAATGCGCGGGTAGTTACGCTTATCTCCCCTCTTGTTTACAAGTGTCCGCTTCGTGCCGCGCGCCCCAGCTATGTTATCGATCGCTTTCTTAGTCTCCGCCCATTCTCTCACTATTAAACTCTAGAACTTCTATCACAGGCGTCGTCTCGCACGCATTGGCTGGGGGCTCGCGGACCAAATGTTGTAGGTATCTTCTCAGGTTACAGTATAGTTTCTTGACAGGTAAATAAGTAGGACCTATATAAATGTGCTCGGAAATTTCTTAATTTGGTAAACATAGAATATACATCAAAATGAAGAACAGTGCAGAGTCGGAAATGTTGCACAAGACTGCTTGGCGAGTCTGCTATGAAAAGAACTAGTGTTTAGTGTTTATGAAAAGCGAAGAGTCGTGAAGACGTCGAAGATGTCGAAATAGTCGGGCGACTTAGCTTAACACAATATCTATCAATAAAATTTAAGTAAATTTTGTTTTTGATAATTGCCGAATCACCGTTATAAACATTACTTTAGAGGCGCCGACTTTCTTGCTGTCCTTAGCTTTTTAATACATTTTGTGAATACGATTGTAGACCGCGCGAGTAACCGTGTTATATTTTATTTCCGTTCCAAGTTTTTATTTTTATTTTTGTTGCGATTATAATTATTTAAATTTACTTTAGGAGTTTATTATTATTGTTGTTAATTTTATGATTAACTGTTATGTATATGTATAAATAACATACCATTGTTACCCGAATAACATTTATTTTGTATATTTTGAGTGTTAGGTCGCGAATCTGGGGAACCGGGTTCGATCCCGACCGACGCCAAATATTTCCAATTTTAAATGGCACAAAATTGACCCCTGTGGTGCACTCTCCACGCCAGCAATGAGTGCCCGTGAGGTGACGCCTGGTAAGCGCCCGCACGGTGCAAATATTTCATCATTACCGCATCTGTGTACAAAGCAGATTGGCACACCCAGCAATGGGTAATAAGCCGTGATGATATATTTATTTATTTATTTATTTATTTGTATATTTATAAAATTTTGCAACCATTCAAAATGTAATATTATTATTTTATTTTATGT